>RXPK01000028.1:795131-1205306 GCA_004143645.1 Protaetia brevitarsis | reverse complement strand
ATTAAGCCTATTACAGTATCATTTTCGATTGAGAAATCGTTTTAGTACATTGCCGAAATGAAAAAATGTAAATTACTGACAGATAAAATAGATGACTATGTAGCTACATTGTTGTACTTACCATTTAAGGTAGTTATGCTCTTTTAAAATGCTTGACAACGATATAATATTAGGACCGATTAATATAATCATATATGGCTGACTCCATATTGATATATGTGTATGTCATTATACTTACCGTCTTTTTTTCTAACTTGCTATATATATATAATACTTATAAACTTGTAATAAAACGTACATGTGGTTAAAGCATTAACTCTTTTAGAAAGATACTTGTAATCAATATAATAACGTAATACATATTTATGTCGATACTTCCGTGATATCAGTAAGTTTTATATACATGTACAGAAGACGTGAGCGCACTTCCATTAAAGTAAACATAAAATAAATTATAAATTTGAAAGGTGGGTACAAAAGTGGTTCCGACTAACTTTAAGAAGAATTACATACAAATGAATATTTATTTTCGCCAAGCGTAAATTAGGAAATTATTTCTTACACCTACCGTGCTAAATATTCCACAAAACATTCTTATTAAGCAAAGGTTTAGTTTTGATTTATTTATGTAACTTCATAAAGTTACAGAATGTTATCTATTAACCTGATACCGTTTCGGTCTTTGATTAACGAATATTATCCTTAAGGCTAATAAATATATAAATAGATTTGTTTTATCTAATAACTAATTTTTTCCTAACGAATTTACCACATTTATGAAATTTTATCGATATTCTGTCACTGGCAAATTTATAAACATATTGTATATTTGTATTTCCCGGAGAACAATTTAATCATTATGAAATGCTGCTTACTTGAGTTACCTACACAATAAACTTAAAAAATTTGGTTTCATCATACAATTCTATGTAAACCAATATTGCACGCATAGATATTCTTGTTATCAAACTCGGAATGCATTTCATTTTGAAACATTTCAATTTCTATTATTCAAATTATTTGCAAGATTGAACACTGTAACTGCCAGCATTATTTGTTTTATCGTAACTACGTTATTAATTATGTAAAATATTTGTTGTGTAAGCATAAGGTCACGCGGTTCTTCCAAATCTGCAATGTGTGATTGGATGGCCACCGAGTTGCAATTTGAAAATGGATTGTGTTCCCAATATTCAGGAAAGTAGTGAAACTTATGTGTTTTATTTGATGTGGAGGACTGGTTGCAACAACGGAATCATTGTCGAACACATTGTCGAATTTACTGAAAAAGGAACCTTTGCTTTCTTAGTAAATTCAAGCTTATATAGAAATAAATTTAATCTATATGCGCCATAAACAATGTAATTTTATTTATGTGATATTCAAAAGATTGATTAGAAATGGACAAGGATCTTTCACAATATATTATGATGTAAATGATGTAAAGGGGTAAGAAAATAATACTTGCTCAAATTCTACGACCACAGAAGAGAAAATATATATTACAAAAATATTAAGATAAACGTGTACAAGAAACAGAAGCAACAAAAATAAATCTAGCAGAAAATCAAGATATGTATATCATCTTTATAAATCCAACGGTTCAGATTTGAATTTTATGTCATTAGATATACTATACAATCAAAATTGTTCAATGTACCTACTAGCTATAGTCATTTAGCGATAATTGATTTGAAAACTAGTTAACTTTAAGCCTTATTTCTTACGATTTAGGTACTTCAAAAATAGTGCCGGATATATTTTTATTATTTCGTAAAGTAAATCTGCTAAAACAACACGGAATGAAATATTAATAAATTCCGTAAGATTTTACTCTACACGTTTAAACCTAATTTCTTTTTCCTTTCGTGCTTACAATAGATTTGAGGGTTGTTGTTATTTATGCCATTAATTCCTTTCAGTCTTCTTAGGTATATGTATAAAGCAGCCATAAAGCTTACTTTACTTTGAGATGCACCTAAAGGCAATCTACAATACACTTGAGTATCTCTCATAAGCTACAAGTAGGTATAGACATGTAACGCCAATTTATGTAAGTTCTCAGATATTTCAGTGACCACACTAACCTATTCAAGCAATTAACCGTAACTAAAATATCAAATTGCATTACATCTACCTTAATAAACCTAAAAACAGGTACCTACATATTTCATGATAAACAAGCTGTTAGTTTAACCTCAGATATGTACTTACGTCAGCCACTAATGATTTATGCAAAGTTCACTTTGCCAAAAATAACCATAATTGGCAAAATAAACTCTATACTTAATCAAAAACTTTTATGTATTTTCAATACCTAAAAATGGTCATTTGAATAACTGATACAATGGGCAAATAAGATACAAACACCGTTGACGTCAAATGCCTGGCTCAGTTGTCAAAAGCTTGATTATTATCTTCATCGTTGATAGTTGGGCTCTACATGTAACCTTTCTCATCAAAGATAATTTTTCAGTCGTATATACATGACTGACGTTAAGATATTTAACGCTCAACCAAGATTCTACTACATAAAATTGTAAGGACAAGTCATTCTCACTAAAAATCTATGTTATCACAGTTAAGTCGTAGGAGTTCTGCTAGCAGGGATTAATGAATATTGTGTCGTTATACTGCAGGTGATAGATGTAAAATTGATTCGTTTTACAACAACTCTGGACAATTATTGTAAGAACCTCTAAGAGAAACCTTATAAAATATGTAAGTGAGGTATTGCTGTCCCTGATGAAATATGATTTGTTGTAGTTCCAAAATTTGATGCTATCAATTTCTCTCTGTGAATTGGGTTGGATTATGGTCACGAAAGCATCCAATATGGCCCATAGTACGTTTTTTGAGTAAAAAGAAAATAAAAGGAAATATTTTTTCAGCAAGAGTCGTTTATTATACCTCAAATAAAAAATCAGAAACTCTTATTTAAAGTAGATAAGTTTTATTCAAATAAAGAGTATCTACTGAAAGGGAAATGTATTTTAAAATAGAAAACAATGGTCAAAATGTTAGTTATTATAATAAATTTTATCACTTGCAACCTGCAAGTATTATTTTTACATAAGGGTATATTCTACCAATATCAGATTGAAAATTGTTGGGTTTTCTTGAAATGAAATATGAAACAACAGGATGATACTCCAAATTCATAACCATATTAAAAAACGGTATGAGGCAATCTGACAAAATAATCTAAATATTTAAACGATTGATAAGTGCATTAATAATATTAGATTAGAGTAAGTGCTGGACGTGTTAAAAGTAGGTGGAAACAACAAATATTAAAGAAAATTACATATACGTATATACATTTAACATTACATGTTATAAAAAGTGTAGAGATTCTTAAGATAAAATTGTTTTTCAAACAACTAACTGTTTAGAGCCAGAAGTTAAAAAATGCTGTAAAATATTTTCAAAACTAAAGCATGTGCTAAATAAATTGGTACTGATTAAATAATACAGATTTGAGTGATCTAGAGGAGTAATTATAGAATTTCCTTTTAATTAAGTTAAGGAAAAGTTTCCTCAATACTGTCACCTTTCTAAAATTTCTTCAGTTTAGTTTTTCCAATTTTAAGTGTGTATTTGCTTAAATCTTAATTACTATTACCTTAAATAAATTCTACTAGAATGTAGAATTAAGAACAATTAATATAGATAATATAGCTTAGAATAAAAAAAAATTCTCAGTGGTTGGGAGCAATTCCTATAACGACTCAACAATTTGTGGACCAGAAAAGGTAGTGATTTCTTACAATGTGTGGGGGCGAAAGCAAACATATCTTAAAATCTATTATGATTCTTGTAAGTCTGAAATCAGATGTACTTCTATAATGCATTAACACAAATTTGTGAAATAAGGTAGCAAATATTAATTAAATGTACTAACAGTACTTTGAAAACTTAAAAAGTGACACTTTTCTTATTATTTAAACAGTTCCGGTAGTGTTTCTGCAAAATTTGCAACAAACGCTACTCAAAAATGTCAACCGAAAAGGTGATTTTTTTGCAGTTGTCAAGTTGGATTGATAAGTTTCTGGAGGACAGAAATTGTTCCCGATTAACAATCGACCACAGCAGAAAGTAAAATGAAAATGTGGTGAAACATATTCAAGAAATTATCATGTAAACATGGTAAACTTAAATAATTACTAACAATACAATAAAATAATGTAAATAGTTACGGCATAGCAGACAAGAGAAAAATCTATATGTACTTTTTCCATGCTTTAAAGGTCAGGAGAGAGATTTGTTTGTCAAAATTGCAATAAAATATCTGCGTCCAAATTTTAGAAAAATTAGTTAGTTGCCGGCTGGTACGGATAATACTTAAAAGAGCAGAGGTGTTCCAAGTATATATAACTTTAATCTTGAAATTCTCTTTGAGCTAACATATACATATACATAACAGTCGAATTTAAAACATTCAACCAATAATGTTTTAAATGTGGCTAATATATTTATTATATGTTATTAGTATTACTTTGATCTTTAGGTATTTGGATATTATCTTATTGTGCTCGGTAATCTGTAAAGCTTACTTTATTTAAAACAAATTAATTTCCACATTCTAGGACAAGATTTTGGCAAATATACAGAAACACTTGTGGAACATTTTAAATAAAAATAAAGTATCTTTTTTTATATAAAATGAGAATAGGTTCGTGTGAGTAAGACAAAAAAAAAATCTGAAATAACTTTAAACTACATTAATCTAACTATTAGAAATTTAACAAAATCTTCTAATTTTTTGAGCAGAAACTTTATTTGTATTGGGCGATTACTTAAAGGATCTATTTATTCACCAACAAACTGAAATCCTAGTAATTGTTTTACCCAAAGTATTAAAATACTGCTACTTACAATTTGAACATATATAATTACCGGCAATAACGAAAAAAATCAATAAAATAAATTATTGCTAAAACAAACTCCTATAATAAAGAAACACAATGTACTACGTTGTTAAACGACTTAATATAATTTGAAATGATAACCTTAACACTACATTGCAAGATATCACCCAGCCAATGTAACACAAAGTTTCAATGCTGTAGACAGTAACACCGCTGGCTTGGAAAACTGACAGTTCGACATAGTAGAGCTTTAAACGGGCAGGCACTGAAGTTCGTAGTGGGGCGAAAAACGGCACAGCTCGATGCCGACACACACTTCTAATATTAGAAGGTCTTCCCGAACGCTACCGCACCGCTTTTTACCATTTAGACACCGAATTCAGATTTTCTCCTCGGTGTATCGATTCTGAAACGTCGATTAGACAAAATCCGTACGGTTTAAGGGCATAGAATTTTAAACTATGCCGATTATTAATCCCTACTCTCTGCACAAAATTAGCAGAAAAAAAAAAATAGAGAAATCGATATCTTGGGATATTTTATTGACTAGACAACTACATGTTTATATTATAAAGATTAAAGCATATTCGCAATCAATCGGAATTTTTCTGCGCGCTTTCGTTGCAACATTAAGTGTTTAGGTTATGAACTTCTATTAAATTTAGAGGCATGACTAACGCGACTGTAAAAGTTAGAGAATATTTTCGGAATAGCATATTTTGTTTACCACGTACTAATCTGTGATGTCATAGAATATGTTCCTTTTCTACATTTAGTATAACACTTGTTAATGCTTTTTGATTTTTTGAGGACGAACAGAAACGATAGCTTGCATTGAACTGGATGACTCTTTGAAAAGCTTTCTTTAGTTGTAACAGATAAAGAACGTATTAACTCTACCAAAATCTTATGTAGTTTATTATTCAAGTTGAAGCGAGAGCAATACATGAATGTGCTTATTTAGATTAAGATTATATAAGAAAATTTGACAACAAGCTTTTAGGTAAAAAAAATAAATCCAATTATATACAGATTGTCAATGTGGTAATTGAGCGACCTTGGCATGTATTCCATTATAAAGCCATATAGTTCACGTCATCAACGTTTTGTTACCGTTTTGTTCTTATTCTATTAACCAATTCTAATGAAATGGTGTGAATCCTACATTTAGTAAGTACTAGCAATGTTTAGAATCATTTTCTGAATCGATTCAAGAGGTGTGCACAAGTAAAATTCGATTTCCTCGAGCATTGGAAAAAAAAATTTAAAATACAACCTGTTTAAAAATTGATTTCAAACCATATTGTTTCATTAAAGATTTTTCACTTTATGACAAATCGTTGTCTAGGAACTAATAAAATATATGTAGACGTTATGAAAGTTTACCTCGCCGTACTTCACTCATTGCAAGTTATTATTACATCGTGAGCATGTAACCCCAATGCCTCCAATACTGGAACTGAACATCCTCTAAGTATCATAAATGACGGAATGGACCGCTAACCAATGTCATCGCGATGCATGTTTTCATTTAGTCCGCAGTGGTCAGTTAATTGCCCTAGAAATTTATGTGGGCTAAGTATCAGAGCATCGGTTTGAGGTAAAGCTGAATGATAGGAAAAGCAGCCAAAAGTTTATGAATTAAAAACGATTCTTGCACTTGTAATCTGAGCTATGGCTAATTTAATTTTAGCTTAATCAAAGTTAAATCAGTTATGGAATAAAGAAAACGTAGAATATTTATACACACTACGTTCAGCCGTCCTAGGGTCAGTTAGTTAGGCTTATGCAATACAGCACAAACGTGCTCACTTCTGAGGCTTTAATAATTCGTGCAACTTCAATGTAATGCAAAAATGTCTTTTTTATTAAACCTCGAAAGCGTTACACTCACAATAGGAAACATTAAACTTTATTATTAAATGTGTCTCCTCTTCCCCCATGCCACGAAAATATTCAAGGGCAAATTTTATTAAAAAACACAAATTGTTTTTTTTTTCCTTTTGACCGAATAAGTTTTAGGAAAACAAAATTAAACAACGCAGCTTTAGTCAAGGTTTAAAATAGTAGAAAAGTCATTTAAATCTAGTAGTCTTATTGATGTTGCGTCTAATATACAGATTGTTCGTTGCATTTAGGATCGATGCGAATGGTTTGTTATATACGGAGGGGGCCATCGGATCATCACTTCGTTAGTTGTGTGAGAGTCGCATTAAAGTGCAGACGATATTTACTTAGTTCAGGGTCTCGATGCATAAAGATCTTTTATATTTATTGCTGCTTGTATCCTTTCGCTGTTTAATCCTTTTTATTTAAAATAAGTAAATATTTCAACTATCTTTAGCTACGTTGTTGTTTATTGTTGTTCTGGTATCATTAGTTTTGTAGTAGTAAAAAACTATCGTCGTCGTTAATCTGTCGGGCAAATTACTCGTTCTTCCAAACAAAATTTGAAAAAAACTATTGGATATGAAACTGTGAAAATGATTTGTACCCACATCGTCATAAAAACATCTCAATACAACAAAATGAAGAAATGAATATTTTAATTTGCCCTACAATTTTAAAGAAAAATAAATATCAATCATATAAGTTGAATAAAGCAAATGATATATTTTCTAACAACAAATAATACATATGTATTCGGATTTTGTGAACCTGTTATCGAACATTGCGTTAATGTCGAACACTGTGAAAAACCTTTTATTCACTGGCGAATCTCCTATCGCGTTGCATAGACTTTACAATCCCTATGTTACATGCTACTGGTCTAAAGAAAATCAAAACATACAACGCTCGCACTCAATATCTCTAAAAGGTGGATATGTGGGCAGATCAAATAATTTGTCCTTTTTTTATTGAAGAAAATTTAAATGCGGAAACATATTTACATCGTACATGTACATAGGAAACCTTCAAATCGTCGTAATGCACGATGTTTGGTTTCAGCAAGTTGGCTGCTCGGCTCATAATGCAGTTATCGTACGAAGGTACTTGCAGGAAATCTTCGATAATCGGCAGATCACTGCGTAGAGTGCCATTCACGTGCCTCTGGGGTCATTTGATCTAGACCCAAATGACTTTTTATGAGGAGTTATGTTAGGTCCTCAATTTATGGCTTTGAAATTAAAAGAGCTCACTCTATTGAGGCGTTATGTGAAAAGATTATAAAGGAAGAAAGAAGAAAACAAGGTCTTGTATATGTTTTATATTCTGAGTGCGAAGTGGCAACATCTTTTTAAATAATTTTAAAGTTTCTTTTGTTTAAATCAAGTGTTTTATTATCTATTTAATGTCTGCTCTTTACATATTTTACTTAAGTCTTACTTTTTACATTGCACTTTATAATTTTACTTTGCTTTTAAACCTGGGCTATTTTTAAACTGATTTTAAATTCTGACCTGAGGATGCTCGGCTAAAGCGAAACCAGTCGTGTGACACATTAAAGAATTTTGTGAGGATCAAGATTTTATTCTCTTCTTTTTCCTTTAAATACAACTCACACAGAGTCAAATTATGGATTTTATGAAAAGATTATAGGTTGCATGCAAAACCTATCAGCCGAAACGTTGTTCAATGTTCGTAGAAATTTTTGTTGATAGGATAAGGTGTTACGCATTTCATCTTGGAGATTGTTTTGAGAATTTATTATCTTAAGCACCCTTTTGTCCTGGTTTTACATAGAACATGTTGTTTTTTTATGCATAGTTATGTCCTAATTGAGTTAAAGTGTAGTGATAAATAACAACGGATATAATGCTCAATAAGTAGTGCAAGATTATTGGCTTACTAGTTTTGGTTTAACTGATTTATCTCTGAACATGGCTGAAAAAGAAATAATATGGTACTAAAAAAAATAATTAACAGTTACTTTCGATTTATATTTCACGCAGACTTTTACTAAAGTTATCTAATGGAGACTGTATTGCAAAATTATATTTCTACATCTAAAATATTGCAGTGCAGTAACATATAGCATATACCGAAAAGTTTTTTAGAAAACAGCTACTTTAGTATTTATTAAATTAGTTCGTTAGTCAGCTTTACCGGCAGAACATCTTTTTGGCAGAACATTAGTACCATTAATTACTGATTGTTACTCTGACACATTTAGAACAGTGTGTTAATTACTATCAGTTTTCTAGCACTATTTAATTTTCTGTAGCCTTAGTTATACTATATATAATAAATATTTTCTATACAACTATGGTTATTTTCGTTTCAAAATATTATGTTTCTCATATATACGTTTTAGACATATTTATGGTCATAATAAATAAGCATCTTATGAATCTCGCCCTAGGGTTGCCAGCAATGTAATACCATTCTCTGTAACATGTAAATTATTGTACACTGAAGTTGCAGCAATAAAAGCACTATGATTATAAAGGCATCGTGTATACACATGTTGATAAAGAGACTATATCACGATAACTCACGATATTTAAGGAGCTGACATTGTTATTAACCTTAACCCATTCACTGCTGGATGGCACGAACGACTTGGATTTGATGAGATAATAAAAAGGAAAATGTATTTGCTTTAAGTCTCACGTTGTTCATAATATTTATGGATGAAATTATCAGATACTATAAACAACAATTTAACAAATTACTTGTGGAGTACAGACTTTTAGAACCAACACATATATATATTAGTGCATGCTTTTGCACACTGATCTGGGAATTATTGCATGAATGAAAGGATCATAGTTAAGATATTTGGAATAAAACGTTTAGAGAAAATTACATAAGAGAAGCAAAGACAAAACTGAAATGATAATAATTGCAGGAAAACAGGAACTTTGTAAATAAAGAAGAAACAACCGAGAAGACAAGATGTATATAGACCAAACTATACTGACAATGAAAAAAGAGATTGCATTAAATGAAAAGTTTTATAAGTTGATTTAAAGCTTCCGCCTTTTAAACGGAAATGCAAGCGTCAGCATTCAAGCTGAGTGCTTTTTTACGCAAAATTAATTTAGTTTTATTCGAGCTTTAATACGCAATCAGAGTATAAACAATTAGGACAATATCAAAGGGTCAAAAAGTCATTGAGGTCTGAATTTCTAAGCCTAACTTCACTTCAAACAATATGGCAGTTTGTCATTCTTTACATTGGTACCTACATAAATTAGCTTATCCATTCGTTTAATCTACTTGATTTATTTGTTTTATTTATTTATTTTACGTATTTTATTAGTTTTAAATTACCCCTGCAATTTCAAGAACAATTAATGAACCTTGATAAGGTGAATTGTGTAAAAGCTAAGGTTGGTGGCCATAACAATTACATAGTTTGTCATGTATTATATTGTTAGGTTTAAGTAAAATAACCATGAAAGAAGATACCAATGGGCATCATGCTATTGTGCCATTCGCTCTTGCAAGATAAATAATTTCCTTTAAAATATAAAATTACTTCTTATATGCTTTGAAATAATTTCCCAGCATACAGCTTACAGATGGCAGCTAGGCGTGAAGGTAATTGAAAATGGACCACGAAAGAACAAAGGATTTAGCGAGGTCGTCTTTATTGGTTGTATACCGTGGTGCAGTAGAGTGCGCATCGTTGAGGTGCACATACGTTGTAAACATAATTATGAAGGAATGGCTGATATAAAATCAACTCTGAGGAATGTGGAAGAGCAAACCAAACTTTCTTTTTGATATTGCTAAACTATACGTTCTTACAGAGTCATCGTGAATTATTTACCACTGTTATATTTTCGATTCGTAAAATTGTGTAAAGTAACAAGGTATTGCAGTATTTCAAATTCTTGATTCAAAACGTTTACGTTTTTCTAAAAATTTTCTAAAAAACCAGCATAAATGTTATGTTAGTCTAAAGTAAATAAATGTTATAGGAAAAGGAAAAAGCTTTTGATTCAAAATACTTAGGGTTTTTTTGCCAATCTGCATAATTTTAAAGACTAAAATAAATAGGATGATGTTTCATTTACAAGAATGAACTGCTTGTAAAAAAAAAAAACATTATTTTCGCAGAAATTATATTCCTTTTGAAGGTAACATCAAATCATGTTGGCCATATAGAAAACGCAAAAATTTTTGGTTTAATGCAATTCCTTTTAAATATAAAGAATACTTCTATCAGTGTCGATTAGTCTATTGTAGATCGTTTTCAGAAACATTAAGCTTTGTAAAGATCATACGCCTGGTCAGCGTGCCAACAAGATACTTGCAGAAAATGTGATCAACGTTGTGTTTTTTTTTCGTCTCCCTGGTATAACTGACATGGCAGTCGGTCTTATCACACAGTCTGACTCTGTGCAGATGTTTTCTGAACCTGAAGTAACCTGTAAAAACTGAAAAACGCACGGGTGAGAGACCTGAAACTTGAACTATAGATAGAAAAGCAAGGTGCAATGCCCTCGAGATGAAATATAAAAGAATAGTTAAAGGTATTATCAAAAAGAGTAAAGTTAAAAAACCAGAATATACGAGATGAACTCCTTATTGTCTAGATAGACCTGAAGAAAAAAAAATTTCAGACTTGAGCAAAACAAAAGAGAGAAAATCGGTTGTTGTAATGGAAAGAAGCCGATATCTTCTCTACCACACGCCTAGGCTTGCATCGTTCGCAAACTTTTTCTTCAAGTACCTATTTAGTTTCATAAAGTAAGAACAACTCAGCTGGTGGTTGTGCCTCAAGTGAATAAACAAATGAGGGCTAAAGCAGGTGATCGGACTACAGCAGGACGATGTGATTGTAAAAATATTGTTTGCTGAAATAATCTAATGACCTATCCTTTAAGTGATATTGCTGGTGGTTAAGTTCTCTGTGATATATAGAAACTAATTCTTGATTACTAATTTCCTTAATCGAATAACACAATTTGTCGTTTTGAGAGTTATTGCTCTCACCCGGCATGAACTGAAAACTAGGATAGTTATTTTTAAATTTATATTTTAAGCGATACTCGATATAAAATAAAATATTCTTTTTTTTCTCTCACATCTAGGATTGCGTATGATATATTCATGTGTCGATATACCGCGTTCAAACAGTGTTCCGCAAATGTTGGATATTTTTGAAACTTTATTGTTCGACGCTTATCGGGTTACATTACATAAGACATTTATAGATAGGCGAACGTATAATGCCGTCGTTTCACTGTGTATGTTTAGCCTACTGTGCCAATGGCTTACGGAAGTAACTGTCTTCTCGGTAAAAAAAAATATTTATGTCTTGTCAGTAGGACACGAGTGTTAAATGAATCGGGGTGATATACTGCATATAAAACAAGCAATTATGAAATTTCGAGAATAAAAAGATATGACAACTTTGCTAAATATTAAATAATTGTCTCAATCAATGGAGCTAAACTTATGGAAAAATAATTTATATATAAGTAAATAAAAATATGACAAGATGTTAAAGAATAATAACCTATAATAGGCATACTTCATATATTTTGGAGTTTTTTTTTGCCAGTAAGTGAATATATGTATTGTATAAAAGAAATACAATTGCATCATTTCATTTAGTATTTAAAATTACAAAATTTATTATCCCATTGCCCGCCACTATGCTATAAATGAAACCTACATGTATCTTTCTCGTTATTGGCTTTTATTATTTACTAAAATAAATTTAAATTTGACATTTTTTTCTGGTGATTCAAACCCGGAAGAACGTATTTTCAGGGAAAAAACTATTATTGTAAAAAAATCATTTTTAAGGTATTTTAAGTTGATGTTTTTATTAGAAATAAATTGGAAAAAAAAATATTAAAAATTATTCTAAATTTGGGTTGAATTTGGCGGATAAAATGTTAATGTTAAATTGAAATTCGTAATATGAATTTCAGAATTTCAAGAATGAAGAATTAAGTTTATACAATTAGCTTAGCTGAAGATCACTACATATAATTATGTACAGTCGCCGACATTATTATTTAGCACTCGAGTAAACAGCTCGACGCATTGATGGTGCCAAATATTAATGTCGGTGACTGTACCTATGTAATAAAGATTTTGAATTTTTTGGTATTTGATTACCCTTACATATAAGCGTAATTAAATACCAACAAATTCAAAATCTTTATTTAACTCTAAACTTTTGCTCTAACTGCGAGCAGTTTCGTCCAAAAGCCAACCCAGATTACAAAGAAATTCGGTGGAGAGGTATCAACCTTCGAGAAGTAAGGTTTAGTTTCATTCGGCTGAAAAACAGTCTATTGAAGATATTCTTATCCAGCGAAAGGCAGAAACCAGACTGCAAGTAAAAGAGAAAAGCGGAATTAATGGGGAAGATTCAAGCCAGACTAACCACAGGGTTTAAAAAATAGTATTCTGGGTAAAAAAAGATCAGACTCTAAAGCATAACCGTAGGTGTCGAAAAAACCTAATTAGAATTCCAACGAATCCACATTATATCCACATTATATAGATGAGGATAAGAGGCGAACATCATCTGGAAGATAGATTGAATCAAAAGCAGATAGTTCTGACTCAATTCTCAAAGAAACTCTTAAACGATTCTTTAAGAACAGAATCATCGAATCATTCAGTACAGATCTTCAGAAAGGTGCACGTTACTTGGTATAATGGCACCAGGGCACTAGAAACCAGTAGGAGGAACAAACCAGGGTAAGCATTTACGAGTGTTTCTAAAGTATTCTCACCAAAACAAAATATATCCCTTTGTTTTGGCATTTGAGATGAAATTTTGGCAAACATATAATCAAGGAGAAATACTATATTAAGCAAAATTTTAAATAAAATTCTTGAGTATAGTGGCCATATGTTTAATTTATTAGTTTAAATTACATGCTTCGTAATGTTTCTAACGGAAATTCGTCTTTTCGAAATGCTATTTTTAATTACCGGTAAAATTGCGTGTCTTTTCATAATAATTAGTATGAGTGAGAGATAGCATCTGCATGGTTCGATAAATCGTCCCGTTCACTGCCGCTGCTAATGTTTATTATAGAGCGGATGTTATCTTAAAGAATATTCAAAGAATTCGCCCGCTTAAGGTGGCCCAGTTCCTTGTTGAATCAGCCCGTTCTATCGACAGTGGAAACAAATATTCTCAACTGTTTCTTGGTCTTCTAAATACAGTTGGTATTAATTTAGTTGGAGAGTCAGATTCTGTGTGTGTGCCTTCTGAATCTACAATGATCTGTAAAGACAGAAACAATTACTTTGACACTTTTACTGTCAAGTTCAAATAGTTCCTTGGTTTTGGCATGATTATGTAGATAGATATGCTCATTTGATACCATTCAAGACCATTACTGGATTGGTAACTGGACACTGTCCCCTGAAAAAGCATCTGTACAACACAGCCCGAGTAAGCGAATCGTGGTGTAGAAGATGCGAACTACAGGAGGAAACGAGTTTACATGTAATCTGCACTTGTGAGGAACTTAAGGTACTTAAGCAGAAATACTTCGGGAGAGATCTATTGGAGCCCTCCAAGGTCCTCAAGTTTCCACTGGGCAAGCTACTGGGCTTTATAGAGAACACCAAGCTGCTCGAGTGGAAATAAGAGAATCAATAGGGATGGTACAATGAGCACCTTGCTCAAGTGCCCGGACATCAAGTGCCCACCCTAACTTGAATGAATGAATGAATGAATGAATACTGATTTGCATGCACCAAACTAGGACAAGTATTCCAGTAGTGGTGCAATTTCTGATTTGCCCAGTATTTGATTTGCTATTTGGGTACTGTAGGTGATTCCTATGCCAATGGCAGTTTCTAGTCTCTGGAATTATTTTCCATTAGTCTTTTTCGGAAGGGTGTTTGTTTTCTTCCAATTTCCAAGAATGAGCGATTGCCTAGATACCCAGCTTAGGGATAGATTAAAATTAATTATTTCCACGTTTATGAATAAATTAAGAGGTAAAGGTACCAAAGTATGTTCTCCACATAATTTTTGGTTTTTTGATTTTGCTCTACTAAAATTTTTATAATTACCAATATTTCATTGTAATCACTACCAATTAGCTATAAGGGAATTGTACAAGCTACCTACATACACTACTACTTATTCGGAAAATTAAAGAATTCTCCAATAATGTCTTGCAAGATCTTAATTTTGTAATAGTTTCGTCTTTCCTAAAGAATTAACAATCTCAAAGTAAATATAAGAAGGATTTGTGGAAATATATTGCTTATAAATGTTATAAGCAATATGTACACTTTAAATAGAGAAACTTATGGGCATTATGATGTTTTTTTTTTTTTATAACTTCACGCTCTCATTACTAAGCCAAGACAATTTATTGGAAACGAATATTTATTATTACCAACTAATTTGAGTTTAATGATAGAAGAAGTGAATCGATCTTTAAGTGAAGCATTGTAACACAATTTGGAGCTACAATTATCCTTTTACTCTTATGAATCCCCCCATCAAAATGTGGTACGACAATGATATTTTTTTTTTTTTCGAAAGCAACGTTATCCAAATTGGGCACCATAATTGGTTAGTTTTTCAAGAATTTTCGTGTTTTTGTGATATCGAAGCAAGAAATAGCACCCGCAAGAAATAATTAAAATTAGCGAAGGTATTTTAAACGTAAAAATATTAAATGTGTGCTTTCTCCTCAAAGTGTTTAAAAAATTGACTTTATTGAAACTGAGATATTATTAAATGGAAAAAGTTTTTTTGATGAGCAATTTTGTGGGCGTTAACATTTACGTCTGGATAATTTGTTGCTGATATTGAATAAATATTAACAATATATACTTTTAGTAAAACTTTAAGTACGAATTTGAAGCTATCCAACTGATTAAATTATAAAAAAAAGTCTAAGAAATTTTAAATATTTTTACCTGCGTCAACTAAGTGAATTAATTTCTTCATAATATCGGCATATTTGATATAAAACGCTTATATCATAAAAGTGAAAACGATACGTTACATCTCGGAGACCAATCGTCGGCGGCTATTGACGATATGATGATAAACGTGCGTAGGTGGAAATATAACCGAGCTAAAGGAATGCCAGTCGAAGATCTAATCACTAATTACGTTACGGAATAGCTAGTGCAAATGCGAATTTCAGAATGTACAATTATGGAAGGGCAGCACCTTTCCAGAATTCCCCCACATACTGAGAACGCGCCGACTTATTTGGGCGACGCCGTGCATCTGCGTCTCTGGCAGGACGCCATATATGAGGCACCCGTACTATTCATAGATTACCGGCGATCGCCTATATAATCACCCGCCGCTACTTCCAACCGCACTCACAGTGTAACAAGCGTGGCTGCTGAGTCCCTTCTGTTGGTCGTGTCGAAGTAGTTCCCAAACGAAACAAATCAAACATGTGTGACGACGATGTTGCGGCGTTGGTCGTTGACAACGGCTCCGGTATGTGCAAGGCCGGCTTCGCCGGCGACGACGCTCCACGCGCCGTCTTCCCGTCCATCGTAGGTCGCCCAAGGCATCAGGGCGTCATGGTCGGTATGGGTCAAAAGGATTCCTACGTAGGTGACGAAGCCCAGAGCAAGAGAGGTATCCTCACCTTGAAATACCCAATTGAACACGGCATCATCACCAACTGGGATGATATGGAAAAGATCTGGCATCACACCTTCTACAATGAACTCCGTGTCGCACCAGAAGAACACCCAATCCTCCTCACCGAGGCTCCACTCAACCCTAAGGCCAACAGGGAAAAGATGACCCAAATCATGTTTGAAACCTTCAACGCACCCGCTATGTATGTAGCCATCCAAGCCGTACTCTCCCTGTACGCTTCCGGTCGTACCACCGGTATCGTCTTGGACTCCGGCGATGGTGTCTCTCACACTGTACCAATCTATGAAGGTTACGCTCTCCCTCATGCCATCCTCCGTCTGGACTTGGCTGGTCGCGACTTGACCGATTACCTCATGAAGATCCTCACAGAACGTGGTTACTCATTCACGACCACGGCTGAGCGTGAAATCGTCCGTGACATCAAGGAAAAACTCTGCTATGTCGCCCTCGACTTCGAACAGGAAATGGCCACAGCCGCCGCATCCACCTCCCTCGAAAAGAGCTACGAATTGCCTGATGGCCAGGTCATCACCATTGGTAACGAAAGATTCCGTTGCCCAGAGGCCCTCTTCCAGCCTTCCTTCTTGGGTATGGAATCTTGCGGTATCCATGAGACCGTATACAACTCCATCATGAAGTGCGATGTTGACATCCGTAAGGACCTGTACGCCAACAATGTACTCTCCGGTGGTACCACCATGTACCCTGGTATTGCTGACCGCATGCAAAAGGAAATCACCGCCCTTGCCCCATCGACCATCAAGATCAAGATCATCGCTCCCCCAGAAAGGAAATACTCCGTATGGATCGGTGGCTCCATCTTGGCCTCCCTCTCCACCTTCCAACAGATGTGGATCTCCAAACAAGAATACGACGAATCCGGCCCTGGAATTGTCCACCGCAAGTGCTTCTAAATATATTTATTTTTTTTATTATTATTACTACTATTACTATTATTGTATTATTACATCAATGTTTGCGACAACAGTTGGACTGCCAGAAAGACTCTATTATTATACATTTCAATTTTTTGTTATAACTATATGTCTGGTGAACTGTATTTCATTATAATTTAAAAAAAGAACAACGTCTTATTTTTATTATACGGCCAATAAATTAATTTAGGGATTATGGTCGCATCACCAGAAGAGTCTTCTTTTTTACAACTATATTTATTTATGTAATTATACGCTATAATTCACAATTAAATATATGTTTTAATAAAATAATTTCATTGTACTTAAACTTAAAAAAAAAGAGAAAAAAATATAAGTTATTAATTGTTCTGGTCTGGTTTTCTCTATCTATCTCTTTCTCTTCTGGTCGTGTTTCCATATATGGTTACCACCCAGCGCTTCCTCCCATTTTACCTACAATACGCTACGGCTAATATGTTTATAGACAGAGACAGGGATACGCTAAGAGAAGGAAGCAAAAACATCTTTATAAATAAAACTGCCAATGGGGGCCGAAAAAATACTATCGCCGACGTTTGTTCTCCTTGAGTATTACTATAGTACGAGGTAAAACCTGGTCTCCTCTCAAATTACTGTGAAATTTCCCATACCATATGACTAATAATAGACCGGGCGTGTGTCTGTCCATTGATGTACAGACAGAAGGCGAAACGCGACGACACCACCGCGAACGAGCACCCGTAGCGCCTTAAATGTAATGACGTCGGAACACGTTCGCCTCACACGAAATAGAAGAGATCTGGGAAACTATTTTAAGAGTTCGGGTCAGGAAATTCGAATTTTTCGCTCGGCGGTATTAATAGTTTCATACACACGCGGCTTATATTTAGAAATATGTTTGTATTTCGGCGTTAGAGAGGCCGAAGGAGTTGCCCGTTATGGTCAGAAAGATGTGACACAGAAGGCGGATAGCGCGCCACTTGGGGTTGCTTTCCTTTATTGGTCTGCATCGGGACGGGCCGTGCATTTCGTATTTTTGGATTATTTACATTATGTTCGTGGAATCAATTTCGGATCTCTTTCGGCGCAAAGGTGTGTATATACAATCGTTTCCGATTTGCTTACGCGTAACGCATACGGTGGTCTTTTTCTTAGACTACGGAAGCGTGAACTATAAATCGCATGTCACTTGTCAATAAGTCAAATAAATAAAAAGAATGCACTCGCTATGCCCATTTTTATCACCAATAATAATGTACACATTCTTTTATTAATTTCATGAATATAAAATGGTATAACAAGTTCTGTTTCACTGCCCATTTTGCAAAACAATCTTGTTACATATACTGCGTTACAAAAATCAAGTATTGTTGTTTAGACTACGAAAGTTTTTTGATACTTAAAACTTTTAGAACTTTTATAGTGTATTAGTATAGTGTTAACTTTTATCAAAGATGAACATCTTTCACAAAAGTTACCCCATAACACCTTAAATGTTCTTTGTCAAACAGGTTTTATCGAAGTACTTTGTCAAAGAATTTTCAAAGCACTTTATCAAAGAATCTTCATAGTATAGAAACTAAGCAAAGTGGTTAGAAAATAATCTAGTTAGTTAGAAATATGCTAGTCAAAAGTGGCAGCGACAACAGATATTTTGGGGTCGCTTTCCTGGTGCATGAAAAGCTTAAGGAGAGTTGTAAAACCAATATCTGATAGGAGGCTACGCGGAAGTACAAAAAATCAGTATTGTAAATGCCCCAGTGCCAACAGAAGGAAAGGACTTAGAAACAAAGAATGGATTTAATGAAGAGGTAAATGAAATCTTGCCGAATATACCAAAATACGACATAAAAATACTAATGGGAGATTTAAACGCGAAAGTAGGAAGAGAGGAGTTGCCGTTATTCTTAAACTATATTGAATTAAGTGAATTTTAGGATCTCTAATATTGTAAGGATGCCAGTTATTATTTTGACTCATTAATTTATCTTTATTTTAATGAACGTAACAACCAGCTTCCAAAATATATTCTTCAAAAATAGTTAACATATTTAACGAAATGAAATAACTCCTCCACGAGATAAATTGATTGACATCTAATCGCAGCTTTCTGTTCAAGGGAAACTGCCATAACAATGCACTCGAGCCTCATAGAAGAATACCGTAGAGAAGTAATGACTGAAACTCTGCATAATAAGCAATTCTCATTGTTTAAGGAGAAGCCATTAGCAGTCGAAGCTTCAAAATGACAATGTTTAACTTGGATATTAGGGAGTTGCATTGTTCATCTTACGTAAGTGTATTAAAAGTAAAGGTTACTCCCAATAACTACGGTATTATTATTGAAATATATACGAGGACACGAATCGAATATTTTTGGTTCAAAGAAAGACCATTTGCGCACCGATGGTCCATTTTACCTATCATGATTTCAGCAACACGTTGTAAAGTTATATCATGCGCATAACAGACAACATGACAATCGCCCAAAAATTGTTATTTCCACAAATTGCATTCTATTCCACAGAAAAAGATTCACCAATCGCTAACTTCAGCCCGTAATCCCATAGAATTCAATTTATTAATTAATACTTGATGATTGATACAATCGAAAGCTTTCGACAAGGCACAAATAACGCCAGCTGGTAGTAACCCATTGAGAACAAGTCGGTTACATTTACGTGAATTTAACATTGTATTGGTTGAAATAACGTTAAATTCACGTAAATGTAACCACTTGTTCTTATTGGGAATTTATTCACTAACATAAGTAATTCATTATAGTACTTTAAATGCCTAATAAAGCAGAAGTTTCCATTCTAAATCCATGTTCCGATTGAGATAACAGATTAAATTTTTCTAAGAAACTGTTGAATTTGTTTAACATTGCATATTCAGACAATTTGGAAAAGGATGAAGCTATATCGGAGCACATTTAACAAACGAGTTGATACTGCATTACTAGAGCTGACAGAACAAATCCAAGGTGCACCGATAATCAAAACAAATAAAATATAGCACCCACCACTAGCCATAGAGTCCTTTGACAATATTCTACATGAGATTTGCCAAAAAATCAATTCAAAACTGCTTTCTGTCAGATTAGTGAAAGCAGAGTTGGGGTGTAAGAGTGCTTTGGTTAGTACAACCAGAGTGAGTCCACAGTGAAAGCCTTACAGCAGATCAACTCTCATAAGGCTTGACTGGCATCTTTTTAAGGGTAGGCTGATGATATAACCACATTGGTAGAAGGTGAATTTCGGAATACCTTTTTGTTACAGTCTGCCCTTACTCAGTTTTATGAGAAGATAGTGTCAATCAGTGGAATTAAATATGAACTCTATCTCAGTAACTTTTACAAAGAAGCGGACACAGACTGGAAGATAAATTGGAAATAAAAAATTCTAGTCGTTATTTCAAATACTAAAATTATTTCTAATCAGCATGAGCTAGGATGTAACAAGGCTAAAAACAACTAACACTACTGTGCAAAAGGTTTGTAATGAAAACTGGGAATGTAATACATAAATACAGATTTGGATGTACCCAGCCATAGGGAAATCAACTATCATTAGTAGGTCATAAGCATAAAGTAGGAGAGCTAAACCGTCTCTCGCGTGAAACATTCCCTCTAAAGTTAAAAAAATTAGCCTGCATATACATGGATGCGGTAATCAGAACCTGCCCAACTGCACTCATTGATGTTGTAAGTGTAATTCTTCCCTAATGATCTGGAAAGGAATTAGCAAACATATGCCTCAATTTGTTGAGAGTAACCAAAGATACGGGATGAAGTGCTAAAGAAATTCAGATTTGTGGAAGCACCGCTACAAGAGCGAGAAAAACGAAGACATTATCTTGAAGCTAGGTAGATATATTACCAAATGGTATACGGACGCCCACAAAAAAGCCGAAGGAACATGAATTTATATTTTAGCAGCTGTAAATGCAGCAAGAACAGGGGACGCAATAAAATTGATCACTTGTCTTGTTCCCAAATGCCACAAAATCTATTACATGAACGATGAAAGCTCGGTACTTCTTTTACATGAAATCGTCCAGTGCCATCTTTCTCTCACCTCAGGTAACTCAAAAACTCTAAAACTAACTTTACGATATGAAGACCATCATTTAAATCAAATTCAGTATGCGAATCACATTTGATATAGGTATAACATCTCAAACTTCCACAGTAATATGTAACTACGAGAACTGATGACCAAACAGTCTCGAATAGTTATACCAAACGGAAAGATTATCCCAGCTCTTCGATCCGATTTCTCATGCGCGCTACCTAGTGGGCGATGCAAGCGGTGCGTGTCAGAATATCTGCCTTCACAGTTAATTAAACTTGCGAACTTCACACGTCACGATCCGCGGAAATAACTGGAACTGAACGTACGGGTTAATTTGCAACTCCACTATTCTTGAGTTCGGTTTTTATGACCGGCCGAGCGTCTCGACGGTACGAATTTAAGTGAAATTTACTACAGTTACGGGACAAATGTGAATTAAAAGCACAAGAGAAACTGGGTTATACTACACAGTGTTACAATGTTAAGCGTTCTCGTGTTTTTATTAGGCTCTGCGTGGGGTGAAATTAATTTCACTGGAAGGGAGCGTCAAGGGGTGTGCAATTTATTTGAGGTTTCCAGTTGCAATTGTAGAATTATTATTGTCGGTGATCTTTATTGCAACTTTCCTAGTTTCTTAAATTTAACTTTAAATAGAAATATGCAATTATAAGACGACCATGATGTATGGGCGTATTGAACGACACAGAATATTATTTTGGCCTAAATTTAATTTTACACAATTCCTTTAACTAGAAAATAATAAAACTCAGCATGGCTCAAGAAACAGCATCGCTTTCGTCAAAGGTTTGTATTTACGTTTTGTAGAGGAACATTTTTCTGTCAAAAATAAGAGTTAATAAAGTTAAAAATAAGTAAGTGTTTCAAGTTAATGTTAAAAAAATAAAAATAAATTTGTTACGACAGATACTAATTACGCCTTTTATTTCCAAAATGTTCCCAAGAGAAAGAGAAACATAAGGAAGAAGATTACCAATACCACCAAGCAAACCCAACCTTGGTGCAGCTTTAACAGCTTTTCAGTTCCAGGAACTGTTAAAATCTGTTGCAGGAGTGCTCAAGCAGTTTCAGGAGTTGTTTAAGCTGTTTCAGAAGCAGTTAAAGCTGTGCCAGAAGAAATTTAAACTGTTCCAAGAGCTCTGAAGCTGTTTCAGGCGCAGTTTAAGCAGTTCCAGGAGCTATTCAAACTGTTGCAAGAGCTGTTTAAGCTGTTTCGAGATCATTTGTTCCCTTTCGTAGTACACCATGCGGATATTCAAATTTTGTGCGTTTCGAAGCAGGCACTGTCATCTGCTAATCACAAGACGCAGTCAAGACGAAAAGTAGGAGTGGAAGGGATAAAATGTGAATTGTGTCAAAATATTGTGAAAATTGCGGTAGCAAGATAAAGCGAAAAGTTTGTTGTGAATTCATTTGATAAATTTTTAAAAACTAGGAAATTATTTGGGTGATAGCAATTTTTTTTAGAATATTGGACATAGCTGGACTAAATAACCGTAAAAAGATATATGTAGATAGATAGCAAGTAGTAGTACTAGAGTTCTGCTTAGGATTTGATGAAGTTCAGCAAATTTCCCATTATTCATCTTGAAAAGGTTATGTGTTATAAAGGCGACTAAGAACACTGTAAACCGTTACTAACTTTAAAGTTGCGTGCATTTTATGTGTATGTAGGTCATCAAAAGAATTTCTGTTACACAGGCAATAGAAGATTTGCCCACCGTGGATAGAAGCTACTTTTTCTGATCGAAGTTCACTTTTTGAATATTTAAGTGATGAGGAAGAACAGCTATTTTGAGGAATAACCTTTTTATTTATATATACTTATATATAAATTTGTCAGAGACGTTTCCTGAGCAAATAAAACTGCATGGTGGAGTTAATAATTAAGAAAATCTAACAATGATCACAATTTAAACCGCCCTTAAGAAATCAGTTGCTACATTTGGAAGGTAAAAATTTGTTTATCAAATAGACTATAGGCCGCAATCCAATACTCAAAAACATGAAAATTCACATACCGCGTTTAACTATGTTTTAATATGACCTCGAGCTTCTGAACTGGTGTTAATGAATTGCGTAATTTCTGCCAAATTTGTCACAGTCGATCACCAGTCTTAAAGCCATGTTGTTGTGCAGATATCAAATGCTGTACACGATTGTAGATCTTATTATAGAGCAAGTGTTCGAATATCTTAGAGAAGCTGCACAAAATTGCAATCGGCCGATAGTTGGAGATATCACATTTGGTACCTTTTTTAAATATACCGCAGGAGTCATCCAAACTCCAAACAGCTAGATACGTTCTTATATGCATGAAGCGCAGGATTCTGTTCGTAGTTGATGATGGCTCGTGCAGTAGATATTATCTTACTGATCATCCAGCAATCAGGGAACTGGCGCAAATTGCTAAATCAAATATAGTACATAGCGGATGGCAAACTATTGTCGCACAGTCCCGGATTAAGTTCGGAAGTTCATCATTACCTGATGTAAAATTAGATTTAAAGCGCTTAATAGATGTCAGCACATCGGAAGTCGAGAACAAGTCTATACTCAGTGAATAAGCGGCTAAAGATGTGGATGTACTAGACGGTGACATGGTTGATGAACAGCAGCGAATGCAGCATACGGCAAAGCCCTCGCCTATAGCTTTGGCATCCGTTAACTCAGCGTCTCCAAAGCCCATTTAAGTATGGATGTTAGTAAAACTGCTTTCATTCATTCTTTTGGTGAAATGTAGGCCACTTGAATGAATCATAATAAATCGTATTTAAACATATTATGCCGCCTCTATTGTTTTGATGACTGCTGGTTCCTTATTTGTATAAATGATTTCTTTTAATTCTATGCGTCTCTGATTTCTTTTTTTTGGGAAAAAAAATTCTTGGGAAAAATTCCTTTTAATTATTAGGTACAGTTATTAGCAGAAATATATTAATTCGTTATTTCGTACTGTAAAAAGCTTGCAATTTTTGAATTATTGTATTCTTTGTATTGTTGCTGTATGCAACATTATTGTTCCTATTGTCTTCTATTTTGAGTTTACGTTTTATAAATTATAGATTTTGTGGTGCTACTTAATTTATGGACAAAGTTAATAACAAAGAATTGGAATATTCTTATATTTGAAAAAAAAATCTTTCTTAATTGAACTTCTTTAAAGAACTGTAGCTTTAAAATTACTTGGCTAAGATTTGTTGCGATTAAAGATTCTATTTGAAATACAATAGGGCATTACATATAAAATTCCATAATAATAAGAGTTACTCATCTATTATTAGTAAATATCGTTTTTCCTTTACAAAAATTATCTAATGATTTACCCATAGATTAGAAAAATGGTGGAAAACCTACTAATCGAAAAACAGAAACAGATACACGGCAAATCGTATTTATCATCAGGACGTTACATTTAACAGTTTCAAAGAGACGTGTGCCGGTAATTCAATTTTACTATCAGAAACCCGGCACGCCCGCCCGATATCTATATTAAATTATCTCCGGAATCACTTGATTCCGTTTAATTCCTATGATTGCTTTGACCCTATCGCGCGAATCGTATCAGCCATCGCGGAACCTCATCACGGTTCGCGTCACTCCAATGTAATCGTTCTTCGATTTGGCAATTACCTAGGCCTCCCGGACATCTAATTTAATTACAACACTGTTAACTCGGAACAAAGTGTCTCTGTTCTCATGTGGTAACCTCATTATTACGGATTCGCCCCAAACCATGTTTACAGTTCCCCTATGTAATTAAGGTCTGGTATTTATTTGTTTATCGCGAAAATCAAATTCGTTTTCGATTTCTCGCGGGAATTGTTTCTTTACAGTGAAATGTATTTTTAACAGGCATGTTTTATCTACATAACCAGTGTGAGACTGTCACACTGAAAGGTACGATATAGGTGTAGGCAAAAATATTTTTCGACAAAATACAACAGTTTTTGAGACAGAATATGTTTTTTCTTACCTCAATGAATTCTATAGATTATCTGAATACAATTTTCACTAAAGTTCTCTATCCCTAAATTAAAACGTTTTTGAGATATTTTCGATTTTGTCAAAATTTTGACGTTTTCATCTCTTTCGAGAACGTAATATATTTTTCAAACCATTGAAGATAATGATGTTATTTTACTAGTACCCAAGGAAAATACTTATCCGTACCAAATTCTGTCAAAAGAACCACTAAATTGTATACAGGATGTTCATAAATCGGAAATTCGGATACATTTAACCTTAGAAAATTATTTTTTTTTCAAATTAGGAATAAAATGTTATTCCTAATAACCATTACAAAATAAATTCTCCGTCGATAGGTGTAAAAGGATGCATGTACCTATTCCTAGTCCTTTTCAAGATATTAACCATTCTTTACTCGGCTATGAAAATTTTAGTACATTTCTTGCAGTATCATCGCTCATATCTCAAAGTCTATTAAAGATAGGTATAGGGAATGCTGATATAAAATGATAGCTTTCTAATTTCGAATTAAAATACAGGGTGTTCTATTTAAAAACAAAAATAAGTTTTCTGCATTTGAAAGTCTGTTACTTTGTTCCTCAGTTTTGAACACCCTGTATGTTTGAATGTGAAGTGCGTGTATCGCTTCTAAAGAGTTATATCCCATTCATAACATAACAAATTTGGAATCACTACTTGCAGTATTAACCGAGATATTAATTTCTCAATGATGCAATGATCATGGCTAAAAAAAAAAAGAAAAACTTAAATAACTCAAAAACGGCGACACGTAGCTAGAGGAATAGCTAATAAAGGCTGACGTATTTGTGGTCGTAATATCCAAAAATGAATAAAAAATTAGATCTGTCTATTTAAAATAACAAAGTTGACGTCAATTTCCGGTCAACCGGAAGTGATATTGTGATAACAATGGTGCCAAAATCTCAAATATAAGTGAATAATAGAGCATCATAAACTTTTAATGAATCACTTACGTGGAATACTCTATATATTGCACTGAAACAGCATTGCGTCGGAATTAGCAAATACACAAACCTGTGGACTTCTACTACTTTTTTTCGCGGGAAATTTAATTGGAGATTCATTTCAGAAACCCGCTTGCTCGATTTTGAAGCTAATATAATTTGTAATTTCTATCCACAATTATATTGTTTTAAATTATTTTATGGTTAAATTGTGTAATTTAACTTAGATTGGAGTAATTTAAAAAAAAAGACTACATTATAACGATATTCACCATTCTGTATTTAAACAATGCTCCTCAATAGTAGTTTTGGTAAGTAAGTTATGTTTCAAGAAATGGTAAATTAAGTGAAAATATATTCAAAATACATTTAATAGTAATATACTTTATCCAATATTTATTTTTGCCTTTTTTATGGGTTATAGAACATTTATACGCTAATCTTTTAATTAGATCTATGATTTCTGTTTCAATACTACAAGATCCATTTAAAATATTTGCAACATGTTGACTCCATGGGTTACAAATAAAAGCAAAGCTGTAGTTGTACGATATTATTCAAAAAATTACCTGTTTTTCATGGAAAAATAGGGGTAAGCTGTACATTTACAATTTGTTTGATGATGTTATACTGTAGGTTTCGTTTGGAATTTGTGTAATTTCTAGTTTGAATTACAGCAATGGTGTTCCCATAGGTACATTTTTTAAACACAATGCGTATACCCCCGACCAAGCCGTACAGTTACCAACACTGGATAATAAGAGAAGTCAGACAGGCATATAATGGATTACTGATAGCATACTCATAAAGAAATTGATGGGAACACCACTGAATTGCAGAGTGAATTTTGCCTTCTGTGGTTGTGTTAAATTCTACTTTAGAGACATTACAATTTCTTATGTGTTTTCGTATTTTCTTTACAATCAATCCTGTCACATGTATTTTCGAAGCCATTACTACTTTATTCTCTGAAAATCGCCCAACCGCCACTAATAGAATAATGATTACAGGCTCACCTTCAAGTTGTTCTGCATTGTCTGCTTCAAGAAAGACTTAAGTATTTAAGCAATTACTATTACGATCTTTCTCACAACACGCTTCTCGCAATTCATAAAATGCGACTGGGGCGACATATGTGACTCTCCATCAAAGCCTATAACAAAAGTGAATTCTCATGGAAAAAAAAAACGATGCTACAATAATTGTCAAATAAATTACTTGGAACACTTACTGTAGGCAAATTCAGATGTTGTAGTCGATAGAATCCGTTCCAGCTTGCATTGTGGCGAGAATTATATATTACAAATAAACTTCTTCGCAGGCAGCTTCTGCAAATCAGGTCCATATAGTTCTGGGCTCTTGATCTTATTTAACCATACCGAAACCACTTGCTTTACAAAGCGATAATAATAAAACTAGTAATAATAACAATAATTCATGTCTTAACATCAATTTAATATTACAAATACTACTCACCTACTTAACATGTATAGGAAATCTCCTACGAACACTTTTTTGTCTTCACAGCTTAGTATACACTTTTTAAATCCATGACGAAAAAAGGCCTAATAAAAACAATGACAAAAAACCAAGATTTACCAAAGCACGAAATCTGCCGAATGTCCAACGAAAGTTGTTGTGCATGACTCCATCAATAGATGGCGGAACATTTGATTCTTAAGCGGGAAATCTATTTGACACTTTGACAAAATTTTCATTTTTTTCCATCCAATTTTCCTCATTTACCATGGTTCCGGTTCAAGAGGTGCTGCAGCGCATTAGCAATAAGTTCACACAGACCGGTACTTGCACAAGAACTCCAACCATCCACCAGGACAGAGGAGGGGAGTCATGAAGACCCTAAGAGATCGTGCCGTACACATCTGTGAACCTCGGGTTCTGCAAAATGTCAAATTCCACGAATTCGTAAAGTTTAAATCTGCAAACCATTTGGGCACAATCAAGGAACATGTAACTAAAAATGAGATACTTAACAAAAATTGTTAACGTGGCACCGCCATCTTTTTGAGTTCTTCTTAACCAACAACAGTCCAGCTTTCCCAAGCTCGGCTCTTGTCAAAATAGTTCTTGACAATCATTTGACGGCCATCAAGGTTTTTTATAACCTATAAACATGCATTCAAGCGAATAACAGCGAATAGAGAAACATGTCAGCCTGACACGCAGCAAATTTTAAATGAGCGCGCCCAATCGCCATCTTTTTTTGACCTTATTCTAGCCAATTTCAGTTAATAAGCAGACTAAAGACGACCGCCTGAAATCAAAGGTGCCCACGCTGTTTGTCCGTTCTTATTGAGATGTTCCTTGGTACAGCAACCTCTGGATAGAATAACTATATGACAAGTCACTTTACATGTTTTTCGCAAGCTACGAATTTACAGACATGGCCGTTTGCACCGACACGTTAAGCTTGGTTCAATTTTAAGTGATGCTTAGAATATGACGTTCACTATATGCAGGAGACATGAACTATCACCTTCAAAGTGCTGCTTAAAATTAAACCAGGCTTAACATGCCGATGCAAATGGTCCTTAAATGTGCTTTCTTAGAATCCCACCATGAATTTTGACAGATGGGGTTTGTCACCAGATATGCAGATGTCATAAGTTTTTGATGATCTAAATTATTTAATAACTGTGTGTTAATAGAATGGTCTCTATTTCATTAAATTCCTAAGAAGTGTTTTCAAGTATTGTGTAAGCTAGCATTAGAATGTCAAATACAGACGTCGTAGCCAGATTGAAAGAGTTAACTGTAAACTACGGCTTAGGGAACGCGGTAAAATGCGATGTCAAATTTTCACTATTCACTAACGATTCTCCAGATGGTCAACATGTAACCGAAACAAGCATTAAGAAAACCAAAATACAAATGGATCTACCCACGAAATTATTTATTCACGGTTGGAATACCAATATGAGAACTAATTGGTACCACAGCTTTAGAGAGGAGTACTTCAAGAAGGGCCAATACAACATAATTTGCGTTGATTGGTCCGTTCCTGGCAGCCTCGAGTATATAATGTCAGCCGCAAACGTGCAGGCTGTAGGAAACTTCGTCGCAGATTTCGTGGTAGGCGCCAAGTTAGACTTGGAAAATCTTCACATCTTAGCTTCGCTGTTGGGCTCTCACGTGGCATCTTGGGCTGGAAAATACGTTAAGCAAGCGAAGGGAAGGAAGATAAAAAGAATAACCGCTTTCGATCCGGAAGCGCCGCAGTTTGAGCACGATAATGTGGCGGAAGCAGACAGATTGAACAAAACTGATGCTTGCTTTGTCGACGTAATACATACTGACGCTGGTTATTATGGTTTTCTGGCTCCTATAGGGACTGTGGATTTTTATGCCAATGGTGGCGGCCTTCAGCCTGGATGTACTTTCGATGAAAATGGTCATCATCGTAGCCACGCGATGTGCGCTGGCTACTTTTTAGAGTCGATTAATACGACTAATGTAAAAGCTGTGAAGGCGGAGAGTTGGGACGATTATTTGAAAGAAAACTTTAATGCAACCGAATCGATTGTGTTCGGTGACGATGTTCCACTGTCGGCACAGGGTGTGTTTTATTTCAAAACTAACAGTGAAAAACCGTATTTAATACCTGATGAAAAGGATTAAATCGGTTCAGGTATTAGTATTTTTACATATACTTTATGAATATTATATATAGTGTTAATATGCAAATAAAACAGAAATGTATAGACAACAATAAACAAATAATATTAAGAAAGATTCTTAACGATTATCTACTATTATAGAATAATGAAGTCTGGGACTTTGTAGTCTAGGAGGCTTATATATAGTCGTGAACTTTTAGATAAGTGGTGGGAATCGATCCTATAAACCATATAATTTTGAAAGGAGAAAAACGCACTCGTTTCGACGATGCCCACTGCCTACTGCGACTTACATTTAAAAAAATTCAACTTTATGCCGTAGGTGAAAAATGAATGCATAAACTTAAAATGTGATTTAACTAGTCGGTTTTACTCGTAAAAGTGCCTGAATAATGTTAATATAAAAATCAAAATCTTGGGAAGCGGCAATGTTTTTATTTATGAAGTATAATACGACTATATGTATTTAATACATACATTTCATTAAGTTTCTCTCAAGCTATTATATAAAAATTGAAAAACAAGTCTGTGAACATCGAAACGTTTTTGACTAAATAAATGAAATAAAAACATTGCCGCTTCTCAAGATTTTGATTTTTATATAAAAACCGAAACAGTTTCTTCGGATCATTAAAATCAAGTGAGTTATTAAGCATTCTGGAAAAGTCTAAAAAATCAATTTTGGGCTATAACTCGAAAACAAAGAATATATATCTACTTTTAGTTTTCGGCATTCAGCATATCCCGGAAAAAGAGATCGGGACCTGGCCAATCGCTTTTTCCCTATCTCTTACGGTTAGTGAGATGCCGTATTCTGACAAGCAATTACCACTCCGTACAATGCTCCAGTTATCCTTCTATTAACCTTCTATTAGCTATAAATGTGGGCTCTTAGAATATGCTTTTAACCGCAAATTCGCACCGAGAGAAAAAAAGTGTTGTGTTAACTATAAAATGGTGTATTGAACACTTTTTTCTTTTTCAATGTGTGCAATGATATTCTAGTGTTAATGCAATATGTAAAAAAAAAAATGTTAAAATACGTTAGTTAACTGAATAAGAATAAATGTTGTAAGAAACACACTACGCGTGATTCTTTGAACATGTACTTAATTTTCCATTAACAATTTGTACCTGCTAATTGAATAATGCAACATTATCCCAACACACTTGTTGTAGACACACGAAGTAATAATATGTCTTTATAATTTTATAATATTGGTTTAGCACTGGTATAGTGTTATTTCAATAATTAATAAATTTTGATAAACATTTCTATAAACTGTTGATTCAAAACTTATATTGTTTCATTTAACCTACCTGTAGTATTCATCGAGTGACTATTTGCATGTAATTCAACATTTTTAGGTAGTTAAACGAAAAATATTTTCTTGTTAGTGGAACCATTTTCGATTTTGCTTAAAATCACGTTACTGATCGGGCGAGTTTTTAATTTCATCGATGGATCCATCGATTACTGTATCAATAATGTAATAAACAGAGATAAACTGTAATCGATGGATCTATGGATGAAATTAAAAATCCGCCAACATATTCAGCAATTAGTCCATTGATAGAAACGCATAGCTATATATTGCCTAATTACAAAGACTATAGTAGGTAATAGAAGGAACACACATATAAAGGTATAGTTTTATTTTATTACCCAGTCATAAATACTTATAATTCAGAGATTCTTACAATGTACATTATCCTTACCTATAAATCGTTCTACATAACTTCCAAATCCCCCTTTTTTCTAAAAGCACTATAATCTTCTTAAACTAACTCTAAAGTGTGCAACAATATAAATATGTTTGTTTCAAATAGGAGCATATAATTCACTTAAATGCAACATTGTTAAATGAATGCTCACGTTTGATTATTTGTATAAAGTATGTCCAGGTTTACCTGTCTTTGCGTTAGTTTTGTTCCAATTACATGCAGAGTTCAAAGCCGATGCGGAAAATTACGCCAATGCTACACCACAAATGTTTAAGTCTTTCCCCTATTTCGTCGCATTAGTATAAAACCAGCAGGAACTGAACATCTGAAAAAAAAAGGAAAAGGACAAAGAAATGAAACTAAAACAAATGGTTTTAGCGCTTTATCAGTGCGTTGTTGTTTTCTTTCCGTGCTTGTGACACAAATACGCAAAAGAAAAAACCGGAGCAAAAACAAGAAGGGGAAAACGGAAAGAGACGTGTGCAGCAGTCTGCGACACCGTATTTCTCTTATCCTCCGTGCATCGTTCGCCCATAACACAAATCAGAAATGCCCTCAGCACGTCTCCGTTGGATCCGCGATAGTTCTCATTTCGGCCGCCCTGCTCGATACCGGGCGGGCGGTGGTGGAACCGCTGTTCTAGATGGGAGCTGGCGGATGAACGAATTTACCCCCCGCAAACATCGTAAATACAATCGCAGAGTGAAAGTTGGAGTTCCGGCGACGTGAATGTGATATATAAAGCTGCTCGGTGCCGTAACGTTAGGGCAATTTACTTTTACCGTCATCGGGTACTATAAATAGATTTATATTAAATACTTGTATCGCTTGCGCCTTCCTATGCGATGTAAGCGTTTAATATACACACTATATCGCGTGTATTACTCACAAGTGAAATAAAGTACTCGCAGATGTATAATTTTGACAAAAAAATTGCCAATTGTAACTAATATTACCTTTTTTGGTTGCGCTATGGGAGCTCCAATTTCAAGTGTGATTGCACAATTGGTTTTAGAAGACCTAGAATATATTATATATATAATATAATAGACTTAAATAAATTAAATTTTACATCAACTTTTCACAAAAGATATGTCAATGACTGCATTGTTTGTTTACCCGCCAATAAAGCACAATATATCCTTGATGAGTTTGATCAGTATCACCCAAAAATCCAGTTCACCATAGAACGTGAAATCAATACCCGAACTATTTAAATTATTTTTTTTAGATTTAACTTTAATAATAATAGTAATAATAGTGTATTAATAATAATAATGGTGTATTTGTCCAATAGTGCTGGCACCAAAATAAGGACAAAGTGAATCCAAAATAAAAAAAAAATATGAACACAATTTAGAAAGAAAGAAAAAATATATGCGCTATTAATAATTTAAATTTCTATATAATGCTATTCACAAAAAAAAGCATGACGACGTGGGACCCTAATTTCATCTTAAATACAATATAAATATAACCTTTCATTGCATTGACAAAACTGTACAAAGTAAAGCTCCCACGCGTACAACAAAAAATATCCCATGCAAATTCTAAATAAATAAAATAAATTAAAATTAAAATAATAAATTTTAAAGCTTGTACCGAACACCTGGTTACAAAAGAGTGGGTATTAAACATATTTAAAAGTTGCTCATGAGGAAAACCACGTTCTGGATAAACACCAGTTGTTCGGGAAGAGATATCTTTTAAAAATTTTCTGTGAACGTTTTCCAAGCGTACTTTATATAATTATTGGGATTGTAAAGTTTGGCTATTTCTCAATTTTAGGTTCTTTACCCAACTATGGCACACTTTTTCAAAAGGTAACTTAAGAATTATCAAACTGAATATATTTGTGATACTTTAGAGTATTTTAGCAAATCCCATAAGTCTTGTGCCTCTATATTATTCTTCCTCATGGATTGTTCGTACAGGTATCTTTATCCAATTAACAATGAAAGCTTATTGGAGAAGAATCACGCACTCCAAAATACAATCAGGAAAAAGGCGTTCATTGGGGAAGAATATTTTATAGAAGGGTTTCTCATATAATAATTAAAAAAATATTTTCAACTCACTGCAATTTGATCTGTAAATGTTAGAAAGCTTTCTTGGTTAAGGTTATCATTATTTTGGTAAAAGAAAGGCGCTAAGAATTGTCTTGTTTACCATATAATTATATAATCACAATAAATTATTTTTATTGCATTAGTGCTATTAATATCTTATCCAATATTTAGATATCAACCACAAAAATCAATCATAGCATTAGAATATAGCTGACTATAAAATTTTAAATTAATATATAGCATTCCTAGTCTCCTTGAAATAATAATACATCGCAAAGCTGCGGTATTTCTAGTATTATTTGTTATGTAAAAGAACTGGTCTATAATATACACCTTGTATATGAACTGCCAAAATAGAGGTAAAATATTGGTCAATATACCTGTCTATGCGATTCAGTAATTTATTTGGGAATAACAAACACTAGTGAGACTAATCCAAGAGGAATTTTAGTGTGGTTGAATGGAGAGAATACACCTGGACCAGTTTCAAATGTTGACTAACGCACATTATAAACTTCATCGTTTCTCTCCCATTTAGCCGTCATATACGGTCAAACAATAATATTGAATGGCTTAGTAACAAGTCCCAATAGTGTTAGTAATATCCGAAGAATCTAGTATGCGTTTCAAAAATTACTAAATCGTGCCATAGCATTCGGAATCCCGTGAAAGTGGTTATGTTGAATCATGCATGAAAATATCCCCAGTCCGTAGGTTACCTATGAGATAAAGTTTGCCAAAAATCAGAAATCCTTGACTCGGTTCGAAAATAAAAATACGTGCCGTTTGATATTTCGCTTTGGATGCTAGAGAAAAACAAGTTACGTGGTGGGAGCTGTATGTTAATATGACTACTGCTCCAAAATTGTAGCATATTACACAATTGGTGTAGGTGTGGGCTTACATGTTTTTGACCTACCCACTTCTAAGGACAATTACAAAAAAAAAATGTTGATGCACATTTGGGATATTCAACTTTTTAAAAGTCCTCTATCATATATCTATTGTATGCATACCCATTACATACGAGTGTATAATAGTTGGAATGAGTCCAAGAATTCCCGAAGCTTTTGCCAAAACTATTTTAAGTTATTTGGAAAAATTGTCTCGTTCTACAACTTAGATATAATATGTTCTAATTTACTTTGATCACAAACGATATGGTTCTTAATCCCTAATTTATCTCCAGGTCGACGTTTTGTTAGTATCTTTTTTAATGAAGATACTAACAAAACGTCGACCTGAACGTTTATGTAAATGTAAAGCAAACTCTCTAGTAAATTCGGTAAATTTAAGCAATTTACTTAGCTAGCTATAGTATGACATTTTGATATTTTGTAGCACTCTTATATACGTAAGCAGTAAATATAATTTTATTCTCATTTTAAAAAAAATTAAATCTAATTGTAATGCATTATAGTATTAACTGCTTAGTGCAGATGTATTAAACTTCGAACTAAAGAATTGCAAATTTCTTCAAAGATTTCTAGTTTGTTTGAGTTAAGAAGTGATTGATAGTTCTATGGATTAATTGTGTTAAATGCCATAGTTTCAGAAAATGCCTTGCGATTATGTATATATTTTTGACATGACATAATAAGATGTTCTAAAGTATCTGGTTTCCCACACTCCCATGTATCGTCTTCCTCTAAATTGATCTTTTTCAAATAATTTTTACATATACCATGATTGCGTCGTAATCTGCATATGGTCTTAACTTTCTTGACGTCAGGTTAACAAACCATAGTCTTCTTAAAATGTGTGGTTGTAAATTTTTATAAAATGTTCCAGTATTCTGACATGTAAAGTATGTTTGGAATTCATTAAATATATTTCTGCATATTGATCTACAAATATCTTTGAAAGACAAAGTATGGTCTAATTGATTACCGTGTATACAGCCCATTTTTGCAAGTTCATCAGAAATTTCGTTACCAGTGACTTTTGAATGCCCTTTAATCCATAAAATTTTAATTGAAAGGTCAAAATGATAAGCTTCTTGATATATGGAAATGATTATTGGATTGATCTTTGAACTGATTTGAATTTGACTTATTGCATCTGTGGCGCATTTACTATCTGCGATTATTAAGACAGGCTGATTCACACGTATTAATATTAAATATTTCAAGGCTTCATGTATAGCAATGAGCTGTGAGGAATATTATAGATGTTGCACTTTTTAGTTTAAAACTTTGTTTAAAGTTTATTTGAGGGCCATAAAATGCCTATTCAAAACAATCCTGTTTGTGATCCATCTGTGTATATGATATAAGACCCATTCCATTTCTCTTGTATTAAAGTTTCAAATTTCTCGTTGAGGGACAGGGAAGTTGATGATATAAGTGTATCATAATGCTATCCTTTTATAGGAACACAAAAAAAAAAACTTGAACGGTATATCAAAAACGTTGTATTTGCCGATGTTTGTAAGAAGTTGTAAGGAATCTGCAAGGTGGTAACTAGCAACTAATATGGATGATTTTCTATTAATCCAATATTTTGCGGTGAGCTCTTGAAGAAAAGGGTTATAAATTTTATTTAATGTGTCGTCTCTTCTAAATGAACATTTTACCAGATAGTTAGCGCCTAGCATGTTTCTTCTTAAGCGTAAAGGTAGTTCGTACATCTCTGCGTGTAATATATTGATGGGAGTACTCCTCAAGTATCCCACACATCTGCGAAGGCATTTATGTTGAACAACGTCAAGCTTTCTCTGGATGTTGTCACTTGGGTTGCGTAAACAGGAGAACAATAACACTACGTTACAAATTAAAAAAAAAATTAAGTACCCACTTCAATTTTTCCTGTTTATTTATTTATACGAATCGCTTAATAAGAACACCTATGTACTTTTTTTCTATCACGTACTGTTTTTTGGGTACGGTAACTAATATTATTTGGTAAAAAACTTAAAAAATATACACATTGCTTTATTTAATTATCAATAATTCGATTAAATTAACGACAAAAAATTAAAACTAACGACAAAACTTATTTTGTTTTGTTAATTAGTCCCAAGTCTGGTGAAATGCGAGGGGAAGGTGGCCGGCGCTTCGCAATACATGAAAAACTGAAAAATTGCGAATATCTCCAAAACTGTTAGAGATAGACACAATGGTACCCGTATAAAATCGAAAGAAAATTTTACATCCATTTATGTAAAAATTGCTATACCATTCAATTTAAGAAAAATCAAGTTATCCATGATTTTAGAATTCGAAAATTACAGATATATACAGACTATTTAATAATTCTGTAATGTAAACGCAAAAATTTTAAAATAAAAGACGTGTGCTGTTTCATAATTAAGCGAAAACTGAAAACCGCATCTTTCTAACTTTCGTATTTCCGGAGATATTTGCAAACACCGCAGGCATTGCAAATGTCGTTTTTTTTTTTCGAAAAACGTTATGTAATTCGGAAACGCGACAACTTAGCCCCAATATATGCCTAACGCATTGTTATTTAAAATTAACAAGGAATCCAAAAATACAGTAATATACAGGGTGTTCCATTTAAAATAATTGAAGTATCTACTTCCGGTACAAAACCGAAGTCCGTCATTACTGAAACTAATTTTTAAAATGTGTAGAATATGATTCGAGCCAACATTTATTGAAACATGTTTCAAAAATGCAATAATAAATCGGCTATGGACCGTTGCATCTTAGGCTGGACACCCCCGGTATGTATATCAGGTAGAATATTTCAATCTGTCGCTACGAGCACGAAGTGACATGTAAATATGCATATTGTATCTATGAGGGGATAAAATGTGAACTCTACCCCCATTGAAAATCCCAAGATTTGCCAGAATCGACATAGCCTAGCTAATGCCATCAGTGTATACTTCGAAAACAAGACGTGATAGAAACAAAAAACATTCACTGCTTACATATTGTAACTAATTGAAAACCATAATAGCAATCACTTTTTCAGGTACGAAAATCGTGTCACGCAGTGTAATCAAATATTGATCTGATAGTTGTCCTACGAAATAAGAGGCAAATAGAAGGATCAGCAGACCCAGTGTTTGAAATCGTTCTAAGAATACTCAATGATTTTTCAGCTGTCCCTACCAGATAATTGACGTGTTTATGCCAGAGGTGCTTATTATCCAGAATACTTCCCAAAAATTTATGTTCTTTTGTGTGTGTGTTAATGAAATATGTACAAGAGTCATTTGTGTAGGATATTGATATCTAGATCTGGAGAAAGTCATAGTATTAGCCTTTTCAGCAGATAAATTTAATCCTTTATTGGCCAGATAGGAAACTAGTTGTTTAAAACCAATATTCAAATAAAAATACGTGTGATCAATCGACATGCTTGTAACGTAAATACAAATATCGTCGGCGTATTGTATTAGGTTAATGTTTTTATCCATACATCTTTCTAGATCATATACATAAATACTGTATAAAATGTTATTTTTTTTTTGAAAAGGACAATGTGCACATCAGCGAAACGTCATTAAATTTCAAAATTATTTAGGCTTTTATTTCAAAATAGCCGAAAAGACTAAGATACCCAATTAAATTATAATCTACAACGCAAAAAAAAAAAACAAATTCAAGGAAATAAGAATTAATATGCACGTAATTTATATTTTGGGTTACAATTTGAACAAACCAGTTAATTATCCCAAATACAAATGGAGTATAGGGAACACAATAATAATAATAATAATAAGCCATTCATTGATGTACAAAATATGTACGACAAAAGTACCTACATCAAAAGGAGTACATCGGATATGGTTTGTTACTAATGTACCTCTATACAAAAATTATTATCAATCAAGTTTCTAGACAGTAATAAATATAAAAACTACATTTATTTTTCATACGAGATTGGCAAAATACAACTAAAAATATATGTAAACAATAGAACATAAAGTAATAATAGTTACAAACAAAATGGTATTAGAATTGAAATAAGGCCATAAAATTTACTTGGAGAAGAGTGACTCCCTGTATTTCATTTTGTAGGCAAATTATGGTAACTGTCCGTAATACTAAAATATTTCATTACTGTCTCAGGTCGTCGATTGCATGAGTGATTGGCAGGTACCTGGCTCGAAGGTGCATTGTTTATGATATCTATGTACTAAAGAGATTTGGTTAAATATACAAAAAAAAAGGTGAGACAGACGTCATACCTTTTTCGGTGGAAGATTGCTGATGAAGTTTTCACCTTTAAAATTAATATTGTGCGCATCAGTTGGAGAATAAAGTTCTTGTGTTAACGGAGTGTTATTATTCTTTAGTTATCATCGAAGTTAGGGTCTTAAATCCCACTTTTATTGTTGATTAATATTAACAGTGTTAAAAGTGCCGTGTTGCATCTGTGTCGGTTGGAATGTTTTTCAAAATAAGTGATTTTGAAAATAATTTGCGTAGAGATTTCGTGAAAAAACGGCGGGCCAAGTTACCCGTCAGCTTTAAGGGCAAATGGGGATATTCCCACACTTAGTTCAGATAATAAAATGTTGAAGAGACTGGATTATCGAGAAACTATCTTACCACCTACGGAGAAAAACCATAAGGTGAGTGATTTGCAAGAAAGTATCCCCAGAAGCTTTTCTAGTAAACAAATTGGCATAACAAAAATACTCCAAACTGTGGCACCGGTAATACTGCAAACTTCTTCTAAACCCCTCACCACAAACTGCACTAAACTGGACGTACGGTTCAATAGCAAAGCTATCATCATCAGCAAAAACACTGAACTGAATAACTACACTAAAACTACCCTAATTTATACCTAAAAACACGGTACAATGATCATGGTCATGGCTGACTGCCGTTATGCTTAACTAGTCACTAATCCTAACTCCGTCTAATCTACTACTTAATAAACCGTAAAGACAAGAATTTAAGGGTCCTCAATCTGAATTAATTAAAATATGTTTGTTTCTATATATTTCAATACCCTCATAACAATTTAATTGCGCATAGTTGTTTACGTTCTTAACTAACTTTACATTGTTAACTTTATGGTTTTCTTCAAGCTTATGTAGGGCTACACTAGATTTATCAAACCTTCCAAATTTAAGATGAGCCAAATGCTCCTTTTAACGCGTTTTAATTGATCTTTTAGTTTGCCCAATATACACATTATCACAATCTTTACAAGATATTCTATAAATACCTGATTTGTTCAAGTTATCTACTTGGTTTTGTAGGGTTACCTAAAATATTTTTAATACTATTATTTGAAGTAGTTGCTGTGTCAAGGTTGAATTTAGAGAAAATTTTTTGTAAACTTTTCCTGTAACTTGGATAAAATGGTAGTTGAACATATTTCTTGTTCCTCTTGTCACTAATTTCTAATGTACTCACATTTCTAATTCTTATTTTGTTTTGCAACCCCCAAATTTAGCAATTAAAAATTCATTTATTGAAAAAAATATTGAACATACTGACAATGAAGTTTTAGTATCGTTTGATGTGAGCTCACTGTTTCCCAGCGTTCCCGTTAATATCACTTTGACTTACTTAGAAGATTTCTTGAAAGGTAATCAGTTGCGCAGTAATAAAGTTGATAGTTTCATTTCTTTGATCTGCATCAAACATTTTTTTTTAAATCAATGATACCTTTTACCAACAAATTGAAGTCTGCAAATGCTGATAACGTTATATAAAAATCCGGGTCCTACAGCAATTTATAAAAACTTTTTTCCTACCTCTTACTGTTTACAAATTGTAGAGCAATTCACTGTCTGTGAAACATCCTGTATATCTATATATTGATATTTTTGAACGATATTTCCTTGAGGTAGACCACAGAGGACGCACAGGAATTCGATATGTGGAAATCTAATTCATTGTGAGTTTAGTTAATACTGAAAATTATTGAATTTTATTATTCACTAGTTAAAAGTAAATACGGTAATTAGTTATTATAAGTGTCATGAAAACTGCACTATAAATCATCATACTTTTAAGTAGCGTACGGAAAACGTTGTAAGTTTTCAACTCCAATTCATATCGATTGCAGCAATGTCTCCGGTTTTCGCTGTATTTCTAAACTTTTAATCTCCGTTTACTATTTTTAAAAATAAGGAAAAAGAAATTGGCCGAAAGGAAACTCGTCATTTTCGATATTTGCCAGTGCGCTCAGCAATAGCGCTCACGAGGGCGCAGTGTGCATAATGAGCGTAAATGGGCTCGTTATATTCTCATGTTCCGAGCGCTGGCTTCGCAATTTAAAGTTTTCAGATTAAATGTTTGCTGAGATTTTAATGGAAATTTAATCTTTTTGTGTGAAGATAAAGTTTTACCGTATAACTGTGTTCTTAAACATTGTGAGTCGGTTAATGGATCCTACACTGCATGTAATATAATATATATATATATTATAGGTAAATTAATGTATGAACTTCGATTTCCGACATATTTTTTCATTATACCAGACGCTCCACAATTTGGATTTTTTTCTTTCTATATGTACTTATATCTACGACATTTAAATACACTATCTGTATACATTGCTGAATAACATGCCTATTAGCTTTAGGTTATAACTAATTAGTTCTGCTTAATAAAAGAACATATTGTAATAATAAGGAGGGCGGCATCACGATCCTTTCAAAGTGACTAGACGACAGGATATTGAAGATTCCAGCGTCAACAAGGAGGCACTCCACGGAATAAAAAGGCCTGTACTCTTCATTTTATAACATGTGTTAAAAAGATCTCAGAATTCATATCTAGAATGATATAAAACAGTTAAAGAACAATATAATAATCAGATCCATTTTAATCTACATTACAAAAAAATCCCAAATTTATCTATATTACTTAGTTTAGTTATCTATTAATGCATTTAGAAATTCATATTTATCATTAATCTTAAAAACGAAACCATTGTAACATCAATTTAAAAATCTGAAACTAAATGTGTATTTCTCTTAAAAGTTCAGAATCTAATCAGCATTTTAAGCAATTTTAAACAGTTAGAACTGAGTTTAAATGTTAAGTAGTGACTAGAATTTTATAAAAGAGTTAAAATACCTGTTAATATCCTGTTACCATCTAAGTTTGTATTTAATAATCCACGTTTATTTGATTTACAATATACGAGTTAAAATTTACCTGAGACTCTGCGTTTTCTTTGCTAATCGACTATTTTATTACACCACACTTTTCTGTCGATCATCATTTAATTTGGCGGCAAATACTTACCTTGTTCAAGCAGATAAACAGAAATTTGTACCGTTTGCACAGTGGTCACACTGTCGAAAAAATTCGAATGCTGCCAAAATATAGTTACAATTTGAATGCAGTTAAGGTAAGCGATTCTATTCAAATATTGCTATTTTAAATCCATTAACGACCCTGAGATCAAAAAATTATTGACGATTATAATCAATTGATTTATTTATTTTTATTTTATTATTGCAATATCTATTTAGTTAAATGCCATGGTATTGGGGGAGTCTTATAGAGAGAGGACATCATTTATTTATTTAATCCAAGGTTTCCTAATATATCACACATTGTTTTACGTAACTTTCTAAACAAATTTGACGAAATTATAGCAATAAATTTACAAAAAAAGAACGTTAGAGGTATGTCGAAATTTTTTTTTCGACATACCTTAGCTTTGAATTCGCTGAAGAAAAATGCGATGTTGTTTCTAAAGAAAATCCCCACAAGGATTATAATACTTTTCTAAAAAATTGTTGCGAATAATTTATCAAAATAAAATAATTTTGTATTATAAACTTACGATAGCCTATACATTGAAATGCTAAGATTGTGCTAAATAAAAATTCTATCAAGAACTCAACATTAAAAAAAAAATAAGCGAATGGTGTGGTATTTGATATACAGCAGTAAATTTTATAGGGTTGGCAGAAGTATTTGTATTATCATAAGTTGCACAACACTAACTTTAATATACAAAAAGCCACTTACTAGCAAAAAGATCAGAAATATCCTGGTTCAATGGCAAACTAGATCGGTTAATATTATAAACGTTGTAATAGAAAATGTATATTCAGCAATTTGTCAAAAGGTTCGAGAAATGTCTTACAGGCATTTATTCCGAGTACCGCTTGTTAGATCTGTTTTAAAAATTCATGTTTATTTCCTCACTTACACCTACTTATTTGAATAATAAAAGTATCAGCTGGAATAATATTACATTTACAAGTAAGTATATGTGTTATGTATTATTGTACTCCCCTTTTATTACTTTGTAATTACCCTATTAGTTCAAACTGTTTAACTTTCAACAAGCTCTGTATATTATATTCTGATGTAATTGTAAAGCAAGCTAATCTGTGTTCCCACTTCGCGTAAGAAAATGCTAAAGCTGATGCATGCGTTATCACATGCAGTTCCTGGAAAAGTAATATAATACCCGTAAGAACTAACAATAAGTTACCGGGGAAAGATAAGGTCGCTTTATGAAAATAGGATTATTAACAATTTGCACTTTACTTGAGAAACTTGTAATTCTTTCAATTGTAAAAAGAAAAGGAATAAAACATTGGAAATTCGTCTCTATCAACAATACGTTTCTTTCCAACCAACCTACGTGCAAAAGTTATGTAGTCAAATATAAATATGTTTTGAGACTAGGTCTATGGAGAACAATTTTGTCTGTAAAACGAATATTAAAGAAATCCTTTCTTGTCGCAGTTTCACGGACACTCTGTATAAGTGTAGATAAAGATAAAAGAAATCCTTATGTCATTCTAATGGAAAAGGGGAAAAGTGTCTAAAACAGACTTAGGATAATTGAGGTTAAATTGAAAGTATGAATATACGTCGAATGGTTACAGATGCTCTAACAATGTCATTCTACAGCATGCTCGTATTGGTCCACACTGATTCAGTTGTATGGACAAATCACTTGTACACTACGCCTTCATCATGGATAGCCATTTCCAGTGATATTATTTTTGAAATTAAATGATAGTTTGCGCATCCAAATGCTGTACAGCTACCTACTTCCATCATCTGTAAAAACCAACTTTCCACTTCACAAATTTAATGAAGCTTTTGTTGTAAAATGACATTGTTGCAGAATCTGAAGCCTTTTGAAGTACTTGACATCTTTTCTATAAAGTGTACAATGTATGTGAGATCGACATATACATACTATATGAACTATTAATGAACAATACTAGCAAATAGAAATAACAAAGTTTTTATAATGCAAATAAGAGCATAAATCAGAACATTATTTTGGTCGCCCAACTTGGGGCAATAAATCACCTCAGTACGTTTATTCAATATTTAATTAATTTAATGTACCTTAAAAGCAACCTTTTACATAAAGGTATTACATACATGCCAAGGTGTGCGACTTTACGTTTTTGTTTCCTCTAGAATAAAACGGAATCTCATCATTTACAGTGCTAGTAAACATTCATTACCTCTAATAAAAGGCATTAGTGCTGTGCATTGTGACGAAGTGAGAGGATTTGACGTTATAAGTAAACCGGCACAAACAATAAAAGGTATGCATGTATCAGCCATCGACATCAGACTTAACTACCTAGGAGTCCCATAAACACATACCGTAAAATTCTTATTGGTGCTGCTGATACGTAATTTCGTTACAATTCAAAGTGACACATACAATGTAGGACTGTACTTTGCAAAAATTGTGAATGGTATTAGATCGGCTGCAATCCTGAATCAAAAATTGTAATGAGACGCTAAGTGTGCGTGCAAATGGTCGCGTTGTTTTTTTAGTGGGGAATTCAAAAATAGAACAATATTGAAATATAGAGGGTTGTTAGCTATTTAAAATAAATGCGTTTAAACACGTTCGTCTGCTTTTGGGACATTATTTTACGGTCAAAATATTTTTCTGTTTATAAAACATTAAATTTTGGAAAAAGAAACTTTTATAATGAAAAATATAATTCTAAATTGGACTTGCAGTTGTTAATTGAATATAAAATACTGAGAAAATTATTCTATTTTTCAAAGAATTTAGAAGGGGCGTCAAAAGAAAAGTTAGTTGGTAGTTAGGAAACTGCTTTTGCGAAATTTTCTCGAGTAAATATCCTTTTGAAAATATTAATTAAATTAATTAACACTTTCAATAACTGAGTACCACATTTATTATTTATTTTTATTTTATTTATTTATTTGTCTTGTACTACGTATTTCTATAGCCAAACAGAATTGACTTACCGCTACACGCTTAAAAAAATTAAGAAAAAGATCATGAGATTTAGAAATTTTATTTGATGTGTATAACCGCACATAAAAAAATACGTATTTCCTAACAATTGTAACAACACTGGAGCAAAAATTCTTTTTAATTGAAAATACCTATACAACAAATGGGAGTTGATGAAGAAATCCTCTCTCAAGATGAAAAAATCGATAACCATTATACGATGATAAAAGTTGGCAAACTAACAAAATTTTAATTTTTATCAGTTAGGAGATCTGCAACCTCCAAAACATGATTTTTTCTGATTTAGATTACAGCAAATATAGTGAGATGAATTGTGTTCAGCTATTTGAGTTATTTTTTTTCAAATAATCTTCTAGAGAAGATTGTTGTGGAGATACGCAAATATGCATTGTTAAAAATTGTACTGATCCTATCGTGTCAATTTCTGAAATGAAAGTGTTTATTGCAATTTTACTCTTGAGTGGTTATAATACTCTGCCGTCAAAAAGATGCCACTGGGAAAACTCATCTGACATGAAAAATATTTTATTTTTTCATGCATTGTTCAAGCTACGGCTACTAACAGATACTTTGAAAATCAAATTCCGAGAACACTTTACACCAGAAAAAAATCTTGCGTACGACGAATCTATGATAAAGTATTTTGGCCGCCACTGATGCAAGCAGTTCATCCGTGGCAAACCAGTGAGATTCGGCTACAAGGTTTGATGTCTAAATACTCCCCGCGAAAATCTAGTCAATTTCGAAATATATCAAGGGAAAAATCCCAAAATAAATAACGCATTGGTTGGTAAACCTGCGGCTCCCGTCATTCACATGTTAGAAAAGTTGGCTGAAAAAAGATGTTCTAGTTATAATATATCTTTGATAATCTTTTTACTAGTATCAGTTTACTTTCTACATTAAAAGTCAATGGTTATGGCGCCACTAGTACCATACAGGATAATAGGATACCCAAAGAATGCCCCATTGCGCCAAAAACAGATTTTATGAACAGAAATAGAGGTGTCTCCGCATTGGAAAGGAATTCTGGTATTCTTTTTGTACGGTGGATGGACAATAGTGTTGTCACTTTTGCAAGTACATGTTTCGGAATAGCACCGATAAACAATGTTGAAAGGTTTTCAAGGAAAGAGAAAAAGAAAGTCTTTATTCCACGCCCAGATGTTGGGTTTAGATATAATAAGAATATGGGGGGGACTGATCTTATGGACGGTAATATTGCCAAGTAAGACGTTCATTTATATTCACGACTAAAATGTTTATATGTTAGTTATCGAATAGGAATTAGATCTAAAACTTGTATTGGCCTATTTTTATATATTTGGTGGATGTTGCGGTTTAAAATGCACGGATCATCTACAAGAAAACTGATCGAAATGTCAATTGGTTTTTAGAAGGAGTATCGTACAGGTTATTGATGCAACATTGAAATAATTAGATGTATGTATGAGATCCACTTTTCATTATGTCCTTTTTACATATCTAACACGATTCAAAATTGACCGAAAAGGCTTAAGTCGGAGATCAAAGGTAGCTGGCATCGATTTTAGAGTTTCTGATGACGTTAGGTATGATGGCTTGCATCACTATGTGGTTTCAATGCGAGAAGCAAAGCGAAGAAGCGCAGGATCTTTGTGCAAAAGTAGAGTTAGGACAATGTGCGAAAAATGTGACGTTTGATTATGCATAGAATGCTTTAAAAAATTGCACACTAAATATATTTACGTTTATAGACTCTTTGTTTTTTCTTCTTTGTATTAGGAGTATCTCTCCTTTTTAGTTTTGGGTGAAGAACATGTAAAGCGTCCAGCGGTTCTATATGGTACCGCCCTTATTTCTAACTATATTTTTCCAAAAATAATTCTTTATATTAAAAAAAATATTTCTAGACTCGTCTGACAAAATTGCACTGGTGGAACTATTCCATTTCTTTAATATACTATTAAAATGCATTGTTATTTCGCGAACACTTTTAAAGTTTTACGCACTGCTGAAAATAATGACGTTTCCAGATTGAAGATGTATATAAAGATGGATCGCCAAACGAGAGTAGATATAAAATGTATACCCTATTTATTTTTTTCTTATAGTCATTAATTAACTAAAGCATTGTTGCTATCATTTTTAAAACTGCTTTGAAGGATTTATATTTGCAACAAATATTCTGTTTGACAAACGTAGCTTTTCTGACGTTGTATGTATGTAATTTGGTAATCAATTTATAAACAGCCTGTGTAAAATGCAGTTTTGACAAAGCTGGATAGGTAGAAGTTTTTCATTGCACCATAGTAAAATCACATCATTATCTCTGAAGGCCTGTAAAATATGGAACATCTTCGAAGGAAATAAAGCTATCAAAATTTTGATCTCCAATTTCTCTGCTGAATTTAAAAAATCTTTGGTGCAAATTGTCATCAAATAATTTCTCAACCTAGTTTAGATGCACGTAAAGTTTCGCGCGATTCTAATGTCTAGAAGGGAAAATATTAACAATTATACGTAAATCGACTGATCTCTTCGCGAAACGACGATTTACTACACGGAAAATTTTTTCACGCGGCAATCGATTGAAAATATGTAGGATAGTTGGTAGACTTGAAGAAAATAATAACCGAACGATTCAAGCTTGAGCAAGCAAGAGAGAAAATATCGGCTCCTTGTAATAGAAGGGACCCGATATCTTCTGTCTCACTCGCTTCCGCTCGCATCGTTCGGATACTTTTTTCTTCAAGTGTACCAACCTAGTTTAGATGCACGTAAAGTTTCACGCGATTCTAGTGTCTAGAAGGGAAAATATTAACAATTATATATGAAATTAAGGCATGATTTCGTGAAACGATATACTACACGGAAAATTTTTTCACGCGGCAATCGATTGAAAATATGTAGGATAGGTAATAATCCCGTAAGTAAGAAAACAAGAGATTTCCGATTAAAATAAGAGCCATGCTATGGACTTACGGTATAACGAAATGTTTCCGGAAGTTAAAAATATTTTCAAATGATTCTTCAGGTAGGCCATTGCTATCAAATTTTTGCAACGTTAATCTAGCTGCAAGTAAATGATAGTAAGCGAGATGCAAACAGCCTGTATCTCCGTGACGAAACAAAAGTGCCCCACCACTTTTGTTTACCACTTTACTTTATGCTACCAGAGTTTAAATAACACGGGACACCTGTATAATCGAAGCATTAATATTAATACTGTAATCTAAAATAGAAATATTCAGGCATTTCGGCTTTAAATATCTGTTATAGAGAATAAAGGTTATCCATAACTGCTTTTAATTCATAATTATGTTTAATCCTTGACTTTAATCAAAAATCCTGTTTTTGCTGGGACATCTGCTTAGCTTTCTATAAAATTTAATTAAAATGTTTGTGCGGCTAGAAAGGTGGCGGCAGATGTACGTCAACATGAAACTTGAAAAGCAAATTAAAACAAAAATATTTTGAATTTTACTTTAAATTACGAAATGCTGTTTACTGCATCCAAGAAAAAAATACGACGGATTTGATTTTAATAAGTAGCGAACTGCGATGTCGCACTAGATTCTTCACTCTTTAGCATCAGCAAAACTAACAGGGAAACTTTTAACAGGCGTCAGTAGCAAATTAACAAATAAGAACAATAACGTAGAACAAATTAATTAGCGTAGATCTGTGCGTTTTCTGACAAGTTTTAATTAATTTTGTTGATAGTTACGGGTCGGGAAAATTACGTTTCGCATAACTGGAAACCGGCGACAGGCCCGGAAGTTCTGACGTTTTCTTGTTATACCGCGCCGAGGAAAAGAGCCGGTCGCATTTTGTATAGTGAAACTTGTTAATTTTACTTACCCTCATCTGTTGGAGTTGAGCGCGCACGAAGTCGGCTCTGGAAACTTGGTCAGAACTCACGACAGCGAATGATCCCATATACTGGAAAGGATAAGCAGTTTTAGAACTAGGTTTCTTGCATACTAAAGTGCAGGTGTATATTTAAATTAATATACCCGGTGTTGCTAACATTTGACCATCTCTTGCAACAAAATTTGGTATATAATTTCTTTTTTTTAAGCATAGTTTTATTATATTTTTAGTTATAGAGGTCAAGATCGATATCATAGAATTGGCTCCTTTAAGACGAACAATTTGTATTCACAATACTTTTGATCGGATTCGTAGTTTCGTGATATTGTGTTGTAGGATAAAATATTAACCTGGTATAGTTTAAACTGTTCTAATATGAAATGGCACAAATATGCCCAATATTTTCTGTATTCGTCGGTAAGTTTAAGTAATAAATAATCCTATAAACTGAAAATGGCAGACTACTAAAGCTCTACATATGAGAATTTTACTGTAAAATTTAAATTAATTTCTAAGACATTGTTGTTCAGCAAAATTAGATTATAATTATAGGCAAGAGCCAGCCTCAAAAATGTGCAAGAGTTTTCAGAAGCCTGATATTCTCAAATCGAGTTACACTTTAGTGATAGAGTGCCACCGTAGAGTGCGTAGAATCAGCGCTGGGACGCTCGCAAGGATGTCAAATTAATTAATATCTCTAAACTGTTTTCTCAAAGCTGAAAATTTATAAATGATTAGTGAATGTAACATAGTACACGAATCCAACAGTCAGGCAGCAAAATAAAAGGGCGCGTGACGTCAGCACTACAGTATACATGTCAAAAAATGACGTCAGTGCAACTAATTTCTCAAAGATGAAATTTTGCAAAACATTAATTTAAACCATAAAATTCACGAAGCAAACAGACTCGTTTTTTATTATTTTACAGCTGTATGGAATGTAAATTACTCGACATGTATTTTCATCTGCTGTTACGTGTTGAAAACACCTTTTCTTATTTCTCTAACTGTACACTATCCTATCTGAAATCATCTAAGTTCATTGACCTTTTCTAGTTACCGAGAATTTCGCTATTTACTTATTTCATATAACGTCACGTTTAACCTTGAAGTTGTTTTTTTGTAATGTACCGCTTTATTTGCGACCTTTTTCTAAATTCTTAAATTGTCAAATTTTAGTATCTATTTAGATGCCTTGATATCGTAAATTTCATTAAACTCCGTTCATAATTAGCTCCGAATTTATTCATTTTGTTAATTGTTGTACATTTTTTTTGTGCGCACTGTACTTGAAACGTTAGAATTTCGCACAAACACGAACACCTGCATTCGATACTCGGATCCTATTGGCCACTTAATGGCATAGCGCGGGAACTAGATTCCTCTCCCCTTCTGGATTTTCACTTACTCTCCAGCCCGCTAAGTGTGTAGACCTACCCGTCTAAGAGGCGACGCCCTGCTGCACCCCTTTGTGACCTAAATTACTTGTTCGGTAACCCCTGTGGGGGATCTCAGGTCGTAAGGAAACCACTCCACGGAAGCCGTTTGAGTCCTTGTGTTTTGACTACAAAGACTTCTCCTGGAGCCCCGCTGACGCGGATTTCGCAAGCACCGCCGCCCTAAGTCGTCCCTGGACACGGGCTTTCTTTCTTCATCAACCGGCTCTCTTCCACTTCTTCCTCACCCTCCCCTGGTGTGGTGACAATCAACCGTTTGTGCATTGTTTTTAAATGTAAGTTAATTTTAAGATTTATTTTCTTTTGTATTTGTAGTAACGAACTACCATTGGAGTAATAATAATTTAACGTAATTTTTTTTTATTTTAGTCTTTGCTGTCATTGTCCAATTTAACGTAACTTTTGAAATTATTTTAATTGTTGTTTCCTTTATCTTTTCACCTTAAAACAATGGTAGGTCGTATTTATTTGCATGCTCGATCGAGTAAGTAGATTTTATTTTCTTGTTTCTTTATAATTATACAAATTTTTAATACTAACCCGGCACTCCCACCAGTTCATTTCGGATATTTATACTTTGTAATTATGTAATACTTGGCTTCACCGAATCAATTGTCAATATAACTGTTTATATAGTTTTTCTGAGTTTTATTTAATTCAATTTTATCGTCCTTGGCGCACTAGTTTTTTTTTTTTCTTTTTCATTTAAATAACTTTTTTTATTCAATTTAATTATTTAAAAATAAATCAAAATTCTGCAAGTACCAATCCCTTGTTTCCCCGACTGGTAAATAGCCATTCTGGGCTGTGGCGAAAGTACCGGGCGACAGCGTCGGGCCAGGGAAGGCAACAGCTGACTCAACCCAGTGGCGCTCAATCCGACACCTCTCCGGCGCCTCACTGGCCGAAACGACTCCTACAGTCGCAGCGTGGGAAATAAATTATAAACGTTGTTTTATTTATCCTTCTTCCCCATCCTTTGGTACTTTGCAATCATTTATTTTATTTAATATTAATAATCTTTTATAAACCATATTTACTTTTTTTTATTATTCAATCTGGTCTCATGCTCTGGGAAATTGCTACTATTTAATACGCCCTGAGAATTCGCTGGTAGCACTGCATGACCAGGAAAACACCAAGACGAGTTACTGGACCTCGCAGTTCAATTCCAGAATCCAGACGTCAGGATATTCTGAAGATACCACGGTAAGAAGGGTTTCGTAGGAATAAAAAGGCCTGTACTCTTTATTTTATAATACGCTTGTTGATTTAGAGCCCAGAAATCATATGTAAAACGATATTCAATTAATCGAAGAACCGTTTTATAATCAGAACAATTCTAATTGTTCCAACTATTCATAACAACTGCTCAAGCCTGTACATTCGTTTTAACGGTAGAAGTATACCCGAGAGTGACTCCGTGAATTTCTTAGGTTTGTCTGTTGATCAGCGGCTTAAGTTTGAGCAACATTGTGAGGTGCTCCAACACAAACTTTGCTCGGCATTATACGCTATTAGATCGCTTCGAGGTAGTGTCAGTTTACATTCAATAAAATTATTTTATTATGGGTATGTTGAGTCCAGGCTGCGGTATGGTGTTATTTTCTGGGGTTGCACTCCATCTGCCAAGAAAGTATTTATAATACAAAAAAGAATTATTAGAATTATGATGGGAGTTGCACCTACAGACTCGTGTCGCCCTTTGTTTGGGAGTCTCGGTATTTTGCCGCTGGCTGGTCTCTTTATACAAGAAATTCTGGTCTTTTATAAAAACAATGAAAATAAATTTATAAGAAACTGTGACGTATTTAGTGGCATGACGACAAGAGGCTGTAATAATTTGAGTATTCCCTCCCATAGAACAAAATTTTATGAGTTCAGTCCTATGTATCAGGCTATTATTATTTATAACCAATTGCCGGAGCATATAAAATCCCTTGCTAATAAAAATCATTTTAAAAATGAGGTTAAAAAATATTTATTAAAGCATACTTACTACACTGTCGACGAGTACCTTGTGTAAACTTAATTCACTTCATGTTTATTTATTTATTTATTTTTTTATATACATTTTAGTATATTTAACATTGGCATACTTTTAATGTGTATATGTTTTAGTTTTATATATATTATATATATGTATTTTCTTTTATTATGTAACATTTTTTGCTACTGACAATGTCGATGCTCTTGGAACCATGACAATAAAGTATTATATTATTATATTATTATTAATCAACGAAAACACTATATTGATTTATGTTTGCTTAATTTAGTTTTTGTTAATGTACTTAAAGCTTCATTTTACCATTAAAATCAGTTGAATTACTAATTTATTATAAATAAATGATCGTCATTTAATATAATTGGAAAATTGAACATTAATTTATAATTATAAGAGTTCGAAATTTATTAACGTTATGTAGACGTTCGACAAGTAATTTTAGGTTAAGACATTTATAAAATTTGTAAAAGAGTTAAAACTATTGACTTCTGAGCCGTTACTTCATTTATATGTGTACTTATTTAAAAAAAATCATCATTTTTTTTTTCAAATATATTCGTTAAAACTTACATGAGTATAACTGAGCTTTTCTTGATAAAACAACTATTTCACGACAAAACAACATTTTGTCGACCATAATTTGACCTGGCGGCAAATACTTACCCTCCCCAAGCAGATTAAAGCAAATTGTACATTTTACACAGTGGTAAACCTGTTGAAAAAATGCAAAGAAAAGGCGCCAAATCAGTGCAAAATTCGAATTAATCCAGGTAAGAATTTTTATCTACTATCGATCATTCGAACCCTATAACGACCCTGATTTTGAAAAAGAATTATTATTATTGTTACTAATTTAATTATTTTTATTATCATTATTTATTTTTGTATTACAATATGTATTAGTCTAGTTCAAAATTTCACTTCTGTTGAGGCAATCTCAATGTCCTAAATACGTTTCCATATGTCTAACATAGTTTTGGCAATGTTCTTGTGTCACAGGTTCAGAAGCATTTTAAATTTGAACGTACAGTTGTTTGTCATCCGTAGGCTGTCTTTCTTTTATAATGGTTTCCATTGGTTAAACAGCTCTTTAAATGGGTTTAAACAAGGACTGTACGGGGGCAAAAATACTAGCACATACCCATCAGCTCTGCTTAGTCGTAGAATTTCATCCGTGCTATGAAATCAGACGTGGTTCATTACAAAATATGTACCTTGTACATTATCTTTGGCTACGTGGTAAATCAAAGATGTCAAGAATTCCCCAAAATTCTACATTGTAAGCCTTGTCTTGAATAGTGAATAAATGTAGGTAATGAATTGAGACACACTGAAGCATCGGGTCATAACTTTGTTGGCATTACTTTTTTCGTGATCTTCCATAAGATCTTCTATTCACTTCAATCCCAAATTCGTCAATATTTTTCTTTCTCTATGAACCACTAGTCTGTTATATAGGGTAATTCACGGAACCCGTCCATTAAAAGTTTTTGACTTTGCAATGATATCTCGATTTTGAAACTTTGGGGTTAAGTATAGTTGGTTATGATTTCCTTAGAAAAAATAGTTCTTCCTGAATTCTCAGTGAATGTAAAATAAATTTAAAGTATCCAAATTAAAATAAGCTCCTCCAATATTTTTCATTATCTAATTCACAAGTTCCACAATCATATGCATCCATGCGACGTGTAACAAACAATGATTATAACAATAATCCCCGCTACCGGCTAAGTAACATAACATGAATGTCATCCGTTATATAACAAAATATGACATATGTCATGGTTATTGATGAAATTTCGTACCGTCTAAAACTTAACAAGTTTCGCGCCTGTTACGCTAATCTGTAATTCGATTCGTAACATGTAAACAAAATGTCATGAAAAATGTCATATGATGCAATGCGTCCCTCTGTTTCTATCTATCCGTTGGTCTTCTGAAAGAGTTTATCTTTTTCTATAGCTTTCTGAAACTATATTCATTGCAGTCATGTTCAGACAAAATAAATTCGCATGTAACAATTTAACATGCTATCTAGTCGGTATCTCTTACAACAAATATGTATACGAAACATGTCAATTGTAGATGTTATGTTATTACTTAACAAACCATGTTATATAACACAAAAGTTAGCCGGTAGGGGGGAATATTTACTAATGCCCGGTAACATAAACAATAGTTACCCATTTGTCAAAGTTAATCAATGGATAACAGCAAAAATCAGTAACATAAAGGTTTGTTAGGAGATAATCATTTGTTAAATCAGTTGTTAACTTAACCACCGCTATTCCGGTAGTTACACATTTGTTAAGATTTGCCAAAGCACGAAATGTGCCGAATGTCCAACGAAAGTTGCCGTGCATGATTGCATCAATAGATGGCGGAACATGTGAACTTAGACGGAAAATCTATTTGACATTTTGACAGAATTTTTATTTTTGATTCAACTTGATCACTGATCAATTAAATCGGAATAAGATAGCAGCAGTAAGTTTAAAATATATACGTACTAGGTAGGTGTAATTTCAACATTTGATTTCTGACAATATTATCACTAAATTTGACACTATGCATCATAATGAGTAGGGAAATGCAGGATGCCGTGAGAACAGCCAGAAATTTTACGGTACAAGAGAAACACACATTCACCCTTATGCTGTATCATTTACGTTATTAATAACATGTACGTTATCAATAAATATAACGTATTTACGTTATTTCTGTCAGAAGTGGTATGCTGTATCCGATAAGTGTACGTTATAAAATAACATGCATGTCATTTACAGTACGTTATGTGGAATAAAATAACGCCATGCGATCCCTTGCAGTTATGCGAATACAGCAACGTTATGAACAAAAGTGAGGTTAAAGTTTACTGAATTGTCAATAGAAACGAGTTGATTTTTGAAAATGAGTAATGATTTTCAGAATTTGTTGGCTGTTGGTTATTAGAGCAACTTTTAACTGTCAATGATAACACTAACTGATGTAAAATAGGCAACCAAAAGGTACATTAAATAAAAGATCATTTTGTTTTTGTAGGAATAATTCTGTAATTGAAATAGACCTAGACCTGACTTGATCATTTGAACTACTTCTTGATATTTTCATAAAATTATTTATAGGTAGATTGCTAGAATATGGTGCTTACATAACAAATAGAACCATTCATACAGCAATAAAGACAAACACTAATAGCACTTAAAAGTAGATATCTGTTCAAACAAGGAAATACTATATTTCAAAGTACATGGTTACGGATGTAACTATTTTGACGCACACAGTGTTACCAGAATTGTGGGGGACAAAATTTTTAGGTGGCACTAGACCAATCTGTTGAAAGCTGAATAATTCCGGAAGTAAATAATGGACTAGTAAATATAGGCACTCGCAAGTCAAATTACTAAAATTCAAGAAGAAACTGTTATGTATGTACACTTTTTATATTGTGAGTCGCCTGGAAACAGCTTGTTATTATGAATTAGAAAAATATATGTCAGTCGTAAAAATACTTCAGTGTTTTAATCTAACTTAAATATTATATTTAAAAAACGTAACAGAAACCATTATTAAACAAAGATATGGAACTTCACGTAAAAGTATTTGCAACATCTGTCATAAATATATATATTTATATTATTCTACAAACTTGTTTTTAATAAATACACAAAAAAATTCTATTATTTAATTTTGACTATGTAGAGATACTAGCATTTTAAAGGAGGTGACATATGTGTATGTACCACAAGATGTAAGGTGTTTAATACTTTCACTGATAAATAAATTTGCTCAATGTTTCCAGTTCCTTGGTAGCACTTTTCTGCCGTTCCAATCCAAGCCTCTCTCCTCCAAGCACTAACCCATCATGTTGTTCTACTTTAACTTTAACAGGATCTCCCTCATATTCTCTTCCTTTGTGGCTATGTTTGCCTCTGCTTCTCCAGTCAAATTAAGTGTCCAAATCACGTTAGTTGTTGTTTCTCTGTACTGCTTTGGATCGATTTTAAATCTGTTCTTAGTTCTTACTACCTCGTCTCGAACTCTGTCTCTCTTTGTGTTGCCTCAGAATATGATAATAAAGAAAAACACTTCACTTATTAATTTTAACCGGGTATTACTTCACAGCACCGACCATACGTTCAACATAACCTAACACACATTTCCTATGTGACTGTTCCTATGTAACGTTAATTTATCATACTGAATTGGCAGGAGTTAGAACTTTCTCTTGTAAATAATTTATTAATAATATCCTTGACAGCGTTTCATTACAAAAATATTTTCGGTTTGTTTATTTTGACATTTTTTATATTTTACATATTCCTTGGGTAACTGAAGTTTGACTCTGTAGATGGCGCTCGGTTGGATATTTTGGCGTGAAATAATCCATATTTATAAGTAACAAAGCGGAATTTCGTTCTTCTTTTAATATTTTAATCTTTATGTTCGCTTCTCAAGTGAATTTGTATAAATGTTTCTTCAAAATGTCATTGTCAACGACACAACACCACTACCACACTAACCGCTACGCTTGCGTCGCAATTATTCTTTCTAATTGACAGAATCACGCATAAAGCTGTCTCTGTTGTTAAACGTTTCCCATCTCTATACTTTTTTCTCTAATAACGTTTTAATTTTTACACGTGGGATAACGTATAGTGATACAACATACGGAAATTGATTACAACCGTTATGACGACGCTTGCATGTTATACGTTATGTTATTTTTAACGTTTTATGTTATTTATAACGTAAATGATACAGCATAAGGGGGATTGTTAGCGATCATTGAAAATTATAAAGGAGTAGTTGAAAATAAAAAAAAAAACGGATGGAGTATCTATTAAACAAAAAAAAAAAACGAAGTATGAGCAGAAATTACATCTGAATTTAATTGTCATAGTACTACTGGGTTAAGGATGAAAGAGCAGTTATTTACATTATACAATTTTATGAAAAAGAACACTCAACACGACCAAATCATTATTTTATTTGCCTTTTTTTTCTTATATTTTCATGATTCTTCTCTGAATAGTCGTGGTCTATGACGTCTATCATGTATGTTGTCTAGTATATCGAATAGTTCTTCATTGGAGGACGATGATTAATCATTCCATATATCCGTTTTGGTTATAATCTTTATAACAAACTTGACATAAGCCAGAAGCAAAACCTCAATTATTGAATTTCTAGGTGAAAACGTCAAAGTTTCAAGTTGGCCCTCTATCGGAACCAAACTGAACTATCAATTTTAGTAAATTTACAGTTAACTAGTTTACAACAGCCATTAATCAGTTGTTAACTAATTACTAGACATTTAACAAATGGTTAAGTTTATGTTACTCAACTTTTACTTAACAATTTGTTAGTGCTAACAAATGATTAACTAATCATTTGGTTACACACGCTTTATGTTACCGGGCATAATAGTATTAAATTGTTGTAATGTTAAAGGCATGGCCCACCAGATAGAAATTATTCGGCCATTTGAAAGCGGTAATACACAAAACGAGAAATTTAAAAGAAAACTACTGAAGATGGGTATAGGGAATGTTACAGCAAATGGGTGTAAAATGTAATTCTACATCCAAAAATACAAAAATATACAGGCTGTTCTATTTGGAAAAATTAAGTTTTGCAACTTTCAAAATTCTTTGATATGCCACTAATTTTTAAACACCCTGTATAAATCCAATGATTTTTTTTTTATTAGGTTTTGGTAAAACAATGTTAGTACTTGTTAATATTAAAGTGGGAGATTTCTGACACTTAAACCAAGTGAGAATCAATTAATTACATGTAACGATATAAATGTCAAAATTTTAACAAAAATCGTAATATCTCAAAAACATTTGACGGACGAGTTATCATTAATGCCTTAAGCTATTCTGAGGCTCTAAGCAAAGAGGAGATAAGCTCAAAAGATGACGTAAACGGAATGAAAGAAGTGGCGAATTATTTCAGATAGTCTCGTAGAATAGGCCTAATATTATAGAAACCCTTTTGTTCTTAATTTAAGATAACTTAAATCAGCATACCGTATTTTCGAGGAGACAATGTGACACAATCTACAAAGTAAATCATAGAAAAAGAGCCAAAGAGGGACAATTTTCCTTGGTCGTAAATAGCAGACAATGCGAATGTGAAAATTTATCAGCGGTTCTCTTCCGTTGAGGGCGATCGTCACGAGGTTACCGTTCCTCTCTGCATGCTTAAGGCTCCGGATTTATTGCCAACGGCGAGAAGACGGCATAAAGGAACGGGTGGGTGGTGGGGATACGCGATCCAGACGGGCCGATCATAAAAACACAAAATGAATCAAGCACTTAAATTTAATTCTGGCAATAAATTTTATTGACCGGTACGCACAAGGCGTTTTCAATTATACTACCGTGAATGGGCAACGGAATAATCCGATTCAGCGGCAAAAGCAGGCAATAACCGTCGTGGTTCGTGGTCTTCTTTTCGTTTTATGAAATATCGGATGGCAATAACAGAGTTATGTATTTCTTTAATTATCGCAATTCACGAAGTTGAATGCTTTGAAGTTTTATAGGTCTTCAGTTGGCAAAAAAAAGGATATGGACGACGTGCGGTTTGGAATTCTAGTACGAATGCTCGAGCTGGGAACGTAGAATAGGTCACGACGTAACTGCCAAAGGTGACACGTTCAAATCAGAGGTCTGTCAATCCTGGTACGATAAACAGGCGCTCGAGTAATGCTGTTAGTAAACGTGATTTATTGGTACTTAAATTGCCTACTAATTGCTATTACTTGTCGCTTAACGCGGTAGTTGGTACATAACACTCTCTGTATAACATATGCGAATTTTAATTTGGAACCATCTAAATCCCATTAATAGGTATATCTTCAAAAGGGTATCACTTGCTGGATTAAAATGTTATCTTAAGCTCATTTGATTGGTCAGAAAAAGAAACGAAAATATCTATATAATTTTTATTTTTGTGGGTAATGTCACAGAAACATAAGAAAAAAAGATATAGGTATTCCGATATTGTTATCAAGATAAAGTGATCTATCAATACAATGGACATTATGCAGTATTATCCTGCGTGAGGAGAAATTTTTTCTTGGGAAAAATTCCTCTTAATTATTACAGTTATTAGCAGAAATACTTATATTAATTTGTTAATTTCTCAAATGACAGTATTTCATGCAGTGAGGACAATATGGCGCATTGCATGTCTCATAGACCTATATTTAATAGGCGCCTGATCTACTTTCTATAGCAACAAAAATTGATGTAATTTTCCATAATATATTCCAAAATTTTTACAGAATTGCTAAGGGCATTAGGGATAATTAACTAACAAGTATCACTACACACCCTCAAATATTTTCCCACTAATACAACTACACTGGACGTACTGCTATGGAATGGCACCCCGGGTTTCGGAAATTTAAATGTGTATTTTTGTTTATTCCTAATCAGCCTTGTCAAAACAATGTTAGAGTTTCCACTATTCTTATTGTTGTAAATTTTGATTTAATTGTTAGTATCATTTTATTTGGACAGTTCTGTATATTGAATTTCATTTATTTGTACATTTTGCGTACTCCTGTATTGTATAGTTTATTTGCTAGTTTTTTCTTAGCGTTGCGCTGTGCGTTGAACGCACGAGTTTGTAAATTTCACATATATGAGAGTGTTACCCGTGAGGCCCCGGGGGAGTTATCAGATAGACGAGCCCGCGTATTGATGTGTTTAGTTCTTGGTTACCGTTAATGGTAATCCTTTTCAGTTTAAGATGTAGTTCGTTGTTGTATTTAAAATCGTCTATCTTGTAATTCTTTAGTTAATCAGTATTAGATAGGTATGCACATACATGTAAGGCTTTTTAATTATATTCGTTTTAGAAGTAAGCGCGTTTAGAGTTTAAATTTTCCGTTTTTTTTTGTAGTCATATTTAATTTTAATTTTATCACCTCGGGGTAGGTGAAGTGAAGCTGTGAGCTTGTTTTATATTTCATTGTTAATTTTGCTTGTTTCTTTACGTCATTTGAATTAAATTTTACTTTGCCTTGAATTTTTTTAAAACCACGTGGATTTTTTGTGGTATTGAAAGTCCTTCTAGAACAAATTCACCATTTTGTTTGCTAAAGGATTTGCATTGTCCTTTTTAAATTGTAGAATCTTATGCAGGTTTGTTTTATGCCAGAATCTTATATTCAAGGTTTTAATTTCCCTGTAATTTGTATTAAATGTTTTTTTTTTTTTAAATAAATTTAATGATTGTGAATATCATTTTAAAAATCACTAGTTCTTTTATTTTTGAATCTGCCATTTCAATTTTTGGGAATTTTAATGAAAGTCATTTTTGCAACCGCCCACCATTACTTTTTAAAAAAGTTTCTCTGAGATTTAAGAATCTCTGGCGCCCTTTTAAATTCATTTTTGCTGAGCTAGCTAAATTTAATTTTGTCATTTTTAATTTCTTTTTACTTATATGCTTGGACCATCAGTTCACAGCAGTACGTACACTAAAGTGTCCATTTAAAAGTATCCACAAGTTAAACCACATTTAGTAATGACCAAATTACTAAACGACGAGCCATCACAAAGGAAACTTCGACCTCGCCGCTGAATATGTTCACCGCAGTTGTGAACGAAACGTACGGAAGTAATTCCACAGGACCACGGCTCAACAGCCCGGAAAAAACTTTTTACAGTAAACATTCTATGTTTAGCAATAAATGCAACCCAAGAACTTATTTAATGTGATGCTATGAGGTAGCACACAGGTGTTTTAAATATAATGTTTTAATTAAGTTATTAAAATCCAATTTCCATCATCCCCGTGTCATTTATTTTATTAATTTTTAAGTCATAAGTATGCCTTCTTAATGCCAGACGGTATGCGGGGGAGGAAGAGAATCTCTGACTACAAGAACCTAGAGGACGCTCCGGCATTAAAAAAATACGACTAGGCAGTTACTCCCCCCCCCCCCTTCTTCTTCTTCTTCTTCTTCTTCTTCTTCTTCTTCTTCTTCTTCTCCTTCTCCCTTCCCGCACTCCTCCCCTCCCTTGTTTTTAGTATAATCGAGGATGCTATGGGGTGCTGTTGTCCAGTGTCCTCTGCTCGTATATTCAATGTTGAAGCAGTTAATTCAAGTGAAATTGTGCGCACGAGACTCTTATAAATCAAATATCAACATTGTTGATCGACTTTGTTAGGTAAAGAAAACACTTAAGTAAAAACAAAAGGAATTTTATTTTAATAAATGGTTCGAAATAAATAGCAGTGTAAAACAACGTAAATAAGGACATTTATCTCAGTGAACGTGAGTTCGCTTATTTAAAACAATTACGGTTTAAAAGAGTAATTCCATTTTTTGCAATATATTTTAGTTATAGCATTGTAAATACGTTTAATTTTAAATTCCAAAACTCCCGCGTCTTTCTGATATTCTGCGTGATTCTATGGTCAAATGACGAGTAGATATCAGCATATGCAACATTTGAAAATAAAAATTACTGGTTATTCGGATTCCACCATTGTTCGTAAAATGGTTAACGATCGTATACAAAGTTTTCTAACCCAAAAATTTGTCGAACATATTGAAATAAAATTTCTCTTAGGTATATTGAAAATTTGACAACAATTAAAAATGTTTATTTTTAAGTTTATATAGGCGCAGAATGTCTTTGGAGGGAGATAACGGCAGGCAGCACTCGTCAGGTCTGGACTAGGACATCGAATTGGGGCTGCGGGTAATTCAAATTATGGTGATTGGCTCAGAAATAGGAACATTTCTCAGGAAAATCGTTGCTGGAGAAAAATTACCTATTGGTTGAGTAAGTAAAATTGTGGGTAAAATTAATTTAATTAACTTTGGTTTAAAATAATCATCATTTTAGTTTAGAATTTGAAATAAATACGATTTATCAGAAAAACCGTTAAAGTTTATAAAAAGAATTTCTTTAGACGCGACCGTCTCTCAGGGAGTTTGGCTAGTGAATGATTTGAATTACAAACTTTCTAGCAGATATAGACTACGATTATCTTCGCAAGAGTGCAACTGCCTCGAAATGTCCGTTAATTACACCAATATGAGGGGAGTATTGAATATTTAACATATGGGAATGCTCATGTGATTAAATAAAGCTATGAGATACTTAAAATAAACCTTAGTTTATTTTACACATTTCATAAAATTATGGAATCATCTTACATTCATTATAAAACAAAGGTAGGTGTGTGTACTTCGTAAAAAAATACTTTTTTGAAAAATTACTATACATATTACTATTTATTTAAAATTTAAATTTTTTTGCTGCAACCCTGCATACACATTAATTTTGGACAAAACCGAATCCCAGCAATTCTTGCTATCTTCTAATCATAATACATATAAATGAAATTGGATTACAAATCCAAAAAAAGTCTTATTATAATAAGTACACTGTAAAACAAATATTTTCTTTCGATGTGCTCATCATCTTTACTTCGTGAAGGGAAAATTCTGAAGGAAAGTGCCCTTGAAAGACTTACCAAATGCAGAGGTCTTCAACACCACATGAAGATCGTCTGGCTGTTTATTATGACATTTTACATCCTTCTATTTATAAAATAAACTAGAATAGATAAGAGTAGAACTAGAAACGGTACAACTCAATAATACAAATTCACTAATCCACCATATTGTATTTCCATCCTGTTTTAAATACACTTCAATTCAAGATATTAATTAAATGTAATTAATGTAATTAGTAATCACGAAAGGTTGCCAGAGAAATGCAACTAAAAACAATTCAACAAGTGTCCGGAAGATTCATTAAAGTCAAAGGGAAATAACACCAGAAGTTTCTATAAACTTTCTGAGTTAATGCTGTCCACAAGGTAAATCAGAATCCTACAAAAGAGTGCTTCCTCACGGTACGTTTTTCAGGTTTTATGTTTTGTCACATCATCTAATGAAAACATATCCTCCTAGCTTTTCAAATGCAAAAGCAGTTATTTTGTTTTTTAATATGAACTACAAAAACTTAAAATTTCACATATATTTACTAATATTGGACTAATTGACATAAAGTATTCCTACAGATACAGTGCTAATAAATTCCATTAGGAGTTTCGTACACATATATCCAAACGGAATTACGTTAACACTTCCGCAACCATAAATTCCTAAGCGAACGGAATCGCAGTATTCGGAAGTGCCGTAGAACGTTTCTCATTTTTGGCATATAACTTTGCATAGGGACCGAGCAGACATGAATATTCATTTCTCCGAATCCCGTGTAACTCCGCTAATTCATAAGATACAATATACTATTGTATTTCCGGGATGCAATGTCAGTAACATACGCTCGCTATAGATATTCTATTTTGCATACCATTATAATGCAATGTTTGGATAATATTAAATAAATCCGGATATCGTCTGTGGTATAGATAGATATAATGTTACATAGCACAATATGAAAAGTGAAAAAGCATTTATTCTATTGTATAGTTTTAACTAATAGTGTTGCCGTAAAACGCAAACGTTTTGGAATTTTCTGAGAGAGAAATACAATTGAGTAAACTTGTCCCGATCGTTCGAGAGCGGAATCGTTCATAAAATTAGGTTTTGGAAAAAGTAATGGATTATTAGCTTTGTTAACTGTGCAGTCAGTAAGTATGCGCAGTACCAATTCTATCACGTTTGAAGTGCTGCAACGTGGTATGTTTGACCGTTTGAAATTTACAGTTGTTGTTTATATGTATTTCAGTTTGTTTTTATTTTTTTATATACATCAGTGATTATAAGATATTTATTCGTGGAAAGTTATAGCAGAGGTTATAGTAATTATTAGTGTTTAGTTTTAGTAGAGACTGCAGTATCGAAATATTCCGAATTGTGATTTATATATATCGGAAAGAGGATGTCTCCTTGAGTCTAAAATGCCTATACATTTTTTTTAACAAATGAAAAGAAAGTACTCTCTTAGAAAAGCTCTGTTTCTAGATTATCTACGAAGAATTTTTAACAGATTTAACTGGATAGTAGCAATGTGGAAAGGAAAGTGGCAAAGCGGATCTCTTTTCCCATGTTACACATTTACTTCTATTAATATTATTATGACATTGTTTTCATTCATTGCATTTCAGTTAGCATGAGTTTAATGTGTATATAAGTTGGCTAGTAATTTACCTTAAATTTAAAAAATTATTTGATAATAAGTTTTTTCAAAAAAGGAGGACAGTTTTTAACCGCCAAGTGTGAAAAATGTAGACAATCTATTAATCTAAACTTCTGTGGATGGTGTACGCACCTAAACGTATTTTTTTGCGTTTACTGTATGGCGCTACGCATGTTCCAATATCCTGGTAATAACATTCCTGCCGAATTTAAGCTTTATTTCGCCAAACAACCCAATATGCAAACAAAGCATGCCTCATCTATAAAAGAACGTGCAAAGTTTGAAACTCTGACGTTTCATCATGGCCGAAAATTGCTACTCATTTCTTTTAACGCTCATAATATTTAGAACGGAGGCTTACTTTTTAATTTATTTTTCTTTAAAATGATCTATAAAAAATTCCGATTCCAGTGATGTCTTTCGATTCCAATCATAAAAAAGCAAAAAAGAAAAACATCAGTCAATGGACAATAAAAACGTTAACATTTTTACTTCTTAATTTCTTTTAATTTCGTTATACTATTCTTAATTAATATAGGGAAAAAACTCGTTACCGAGGAATCTATAGAGTGAAAACCCAGCCTTAAAAAACATTTTGAACTGCTTATATTTAATAAATGAAGTTTGTTAAATTGACTTCGCATCTATTTGGTTGTGCTTGCAGGTATAATTACTAAATACAAATACGTACTTGGGCCTAACATCTGTCACACTTTGGTTTTGTTCAATACAGTAAATATTGTAAGTTAAAAATATTAAATTCAACAAATAGAAGAGTCAAATGAAATGGAATGTACTTGATTATACATTCCATTTCATTTGACTCTTCTATTTGTTGAATTTAATAAAAAATAAAAAAATTAAAAATTGTAGACATGAACGTAACAAAATAAAGATAATACAAATAAATATTTTTTTATGTAAAGCAGGTGTACGTAAATTAAAAAACAGATAAATCAAAATCTTGAGTTAGCCGCCATATCTTATTCTAGCTATACATTTTTTTAAATTATTGATTTACATACTTTCTTTTTGATTTACGTTTAGCTGATATTTACATATAGGGTTGCCACCCGTCCGGTGTTCGACCGGGCAGTTCGGATATAATGCAATGTGTCCGGAGTCCGGTTAAAGGTTAGAAATGTCCGAAAATTTTGTGCAAACTGCAATAGCATTTATCTGTGTCTGCCGATGATTGTAAACCTAAACAATAATTTGATATGTCTTGTATGGAGCTTTCAGATTTCTTAAAAAAATGAACTGCTGGAAGCAACAAAAAAAAAACATAAGGTAAAGTTCTATCTATAAAGTTAATGTTATTCTCGACGTCCTATTGTTTCTATTGTGAATTTTTAGAGTTTTAATTATTTATTTTAATTTACTGATTGAACAGCTTTCTTCTGCATACCAATGTTAGGCAAGATTAGGAGAAGCGATTAAATTTCTACAGCGACTAGATATACTTGTAGAAATTTTATCGCTTCCCCTAACTTGCAAAGAATGCGTATGTGTGCATCTCTCTCCCCTTAAAAAATGTCCGGTTTTGAGTATATTGATAGGTGGTAACTCTATTTAAATATTACCTTTTTCAAAAGCCCGATTTACAACTACTGGACAACCTTTTTCTATTTCAAATTGCATATTCCTTCTATTATGTTAATGCTTTGGTTCTTCAATTAAATTGATATAATTTTTACAATTAAGTTACGTTACAAACATTTTAAATCATTTATAATTAAAAAAATGTATATCTAAGAATAAAATATGGCCACTAACTCAATATTTTGATTTATTAATTAATAAATTTGGCCAAGAGACTTCCATTTCGAATTGAAAAGAAAAGATATTAATTTTTGAAGTTTCTGGCATATTATTACTTTTGCAAATATAATTTAAAATATTGCTATAACAAAATATGGAAGTAAGCTAGTTGAACTTTAAGGTTGATTGCAACTACAACAGTCGTGTATCTTTTTTAAATTTAAAGCTCATAGGTAGTTGCGAGTTGCTGTCCTGATTCAGATATTTATTTGAATTGTTATTCATAGATGGTAGTTTAGTCGATTTTATGACGTTCGCATACCACATTATCAAACCAATTTCGAAATGCAACGCTTTTTATGTCATGCGCACTGGAGAATGGATAGTTTTTGTTTTTGTTAGATTATGCGTTAATTTCCCTACGAACAAAGCTGTTACATGCTGGATAACAGCATTTTTTGATAGTTTCCACTATATAGTTTCTAAAAATTTTAAATCTTGATCAACAATTATTCTGTTACTTTAGTTATCAAAAATAAAATGGCGACATTTTTTAACATTTAGTGTATAAACCCATCAATTTTCAAGATTCACTTAATGTACATGTATTCGACTTACATAAAATGCGTTCTGTATTTACTAAACAGCAAATATATCGTTCTTCTTGTTTCTTCTTGGCTCTTAAAAACCCAGTCGTCAAATATAGTTAACTGCAGTAACTTAGATAAAGCACTATGGAATATTGTTAATAGTGAAATCGAAATAAACAGAACTTCAATTCAAACCAGAAATTAATGTTAATGAATTAGATATCATTTTATAAACTTTATAAACAAAGTTCATAAGCATGATTCCACCATATTAAAAAAATGTGATCCAAGGCTTCAAGCTTGGTGATATTATTAATTTTTTTGTAGAGGTTTGTTCACCAGATATTTCCACAGCGGATGGAGTTTGTGCTACACAGGTAAAAATTTGAGGGAGTGAAATAGGGAGTCTCCGTTTTGGAAATATTTTGTTCCAAAAAGTAGTTGCCATAGCTAAAAACAGAAAGTATTTCCTCGGTTTTGTACAAAATCTCAACCAAAACGGAGAGATTGAATTTACTCCGCTTTCTAACACGATTTTCAAGGAAAAATTAATCTCCGCTTTCTCTCCGCATCTACACTACCGTATTTAAGCCCTAAATGTGAACAAATATCCCTAACATTGCATTATATTTTCTCCTTCACGGAGGTGATAATTTGTTTACTTAACAGATGTTTCTATTTCTAATACCTCAACGCCAAAAAGGGAAAGGATACCTCCGATTGGGAACATTTGTTCTCCAAATCGTAACTGTTTCCCTGAACATTTGAAAATTGCAAGTTTGCATTGGGCATGCGCATTTATTAAAGCGATATTAGTGCAGCGCTTGTGCAACAAGTCTGGACGTAGTCACTTTGCAATAGTTCGAGAATGGAGAAGGATATGGCGGAATGCACTGTACCTGAAATTTATAAAATACACATCAGAGTAAAGTACGAAAACCGTAAAAGATGGGTAAGAGTTATGGGAGCAAACATCACCAGGGCAGATGTAGATAAAGCAGGTAAGAAACTTGTGCATCCTTATTTAATTTCAATCTACGATGTACCAATTTTAATTGGCCCCCACTACATTCTAGGTGTTAGCTCCTGAATAAAAGCACGTTTATCTTAGCTGAATCCGTGGTGTTTCAACTGTGTCGTGCCTTCAACCCACGGTCGGTACCAAACTCGAAGAAGCGACTATATTATGGATAAATTAAAGCAATTCCAATGACGGCTGCTCTGTGACCGCAGAAAGGACGTGCTTAGTGTGTCTATCCTAGTAATCATTAGGAATATATCAAAAATAATTCAAGAACTTGAGGTTCGGCGACATTTTTGATGCATTTTTAATGATAAATAATAGAATAAATGCACTGAGCAAGGGTGCTTCTGTCCACATAGAATAGCCCTCATTGATTAACTCCAATATGATGTTAAACTTAGCTACTATGGAGCTAGGTAACATAAAAATAGAGTTAAAAACCTTCTCACTAGAGAGATATTCTCTTCTCTCTCTGTAGCAGGTACCTTCTTAACGGAAATAAATTCATGTGTAAAGGATGAAATACATTCCGAAACGGAGTTAACGTTTGTTTATTGCGGATGTAATTATTTTCAAGTGGAGTTACTTGCATTAGCAACGGAGATAATTTTATCTGATACGATAGTAGTATTGCATACATATGGGGGAAACAACATCCGTTATTCATTTTAATAACAGCAGTAGGAGTTAAAATTTCTCCATTTCGGAAACTTTTACATTTATTGCAAAATAGTAAAACTGCATAAGAGAGACAAATTGGTCCTTAACGGATTAGGTTGCCTCGGTTAAATGTTTTTTCCCCTATGAAAAGCGAAATTATCTCTGTATTCCATCCGTTTAGTAGCAAAACATTTAACTCCGAAATGGAGGCTCCTTGAACGGATGGTCGCGAGGGAACACCGGAAAAGAGTTAAAACGGTGTTAGATTCAACTCCGTATTTTTATCTGTGTATTTACAGATCAGACGACACTAATTTATGTGAAAATTATGGATATTACCTAATATACCTGGTATATTAAGATTTGTGGGTATTCCCAGTATGAATCCATATGGAGTCGGAAAACATCCTAGGAAAACATCTGATGCAATTACGACTTTGGTAGGCAATACATAATCTGCGTTAGAAAACTGGAAGGCGTGCATCGGTATATTTACAGATCTATCAAATATATTCTAATTGTGTATGTTCAGAAAAAAATAATATCCTAACTTAAGTTTTATGGAATCAGAGGAGTGGACTAGTAGACTTATAAAAGCATAAGTATACTTTCGAATAGAACACAGATTGTATGTCCGTCCTTGGTCGAATAAAGTAAGTAATCCCCTAGCAATTAATAGCGGTGGCGTTCTCAGGGATCCATATCAGGTCCTTTCTTGTTATATTGTACATCAATGATCTCGAGTCATACATGATTTTTTTGGAGTAGTGTAACAATAACAACGATACTGATGAAAACATTAATAAATACGCCACTAATTAAAATATTTCTCATGCTCAAACTTGACTTAACGATCTTTTTGTCAACTAACTTTAATAGCATAAAACTTTTAGGGACCTACCTTGACACTAGACTTTCGTAGATCCCACATTTTAACAATGTTTGTTCTCACTTAAATAGTGTATCTAGATATTCATGATTACAACTCAAAAGATAAAGATAAACTTTAGTAGACTTATATGAGGCGCAAAATCAAATTAAAAGAAATTTTAATAGACATGTGCTTACACAGTGTTCATGCTTTTGGAAGTACTATCTGCGACTCAGCAGTATGCAGATAAGCTAACTTTAATTTAACATAGTATTTTATATTCGTGTACTTATGTTTTTTCACAAATCAGTGTAATTGTACCATTTGTTTATTATATTGGCGATTCCGCAAACTTTGTGTTTAATGGACGAATAAATATGTATTATTTTATTATTATCAACGTCAGCTAGCTCGCAATAGTTGCGTTTTTTTCTTATAAGACGATAAAAAATGAATTCGATAATAACTACAAAACCAGGAAACTCTTTCACGCGACAAATTTTCATAGGGTGAATAAACGGAACCAGACAGAGTTTCCCGTTGACTTAAGCCGAATCCCGTTGACGAAATCATCTCCGGAACGGAAGGGCATCGATTTACCTAAGTCGATTTAATAAATTACGAAAACCAACGTAAACAAAACAAATTCAATTTGCCCGGCGAGTCGACATCGCATTCCAGTTTTCTTGCGATCTGTCTGCCCTCTGTCGAAGCGAATTGGATTACCTGCACGGATGGATACATCTAAGGCGATTGATCTAACTTCATTTGTGTCGCTCGCAGAATTTGTGGAAAACTTAAAAATGGGTCGCTGGTCGCGGTTATAAAAACGTACTTATCCTTCGGTTCTAACATGTTGTTCTTCAAAATCCCTGTGGATTTTATTCATGTATTAAAATGAATCACGTTTCTGCGATTTGCTCCAAAGGATTCGTTTATATGAGATTTAAGTTGTGTATCTGAAAAGAAAACAAATATATTTTATTTTTCTTCTTCTTAGCTGTCAACAGAAACGATCGAATATAATTTGAATAAAATCACAAATTACACTTAAACTGTTTGTGTTTTGTGATAAATACGATCGACATAAACTTCTAAAAACTATTGCTATCTCCTGCTATCGTGAGGGAATGTGAGAGAGATGGCAATAGTTTCAAAATGCAAAAACATACATATAAACAAATAACTTCACAAATATCGTTCACAATAAGCGATCGACTCAAAATTTATAATTAATAAATTCGTCAAATCTTTCTTCCATAGTTATAGCGTCTCTATAATTTAAGTGGGGTAAGCAAGATTGAATAAAATACTAATCAATCTTAAGATTATATCATCTATTCTTTTAGTTATTCAAGAAATTTTTCTGACGAAGTTGTTTCAATTTTACAGGAACATTTATTTCCCCAGCAGTCCAGATATTTTGTGTGTGCAGGTGTTCCTACTGCCACAGGTCTTCTCAATCTCTTGTAGCATGCTGACGGTGAAGATGATTTAAGAAATATTTTTTTGCTTGACGAGTATACGAATGACAAAGGACACGATATACTCACATTTGCAACATGTTTTGTCATTATTGTTATAAAAGGTTACCTGCAGTTTTCTTTAAAAGACAGAACGAAGCAAGTTAACTGTACCTTACCGCCCACATGAAAGCACAGGTTTTAATTATCAGCTGATTTTTAAATTTTCATGTTAGTATTATGCACTTAAGACTTACCACAATTCAAAAACCAAACTATGTAAACTTATCCTGGAGTGGCAGTTGACTCAAATCTATATTTGTCATCTTAATCCATAATACCTGCAATTCTATGAATGTATTTACTATTCATAGATATATATTACTATTAAGAAATATGGAATAATGATAAACAATACTTCTACAAACTTCAAGTATATTTCAAGCTGTATTATGACACAATGTTTTTATAAAGAAACCATAATTCAACGTTTCGAACTAGAATATAGTATTATTATCACAAAAAAAAAACGTTAATTTACTATGATCAAAACGAGATCAAAAGAAATCTCTTTTTCAAAGCTTTAACAAATGGTAATATATAATTGCAGGTGGCTATTTACAAAAAAAATATGTATATATATATTTCTTGCTTGGGTACCATATCTGCACTAGGTGAAAAGTATTAACCTAAGGCCATAATTAGCCTTTTATGTCGAATACATATCATGCTTCTAGGTTTGTTTTTTAACTCAGGTAGCTACTTATTTAATTTTTTCTTTAATTCTTCTAACACGTTCGATTATCAGAAAGAAAATTTATTGGAATAATCATTGATTACAATTCCATTATTTGATCGTATTAATCGCCAAAATATCTGGTCAACTGCTTCAAGTTGAATCCATTAACCTACTCCGAACAAATTTTATGAATGAACATGGGTGCTGAAAATAAAATGTTTGGTTGAAGTATAGTTAAAGTGTACTGTTCATAGATATCCCAAATCGTTTTACCCTCTAATAAATGAGTGTCGATTGAGATCACTTCCCACATTTAGATATTTAGATAGTAAATAGAAAATAAGTAGAAAGAAGGAAATAGTTTTTATATTTTAAAATTTAATTTCACAGAGCAAAGGTTTGGATATTGCTCTGATCTGATTGAGTTTTCTGACTGATAACCCCCAGTCATTCTTCCTTATGTGCAGTTAAGCAACGTATGTTTATAGTGAGGGCCGTGCATGGTTATAAAAATACTTTATGGTGAGGTGTAGTGGCAGTCGTAAGTCTAGAAACTCTGACGTTTCGGCGTCACCCACCAACTACCCACACCAAACTACCAAGGTTTGTGGGATTCTTTAGAAGTTAGATTTAGATTAGAGTTAGTAAGTAAATAAGTAATGTTTATTAATCTATAATAATAATCAGATAAGTCAAAGAGGAAAAAGAAAAAAATAATTTACAAAGAATTGAGAAAAATAAAACTATACCTAAGAAAATTAATCAAAATCAAATTATCGTAAGACTATTAACAAAAAGTAATTCTTAATTTGGTAATAACAAAAAATAAAACAAGATCCTAATTAATAACAAAAAAAGGTGAGATAGTCAAGAAGGCCTACTTCACTTTTGACAGCCTTTTGGGATCTATTGTGATATCGTCTGTCCTAGAAGGCGGCCTATAATGTTGTCTTCTTAATTATTTTTGAGAACGGCGCCTTTACGTCACTATTTGCTCTGCGCTTTTCTGAATTCAGTACTAGAAACCTTGTCCTTGTCAGGCCATTGCAGTGGGAGAGAATATGAACTGGAGTGTTTTGGCTCGAAATTCTGCAAATACTGTTCCCTGTCAGGCTTATGTTATACATATGCTTACTTAGTCTATAAGGCAGCGCATCTATTATCATTTTTCTAGTCTTACAGTCCTTTTTTCTTACTCAGTAAGTCTTTAGAAAAATTGAGGTCCTTGTTCCACTGAGAACTTTGCTGGTCGTTGCCTACTGATTTTTATTCCCACTTCTAGGACTTATAAAGTATCCATTTTGACTTTGCAGCTTGGTAATATCGAAGGATGGTTGAACCTCCCATAATCACTTCGTTCACCACCTGATTTTCTTCAACTTCATTCAGGGTAATAGTAATTTCGTCTTGGGTGCCCATTTCATTTAGGGACGTTTTGCCTAAGTGAATCCGCTTTTCTACTGTTTTGGTACACTAGTGCATGATGAGTTGCGTTAACGTCCTGTAACGCAGGCACTTCTTTGCTGAAATTAACTAAGAAGCCATTTTTGGGTCCTCAGCATGCAATAAATCTTTTACAAAACTCAATACGTAAGCTATAAAAGCTGCCTTTAAAATGTTACTATTTTGGATAAAATAAAAGTGGATTAAATTGATCCCTTTACGATAATAAGCTCAGTGGTCGAACGCCTTATCTATCCGTTCTTCACCTAAACGATTTCAAGTCAACACAATTTGATTTTCGATCATTGGAAAAAATCAAAATATGTTCTCTTTACGCAAAGGAAGTAAAATCGCAGGTCCCGTATCAATGCAACGCTTAATTGGCAAAAAGTACGTATAAAACGTTGAAACACCTTCGGGGTTAAGTCCTTGCTCTTCTCATTTGTGGAATCTTGCCTTTCTCAAGATTTTCTACTTTTTGATTTTTACTTGTCTTATAGTGTAGGAAAGTAACGAGTGCTTGCAACTATCAAACTCCCAATTAACGTTGAGCATGAACCCAATCAATTAGATTTGGAGCTAAAATATAATAAAAAAAGAGTTAAGTATTGGTTTTACCTTATCATAGACTTTCCGGATATTCTACCTGCTTCATGACTCCTGTTGCATTATAAGGCCTTTCGTTTCGCTACTCATACACACATTTTGCAACACACTTACTTGCTGCATTTTGATTCCTATAACATTTTCATTTAATTCCTTCTTCATTCCCCAATTCATCATTATTCGTTGTTCCTTCGCTTTTGACTCGACCAGAATGGCTCTTTCCAGGAGCATTTTAATTATTTCATTAATATTAGGGTATGCTCTCGATACATTGCGCTAAAACTCTTAGAGTCATAATTTTTGATTACACGTTATACATGTGAAAATATGTTTTGAAGCCATCCATCTGCTTTGCATAACCTATTTCTTCAACTATAGGTTTCGTTAATGAAGTGCTGTATAATCCAAAACGAATTTAGGTGTAGCTATTACTAATTATTCTTAATAGTATCTTAACACTGAGTACACAACATTAGCTGTGTATGAACAGATTATGAAAATTTATTGCCAATCGAGGTCAAGAAGTCTTTGCGAACAAACTTACCCGGACATTCGATTATCCAATATCCCGATAATGATAAATGACCCGTTAGCATTCATAACTCACACATACGAGTTCACTCTACCTCATTAATCAAAATACCCTGGACAAACAACTCGTGGAGAAAATATAAGGAAAGAAAGAAGCCTCGCTAGGAAATAAGCTTCGGATTCCTTTGAATAGCACCGGAAATAGAATGAACGTTGGATACGACATTGTTTGCGTTTCCATTAGCTACATACTACCACCGAACTTATCCATACGTCGTCTCTATCTATCTCGTAGCCGGATGTAGGTACATACATAAGCGTATATATGAGTATGTGTTATTAAGGGTCGCGTTCCTTGGAGCTTCTTTACTTATACTAGCCGTCGGCTATAACATGAAAGGATACCACTTTGAAGCGTAGGCCATCGTCCCTTTTCCGGCACGTTTTCCTTTTCTAGCTCGCCGTATGGGAAAGTTCCTCTCCGTAGAAGGCGAAACGGCTATACGAAATTGAAGAAAATAAAGAGACAGGAAAAAAGTTTTTAAATGCGAGATGCATGTTCTCGAGAGTGAAAAGTTTCATGTAGGTTTGCGGATTTATGTCTGTGTGCTGGGATGGTGTGAATTTTCAATTTTAATCCTTCGTAATGTGTTTTTATTCAATGCCATATTACTGTGCTCAAAATACTTTTTATCCTAATATATATCAGTATTAGTAATTCGATTGTAAGACTGCAGCTCAGGGGGTGGTGACTTTCGCATAGTGACATTTCAATATCATCGTGATATCTAAAGAAACTTTAAAATATCGAATCTTGGGTGTGAGATGCCGTTCTCATCGGATGTTACATATTACATGGCTGTTACGCAGTTAAGTACAATTTATATTTAATGTATAGTAAATAATTATTATAGATATAATATACATAAAATATAGGTATACTGAAAAGTACAAATGAAAATAATAAATAAACCATTCTACAAAGGTATTTTTCCTGATAAATTAAAAATTAGTAAAGTCATTCCCGTGCATAAAAAGGGTGACAAATTTGAAGCCAAGAATTACAGCCCATCGCCATACCAACGGCAATTACTAAAACTTTTGAAAAAATTATATGAATACGCGTCTAGTTAGTTATTTAGAAAAGAAGAAGATAATTTCTAACCACCAGTTTGGTTTCTTACCGGGAAAATCTACATTGGACGCCATGCATAATGTTATAGCTCACATTTACAAATACCTGGATGCTGGGAACACTATTCTTGTGTATTTTTTGACTTGTCAAAGGCATTTGACACCCTAAATTACGATATCCTTTTAAATAAATTGTGGGCATATGGAATACGCGGTACCCTCCAGAGCTACTTTAAGTCGTACCTGACGAATCGAAAATCTTTCATTGCTATTCACAGTCACGCGAACGAGGTTAGTAAACAATATCTTTCGCCTGCAATAGATATCACCTGCGGGTGTCTCAAGGTTCCATCTTAGGGCCTACGTTGTTTGTCATATATGTAAACAACTTATGTTTGTCTTTACCTGCATGTCCTTTTAGTCAATATGCTGATGATACCAGTTGTTGTATCGCTAATACCAACGCTGATGTCGTTGCTATCAGTACGACAAAAACTATTTCAGATATGCGCTCCTGGGTGAAGGTAACCAACTTTTACTAAACTCCGGAAAAACAAAATTAATACAGTTTCGCGCTGATGTTGATGCTATTAGCAGTCTTTACGTTCGATGTGATGGCAGGTCGATCGCGGAGAGCAGGTCAGCTGTGTTTTTGGGTTTGGAGATTGACTGTCGTCTAAAATTTGAAGAGCATTGTTACACAATAGAAAAAAAAACTTTGTGCGGCGTACTATGGCCTTAGAAACTTGAAGACTGCTGCGGTGTGGGCGCTTTGCGTGTGTTTTACTTTTCTTGTGCTGAATCGCGATTGTTTTCTGGGGATCGGCGCCTTGGGCAAACAGATTGCTTATCCATCAAAAGCACCTAATAAGATGCATGATGGGGGCATCAAGTAGAGAATCATGTCGACCATTATTTAAACAATTAAGAATCATGCTGTTGGGATCACTGTACTTGTATGAGCTTATACTCTTTTACAAACGTCACGAAAGCCAATTTGTTAAAAATAAGGATATTTATAATCTTATGACAATACATTCAAGAAATCAACTAAGTGTACCAGCTCATAAAACATCACTACATGAATGTAACCCATGCTATAGGTGTGTAACTTGTTTTAACGCACCACCTGAAGGTATAAGATCAGCCGGTTCTCTAAATGCATTTAAAAAAATGTTAAAATCATTTAGCTATGAGCATTGTTTTTATACTATTGAGGAATCTATAAACCGCAACAATTAGAACTATAGGTGCAGTTCGATTTCGATTTCACAGAGGTTACTTGTTGTTCAACTTATTTCCTCCTTCTCCCAAAAATATAGGTCAAAGCAAAAAAAAACATGTATAAATAAAACTAAACCTGAACATAAAGTTACAGATTATAGAGGTCTACCTTATCGTTTGTGCGTTTCTCTCTTTATTATAGCAGTCACAAAAGCACAAGAGCAATACACTTTACTTATGAGAAACTAAATAATTACAAATCATCCTAACCCCGTGCTCCACCTAAAGATATTACACGAGGTTACCTATTCTAAGTACTATGTGGACTCCATGAAAATTGAAATTTTAATTTCTCCTTTTTCTTGCTTTTTTTTAGGTCGTAAATATGGAAATGAACATTAACAGCAACGTTTCGATTATTTTCAAAAGCTTTTTCAAGTATAAAAAGTATAAATGACAAATTGTTTTGTTTACTGGGATTTATCATTATGTTTTATTTAAAGATCACGTTTTAATATTTTTTAAACTACTAAACCAAATCTATACAAAATTAAAATAAAAAATTGAAAAAATGAAACATCACACATAGTTTATAAAACATACTGTCAAAATTGTAATTGTGTATATATTGGCGATAGGAATTGTCAGCTGTGTTCAAAAGCACATCCATTGCAGTTATATAACCTTCAAATATTACGCTATTTTTTTGTATAATTTGTAAAAAGGATAATGTATAACTTTAATTTGATATCTTATACTGCAACATTTAATGAGCGCTATCTAACTTTCACAGGAAAGAAATCAGACATATCCGAAGTAATTACGATATAGAGGAATATTTAGAAGCATCCTGTACCGCAGCTTCCGTATTAGCCTTCTCAATATCCGGCAGTTAAATTAAAAGGAGAACCAGTAGCAATTTGCAGAAAACAATCTCCTTAGAATGGAAAGCGGCTTCCTTATTTAATCGGCCTAACATTTGAAATTTAAATTTGTTCAATTACCATTCAACAAATCAAGTTTAATTAGAGGGCGTCAAAGATTCCGCCCCAACTATTTGAATTGCTTAATGGCTCACAAATGGAAATCGTCACGGTTTTCCATTAAACAATATTTTCATCCGGATTTTCTTGATGTATTGATACATTACATTCTGTTTGAAATGTCATGTTTCTTTTTTTTTTCCTTATTGTAATTTATTTTAACTTTAAAAATCTCCCAAAAATATAAATGTTATCTTATAATTAATCAGAAATAAAATTCTTAGTTTTAATATTTCTCATACCTCTGGCATTATTCTTCAATTTAATGGGTCGAGTTTGGGTAATCTTTGGATAACGGTAAGAAGCCCAAAATGGAACGCAGTTTCAATAAATATCAAGTAAAATTAGCTACTGCAAAGGTAGTAGTTTTACGACTGAAGCAGAGGATATCTCAATGGACATCTTATCCTTCCACCAAACAACCAATAAGAAATTAGTTAGCGATGGGCAAGATAGGGAAACTGAATGACCTTCTTTGTCGGCTTTTGGAAAATCGGCGCGAAACACAAAACCCCTCACCTTCCCTCCCTCTCCTGAGGTGAATAAACATGAGTGTGTATAATCGTTGTAAAACGGGATTCACTTGCCCTAACTTGGTTATCACTAAAATTAAATTTCTTCCAAAAGTTCTCTATAAAAAAAAAGAAATTTTGTAATCAAAGAAAAAAAATATTTCGTGTGCCAAAAACTGTGATAAAAGTTTCCAAAATTTTCCATTAGTGAAATGAAAAGTTACAAGTCTAAATTCGCAAAATTCTTCTGCTAACAACCAAAGTTGTTCCAAAAGGTTTATTGGCTTAGAGAAAAGTGAAAATAAGGCGATTCTTTGGTCGACAGTAGCTGATAGTATGCCATTTACACTTCCAAACAAACTTCTTAAAACAAGGCAGATACATATAAATATATTCAAAGGACTCTGCTGAATACGGTGCTATTAATATTAAGGCAACTCTCAAAATCACTGTTTTAAGTTGTCAAAGAAGAAATATGAACTATACTGAAAAAGTATCATCGAAAATAACCAATACTTCTTACTTAATATACAGATCAAAATTGTCATTGTAGTTTGGTTAATTATTAGGTGATGTTAGTGGGTACATCGTTTGTAAATTACCAAATTACTTGAACTTCATTATAAGAATATCCAGAAATGTTTCTCCTTCTGAGTGCCTCAAATCTCTAGATTTTGCATATATAAACTCTATATTGTCTGTCTTCGTCCAGCGAAAGTTTATGAAATTTCTATTTGAAAGGTTAGGCTAATTTTTTGATAATTGCTTCACCTCATGTATTGGTATTTTGCAATTAAGCAAGTGTAGGTTACTGTAGAATTGACTATTATTGCACAAATTACTTAATAACAGTATCGACTGCCCTAACATTGTTTTCTTGATTTGCTTTCGTGCTCCTTTTTGTTATACCCGAAACAATGTTTTTCTTGACCTACCTTTGTGTCACACCAACTCCTTTTAGAACTCACATATGGAGAGATTTATGCACACTTACAAGGAGCAAAGCGGTATTTCTGACTAGCTTGGTATATTTTATTGTATAGTTTAAATTCTTTTAAAAGTCAAATTACCTGAAGTTTATTTCATTAACAATAATAAAATATATCAATATTCCTTTTTCTATATCATATAACACAAGTTCATCATATGGATATCCAGTGGATGTAAAATAAGATCAGTTTTTATTTTTTTTGATATGTATTGTGATTTTTTTTTTCTTTTCACTAAATAATTAAATAAATAAGTATGTACAATCCAACGGCGCAATCTCCCAACAACTTTCGCCAATTTATTGTTTAATTAAGATTAGAAACATAAAAAAATTAAATCAATTTAAAAAAAAAAACATTCTGAATACACACCTGGCTAATGGGGAGACCTAAAAGAAATGTTTTTTTATTTTTATTAGCGTATCAAAATGATATTTTTACATGATAAAATCAACAGATATTCTAAATAACTGATAGAAAAAAAATTACGCTTGTTCGGAATAATTGAAGTCGATTTACATTAAGTTGAATATCGTAAATGTTAGTTTACTCCATAAACTTGAATGATGATGAAAATAATTACATAGAAAAATAATAGTACGAAGTATAAATAAGGACAAATTCATTTTTATGATGACATCATATTTCAACACTGTTTCTGTACAATCTTTATGTAAAAACATGTTGATGTTCGCAATAAAAATAAAACTATGTAAATTAGTTATTTTATCTAAGTTTTACTGGTAAATTTTTATAACCTCAAACCCAACACACATGAATGATGTAATTAATATAATATTTACTTGCCTTAATGATTTCTATAAAGAACCAATAAACTTTACAATTGTAATTTGTAATAGAAATCTAAATAAATAAATAAATTTGTGTAAGTACAAGGATTAAGAATCAAAACAGGCTCCCCCCAGCAGCAGAACATAGTTATAAATTAAAATCTTACATCTAAAGAGAACAGTCATTCTTCTTTTTTCCTTTTTTTTGTAATTACCCGTCCCATGATGACACTATATTTTCATTTAAAATTATATCTTAAAAAACAGCCAATTTTTTTCTTAGTTATAACCCCGCTCCTGTTTTCCTCCCCTATAAATTCAAGCTGTATACGCGCCTAAATCAAAAACGGATGGGTCTATCCATTATTATGAAATTAGTAATTAATGAAATAGAAACTCAGTTGAATATTAGATTGCATTATTAAAGAATTAGAGCACAAAACCTGAACTAATTTCTTCATTAAAATAGAGGTTAAATATGAAATAACAATGCTCATATTTCTTTTTGCCGAATAACATCGTAGCGCCATCTGCGCATCCTATAGCAGAAACATTCTGTCGTCGGTTTGTAAGTATTGATTTTGCTCTTCCTGAATACAGAAAATCTCCAATAGGCCGCGTTTTCTGTAAAGCAAGCCATTCGAGAGTGTATAAATAATATATCGTGGTTTATTCATTATTTCACATTTAAAGTTTATAATAATCTATTTTATATACATATATGTTTATCGTTAAGAGTTAACAGAACACTTAGTTTTTTTTCAGGTGACTGTAACTAGATATCTGTTAGATACTCCTAACGGTTTAGTTCATTTATCTCATTTATAGATGGCGCATATAGCAGCTTTCGAACATTTCAGTTGATAATATTTTAAATTATGCTCTAATATTACATGTTAGCGTCTTCTACGCAAAGAAAAGTTTTCTGTTTAGAGTTTAGTTGTTGTGTCGTGTTTCTTAGATTATACAAGAAAGTAATATAATATTAATCTTCTCGTTATTTAACTATAGTAATGTAAAGCAAATGTTACACAAACTACCACAAAATATTATCGAAAGAGTTGTTTCTAATACTTATGAAACAAACTGATGCCATAGCCATTAAAGTGTGCATTGAAATAATGTTTTACTTTCTACAAGTGCGTTAAGTACATCAACTCCATCCGCACGAATAAACTTCGTAACGTCGAATTACATGGTATTCGTAAGATAATCATCGACGTAAAGCTCGTTAGCGAACAACTGGAAACACCGTCCATTAAGATTAAACATTTATCGACTAAACAAAAAACGATCTTCAAACATTCGAAACACGCATTTGCAGCAATACGAACGACCGGGAACTCTCTAACAACACACCGCGTCATTGCGGTTGTGCACAAAAAGACGGCTTACAAAGGGATTGCGTCCACCATTTACTCGGCCGTTGAAAGTTTCTGTTAAAGTAAGATAAAACACTCCTTAGAAAGTGTAGGAGTAACTTTAAAAGCGTTTTGTAGGTAATTATCGCGCTGAACAAACACGAATCAGTCTACACAAATGCTTAGGTAATCTAGTGTCATAATATGCATACAGTTGGAACGAGAGCACTGTCAAAGTGTGGCGTAATTGTAAGATTAAACAAAGGAATATTTACTTTAATCCATAACGCGCTACGTATCTTATTACACCAACTGAAAGATTACAACAAATAATATTAAATGAAGGTGTTCTTACTAGTCTACAATAATGTGTACTAAGCACTTCGGAACACTTTCTGGTCTGTGATATCTGCTCTTCGACTCAATCATAACACATGCTAAGTTTCGAAGCGCTCATCTACACAGTTACACACAATAATAATAATAATAATAACGATATCCAAACCAGAAAAAGAAGAACAGAAAATGTAATCGTGATGACAGCCAAGGTATCACCGACTGGTCATTAAGTTCTGGTAGTGCGATTCACTACCTGCCTAAGTTGGTAAATGGCTTTCAATGTAGAGTTTGCCTTCTGAGGGACAACAAGTAACGTACCGCGTACAATCAATCCTACTACGAGACTAATAATTTGCAGATAATTGTTGCGCGATAATTTGTCGATTCTAGAAGGCATGACTAATGGAAAAGCTTCGCATAGAATAAAGGGCGCTTGAGAAGCTCAAAGCCACCACTAAAAAGCTCAAGGTTCAGAAGAAAGCTCCACAAGAAAGCTTGAAAGATCATCAAAAAAGCTCTTAAACGCAGCTTCTTAAAAAACCCAGAAAGCTTATCTTCACAGAAGTTTTGAGGAGATTTTTTTGAACGTATGAAAAGTGAAAAAAGATTTCGATCTTTTGCTTCTTCTCTTTTGCTTTTGAAGCTCCACAAAAGCTTCTTAAAAGGAGCCGAAAGCTCAACTAAAACTCTTCAAAAAAGTTTGAAAGTTTCTCAAACAAGCTCAAGAGTTCCTCAAAAATGTTGGATAGCTCCTCAAAAGCTCCTCAGAAAAGTTCAAGCGCTCCTAAACAAAGTTCAAAGCATATGAAAAAGCTTTTCAAAAAGCTCTAAAGCTCCTCAAAAAATTAAACATCTACTAACAAGCTCAAAAGCCATTCAAACTCGTTTTCAAGAATACGAAAGCTCTTCAAAAAAGCTCAAGTTTTTTTGAAGGGGTTCAGAGCTTTTTTTGAGGAACTCTCCAGTTTATTTGAGAAGCTTTTGAACTTTCTTGGGGAACTTTTGAGGAGTTCTTGAGCTAGTTTGAGAGCTTTAGAACTTTTTTGAGGAGTTTTTGATGAGCTCAATCTTCTTTGAAGCATTTCTGAGAAACTCAAACTTTTGATGATCTTTGGAGGAGCTTTTAAGCTTTCTGGATAGGTATTTCAGTTCTTTTTAGGAGATTTTCAGCTTTCTTTAGGAGCATTCAAGCTTCTGTGAGGAGCTTCTGAGCTTTTACGTGGAGCATTGGAACTCTTTACGCGGCTTTTAGTATCTACTGAGCTTGTTTCGGAAGCCTTAGAACTTCTTTTGGTCAGCATTCAATCTCTTTCTCTCGATAGATTTTTAGCTTTTGGGAAGCTTTTGTGCTTTTTGAGGGTCTATTGAGCTTCTCTGATAAGCTTTCAAGCTTGTTTGAGGATGTTTCGAGCTTTTTAGCTGTTGAAGAGGTTTCGAGCTTTTCTAGCAGTTTACGGAGAACCTGTGAGCTTATTTGAGGAACTGTTTGAGCCTTTTGGAACAGCTTTTAAGCTTCTTTGAGGAGCCTTCGAGATTTTTAGCAAGGTCTCGAGTTTTATTTTTGATGAGATTGTGAGCTTCTTTAACGAGCTTTTCAGCTTTTTCTGTAGCTTTCCAACTTTTTGGACGGATTTTAAGCTTTTTGGAGGAATTTCTTTAGCTTTTTGGAGGAGTTTTCAATTTGGGCTCTTGGAGAATTTTCGCGCTGTTGAGGAGCTATTGAGTCTTTTTTGAGATATTTGGAGGAGTTTTCGGTGTTTTCGGTTTTCGGTGTTCTTTACAACTTAAAGCTTTTTGAGGAGCTTTTGAGCCTTTGAAGAGCTATTAAACTTTTTGAGGAGATTTAGAGCTTACTAACTAAAAGCATGTGTTAGTAAATATCTCTCTTAATTATTAAACATGATATTTACAAAAGCAAATTGAGTATTATTTGAGTATAACTTGTGTTTTTAGTCCCTTTATTATTTATTAATGTCCGAAAAAGACATTCTGTTAGTAATTTCCTGTTTATAATTATATTAGCGTATAATACAAATTAATCTATTAATGCAGTGATAATATTTTACTCTTCTGGCAGTTCAGTTCATTGTGCGAATAAAAGTTTAATTCCAAAACTACTGCTTAGGTTTTTACTGCGGTTGTGCGTTGTTGAATGGTATTAACAATAAGAAACGAAATTTACTATCTAAGAATAATATATTCCTTTCGATAAAACTTGGAACAGTCCACAATCAATTAAAATATATATATAAGTGCATGAGAAATTGATATATCAACTAAGCAACCGACAAGCGAATTCCCAAACACGAACTGACGGCGAATGATTCAAACTTGCCAACCAAGCGGCTGCGCATGTATGGGTATGGGTAGCTGCCGGGGTTAATCGAATGTTGCATTTTTACGGAGGAAACCTCGAGGATCGCGATAAATATTATATAACAAGGCATAGTCAATTTATGTCGAAACCTCCACAGCATGAATAATAAATCAGAAAATAGGATGAACGCGCACGACCGCTCGCCGACCATCGCCGACAACAGACAGTGAAAAAAAACCGGAAAAGCTCTTCGCGCTGCCGCCATCGCATTCGACCTTTTTACACACATCAGTTGCTTCTCTTTCCGCTTTAACAACCACTTTGGAATAATGGGTGCGGCTATCAATTTGACGTTTCTTTTTTTTTTTCTTCTTTTCTAACGATCACCTATACTTACAGACGTAAAGCCGAAAGGCATTTTGCCAAAATGTAAAAGCAGACAGTATGCCACTCAAGTGAAGAAATCTTTACCAATACGTTAAGGATTTGTCATCGCATATATTTCTAATGCTATCGCCAGTCTGTGACTTCTTATTATCAACTGTATTTATAAAAACGTCGTATGAACGACTAATGCCTTCCCGGTATGGTTTCAAGCACTGGCTCCAGTATTTCTGGCGTAAATTCCAGTATTGATACGTTTGTTTGTTCTTTCATTTCATCGGTATTTAAGGGAAGGGTTTTTGTTTGGGGTATTTCATTAAGGCAACCCCAAAGCAAAAAGTCTAATAAATTAAGATCGAATGACCTAGCGAGCCATAATATTAGGGCCATCACGATCTATCGATCTATTTGGAAGATGTTCGCCTAGCCACTCTCTAACATTACTCATACATTCAATGGCATGTTATATATAACTTCCTTCAAAAAATGGAGGCTATCAGCAGTACCTAAACGGTTCGGAAAGTAAATTGGTCCAATAACTATGTGATCTATTTTATGCCTTAACAAACGTTAAAAAAAAACCTTCTTTGGTGACCATGCTCGCGACATTAGTTTTCTCTGCCCCAAAATTAAAGGTATGAGTGTTAAAGATTCCATCTCTATTAAATATACATTCGTCTTCTGAAAAATATGTCTAAGAAAACCGTTATCATCACAAATTCTATTTAAAATAGTATTTCATATTGAAATTCAGTCGCAAAAGGTTATTGTTTTCATAAAAACACTTAACTTTAGTAGGGTGATATGGGTGCAGAATGTTTTCTCTTAGAAATTAATGAGGCTTTGGGGCTGTATATAATCTTCGCTACAGCTAACTGACAAGTGCTTGGAAGGTCCCCATTATCTAAGTCTAAATTCTGCTTTTCTATTTATACAGTGTTTCTCTGCCCTTGTCTTCCAGCGTTTCGATGACTCCATATAAACGAACCCGTTTATCCGAAGTTGTTGGTCCACATTTGCTATAGGATACCTCCGGCTTAGATTGCAAGCACAACATTCTCGCATTGCCTCGTCACCATTTTCATTACCTACACCATGTACCATCAAAAGCAAGTCTTGAGTCAAAATTAAAGAGAGATATATTGAAATATTGAAGAAACTTCAATGATTTTATCTCTATTTGTGTCAAACTTGAGTCAAGACGAAAAAATTCCAGGTAAAACAAACTAAAAGGCGAAAAAAAAAAGACGTGTAAGGCTGAATAAACACTAAAATTACAAACATAAATAACGAGAATATTATTTGTATATGTTGAAATAATTTTGAGTTATAGAGCACTTCATCTTAAGTAACTTTTACTTAAAACATTTTTCGATTAAGTGGTTCAGCTCCATGATAGACCGATGCCAGCTAAATGGCAGACCTGTATATGTTTATCGCAGCAGTAACTATATGATATTAATTTAGTTTTCTTGGTATGGATACTTATTCAGAGACGGAGGCTCAATGTGGCTCCTACTGAAAAAAAATGACTAAGGGCCATAGAGACGAGGTGGTTTTTAATAAAAAATCTTCTTTAAAAATTGTTTTACAGTTTTGTCAATTCAAATTAATTAAATCATATTTCTGTATTCTCTAGGACATTGCAGGAGAACTTCAATGTGAATTATTGTATTTACCACTGGACTGATCAGTATATAGAAAAAGCGTCAAGATTTTCATTATTGGTAGAAATTCGCTGAATTAACCTGCCTTTTCTCTTATTGATTGTGTATATTTTGCTGTTTCGAGTACTAACGATCCACTTGGGTGCTTTTTACCTTGACACCGCCGTTGTATTCTTGATACGGATTCTTTTCTTCAACATGTTTGGTTTGTCGCTGCAAGGATTGAGATTCGCTTTCTTTTAGATGTATGTTAACTAGTAATAAAGTTGTTTTTAATTATCAATGTTTAAATTTCTCAGTAATAAGAATATTGCATTTTGTAAACTTTGAGGTTAGCCAATATAACCGTAATGACGGTTTAAATTAAAATTTTAACATGTATAGGTTGGGCGTAACTTTCCGTATGCGATAGCGGAAGATTTGAATATTACTTTTATTTAAAATTGGAATTTGATGGTCCAAAATATACTGGATAATATTTGATGTTGATGTAAACGTTGCAAATAACTATTGTACTCATCCTGAGTACGAAACCTTATGCGCTTTAATGTCGTGATTTGTTATTCAAGAATAAATTGTGCATATTAACAATATTTACACTGTCATTAATATAAAAGCAGATAATACATTAACTGATTAAAATTAAACTATAAATTCAATATGTAATGAAATACAAGTCTTATATTATAGAAATTATTAGTTTGGAACAAACATTACGTACATCCATCTCGACAACCTGGTAACTGCTGCTAGGAACTACTCATTGGTCTATAAGAGGGGGATTACTAATGCACATGACCTACAGCGGTGAATCTGAGGCACATGTATAAGCTTTTAACCATCTAGAGAAGGGAGATTGTATTTCCAAATACTATCAAGTTGAAGGATAGGTATCTGTAAATAAAAGGCAGATTAAAGAATAAAAGGTTGTATTTATTATTAAATAAAATATTGCCGGGCTAATTCTTTATAAAAAAATCACAATAATATTTATATTTGGCTGTATTAAAAAAAATGATGTAAAGCATTGTAAAGCACCTTTGATAACTTTTGTATTAAGTTAGACATAAATTGTTTTAGTTATTTTTTTTTTTTTCGTTTTGTGTTACGTTTGCTGCCTCGGTTGGACTAATCTTTTTTTACACTTACCGTTTATTTAACCTAAAAAAAGACAATCCAAGCTTACGGAAATCTGAGTTAAGAGCTTATTATACGTTTCTCTTGGAAAAATTCTCGTTTTCCAAGTTCAGTACCACAGAAAAAGTGGTGGCTATGGCATTCGACAGGAATGGTAATTAAATTTTGTCCTTTCAGAGTACTGTGCTTAATCTAAACAAGCATTTATCCGTGACTATAGATTTTTATTTATTTATCCATATGTCAGAACATATTAGCTAGGAACACTCCTTTTGGAGGATGAGTATCAATTGCATAAATTAAACCTTTGGCCAACATTACAATGTGAAAATCTGAAATAACTGATTGGAGGTTTAAGGAAGAACATCTTACGATGATTTAGCCTTTTTGGCATATATGAATTTGATATGTATATTTGTATAATGCCAATGAAAATCAATCCAAAACTAAAAAAAAAGAATATTATATTCATACCTGTCTGGGAGAGGTTGTCGAAAAAAAAAAAACCAGAAAAGTTCAGTTTGAAAAGAAAGAACGTGTTTTAAAATTAAAAAGTTAAAAAATTTAAAAGCATGTTAAAAGCATAAGTTGGAAAGTAAATAGCAATATTGCAAAATTAAAGTTAGTAATAAAAGAAAGATATTACGAATTCTGAAAAAGAAAATTAAATAGCGAGAAATATAGAAATTTCTGATTTATTAAAGAAAAACATTACAAAATCGCGCATTGTTTCGTATTTATAGCGATTATAAAATTAGAACCCACATATGTGTCTAAGTGGCAACATGTAAGTCCAATTGACACTTGTGTATTTTGTGTTAGTCATGTGTTTTTTAACGTTGTGCTGTTAGCATATTTGTGAACGTAGAATCGTTCTAAAAATGCTGCAAAGTTTGTATAATACATACAATATATGTAATCTACAAGATTCCTTGTAATGATTACCAAGGTGTATTGGACAAACTATGTTGCATCAGAACGATTGTACGGTCATAAATATGCTGACAACAGTGCAGCGTTAAAACAAATTCATGGGTAACACAAAATATACTTTCAATTTTGACCACACAAGTATCTTAGTTACAGAAAAAAATATCATAAAATTAGGAGTGTGTTGGAACTGACCCATATAAAACAAAACAACGATGTAATCAGTGACAAAACAGAATTTGAATAGTTATGAAGAATTTATGAGTTTATAATTTAAATACTTTATGTGTGCCTTGTATGGTGCTCCACGGCCTTCACGTCCATCGTTTAAGGAAACAGAATCATAAAAATATATAAAAAAAGCGTTTATATTTATGAATTCGGTTCTACCCATGTCATTTATGGTAATATATGCATTTCATTCATTGTTATCAGTTTAAGGTATTAACTTCTCACAATAAAAATGTAGATTTTGACCCATGTAATTAAATTTCATTATAATTTTAAATTAGTTAGTTAGTATACGTAAAATTCCTAAGCGCAAAATAAACGTTTAAAATTGCTTTGTACGTGAATAATGAATATGTAAGAATATCCCATTAAAATACAAATAAACATACATCAAATCAAGATTAAGGAATTTTTTAACTATTTTAATTTAATACACTGTCACTTTTTAATAACAATCTACATACATTTTTCATTTACTACAACTTACAACTTCCAATTGTGAATAAAGCATATATTTGAATGAAATAGTTTTATTTTAGAAAAATGTATCACCGTTTCCGTTTCAGAGCAGTCTGTCGCCTTGTCCCTTTAGATAAAATTGCATCGCTGGAATGGTTCCAAGGTGCGACGCTATAAATTCCTAAAAGAAGAAATAAAAAATCGAGGGGCGGATATGATTTATCGAAACATTTCACTTTGTCTTGTTTTAATATCAGCGTGTTTTATTCGACATTGAAAGAGGATAGATTTCTCAGAAGCACGGCGCGCTTCAACGAGAATGCGAGGATTTCAATAGAAGGATATTTACCGTGACAGGCAGCTGTACCATACAGAAAGGACTGAAACTGATCGCTGATCAGATAGTAGATCAGTAAATTTGTTGTAATTGCGATTTTAAACATAAGAAATTGCTAAATTTAATTTGATTGAGGAAAATCCTTGTGTAGGTGACTTTATATACTTTTCAAATATTCCTGCATACTATGCAGAAGCTACGAAGCTATTCAGATTTACATTTTACTTCAAGGGAATATCAACTTTTATCAGTCAAAATTAAACCCAGGGTTAATATACAGTTGCACAATTCCCAGTTTCTGTTTTCCATCTCACTTTTTATGGATGCCTCCAATAAATCCAAAAATCCTTGCTCACGACTGAAATCTAATATATCTTATAATCAACAAACAACAATGTCATGCCTGACGTATGACTTTGTCTCAACAGGAAAAGGAAACAATCTAAATAATGGTAAAGAACATATATTAGGTATTCTCTATTTACCGGTTGGTTCACCTCATTTCAGTTTTGTGTCTTAAGTTACGAACTACTTGTGTTGAATTCATTTAATCAGCAGATTTTGCTGTTCCTAGTAAGTACTTCGTAGCTTGACACACAAAATTGAAGTGAAGTGTGAAAGACGGTGAATAGAAGATATTTACAATACCGAGTTTCTTCTTATCTGTACGCGACAATATTATTATATGTATGATGCCACGGAAAGTTCCACTACATAGAAATAACTTAGATTTAAGAAAAAGATGTGTTCAGGGAGCCCAAGGGGAAGTGCCTTTTTAATATTCCCTATTTATATATAAGATTAGAGAAGCGAGTAGCTCAAGCCCCCAGCCTTCGAGCAAAAGGGCGCGACATTTGGAAAAAGTCGCGACAATTTGTTCTAACAAAATGTTATTCATTCTTCTACTACTACCCTAAAAAAAGTGTGTGTACTACGAACAAATTTAGTACACAAGGAGAAGAACTAAAGATTTATATTGTCGCAACCCCTTACCTTAAGGGTTGGAAGTTAGAGCCACTAGCTTCATTAAACTTACTTATGTATATAAATGAATACTAAAAGGGTACTTATCGGGGGGATGCGATTGGCGGTTGTTAGTTATAAACTAGTACTTTATACTACACTAAATTTATTAATCATACCACATTCTCCGGAGATCACAACCTGAATGCCAATATCTCGTCGTCAAGCCTGTAAAGACAGGTTTATCTGTTTTCTAAACCTAACTTATTTCTATGTAATGGAAATATTTTCATTTATTTATTTTTTATTAATGCGTATGTAGATTAATAGTTGACACTCGGAGACTTTTGCGCGCAGACCATAAATTATTTCAGAATGCGCATTTATGGCGTAATATTTAAACATTGCATACATGATCAAATTTATATAAAAATTGATTAGATGTTTATAAATTTGTAATCTTTCGCGATACAATATCATTAAAGCCACCAACATCCTGTTTTGAAGGATTCGCGTCCACTTTAATTTCTAAAGCTATTCTATCTATATCATGAATTATCTTTACATCGACAATATTGTTTACAAAATTTGTGGGAACATATTCAGTAATAAATCGTAATTTGCGTACGTGGATGTCACTTCTATTAATACTTTCTTCCCATCTGTGTAACCATCACTTTTCTGAATTTATGTTTGACATTTTCCGAACGGTGTCGTTTGGATTTAGCGCGTTTTCCAGTACTCTACAGCTCCAGTCTAGTCCAGTAGTCTAGATCAACAAAACTTCAGCCTTATTCAATAACACATGGCATATTTACATAACTGTCTTCTTCATTATTTGCAGATTCTTTCACAAATTGCGCTGTGTGGTTTTACTGGTTTATCAAATCCAAATCCCCTTACACCTTCGAAGGAACACATACTGTTTTGTTTCCTGAGCAGCTATAATTATACTTTGCAAGGCATTATGCAATTCACTTTCTTCTGCTGTCAAAGGAGTTACTACAATATTAGCTGCTTGAAACGTTTCAAATAGCATAGACAACACATTAGGGTATTAATTACTGCCATTGTCGTGCCTTTTCGAAGGTTCATGTTTAATTACACATTAATTACACAGCGAATAAATCTTGATGTGGATTGGATTACGCATGCGTTCCTACGAAATGTTATTTTTTCAAAATATTGCTCTACAAATGAAGTAATTCATGTCTACATGAAAAAAGTCATAGAATGTCAATTGTAAATCTACCAACATTGCATGTTACATAAATGAATAAAAATCTTTAGTTTCCTCTTGAGGATCAAATTTTTAGTAGAACGAATGACATTTTATTAAAAAATATATGAAATGTAAACAAACTCATTTAAGAAACACATCTGATAATATTTGCTTATTTAATATATATCAATATACGAGTTTAATTATTTATTTTAAATGCTTATTACAATTATTAATTCTTTGAACATTTTATACACCACCGTTTTCTATGTAAAAGCACTTTTTCTGAGAAATAAGAAAAGGTAAATTATTTAAGGGTACCGGTTACTCCGCCCCAATGATTAACTTTTTGCAAAATAAGTTACGTCACCTTTGGGACTATATATTCTGCTATCAGTTATTTTAAAAATGTTTTTTAAATATCTGCTATAATTTCGGAATTGTTACTAGAAATTGAAAAAACACGCAAACATTGGAAAGGTCTTAATCCTTAAATCGAGCCTTTTTTAGTCTATAAAGTTTCATGGAAATTGGAATTTTATAGTTGCCGGTGCCCCTTGTTAGTATAACTGTGGCAAAATTGAAGGGGAGATCCCTATGGAACCTTAAACTGCTTGCTGATTGGTGCGATATGTTGATATATGAATCTGTTAAATCCAATGTAAAAAAGGAAACAGGAAATACGTCCCAAAATACTTACTTTTACAGTTATTATAGAGGACACTTCAATTAAAACGAGAAACCTTAAATAACTCTTTATCTGCTGTGGTTTATATAAAATTCCGAAACCTGTCAATCGTCATATCAAGGGGGATAACTTTTAATGACCTGCCTGACAATTTAAAATCATTGAGGAGTGCCCCAACAATAATCGAAACTTACTGTATAATACGTATCTTTTCGGACAAATTCGGACGAGTTATTTTTTCATTGAATGGTGAAGTAAATCGTCACAACTGCAGATATTGGAGTGATACCAACTCCCATTTGACGCATAATAAACACATATTCAACGGCCATAGGAACTTAATGTATCGGTTGATATCATTGACGATCCTAAGAATTGACAGGACTTTAAATGCTCAAATGTATTATATAAACATGCTGTTCGAGAATGAGATAGTATTTTAGCAAGATGGAGCGCTTCCACATTATGCTGCCACAGTACGACAATTTCTGGATCTCCACCTTCGCGATTGCTGGATTGGTTGAAGGGAACCTATGAAATGGCCTAACAGATCGTCGGATCCTACATCACTTGATTTATTTCTCAGGGGGGTATCTTAAGTCTAAGGTGTATGCCATGCGCTCAGCTCCCTTACAAACGTTACGCCAAAAAATTGTTGAAGAATGCCAACGAATAACTCCAAAAATGTTGCGAAGTGTCAGGAGAGCATTTGAAACAAGATTGTGCTATTGTATGGAAGTTAATGGTCCTCATTTTGAATATTTAATAATATAAAATCCAATCTATTTTATTTTAATCGTAATAATTTGCAACATTATATATAATAATAAATACTTTAATAAAATAAACACTTTGCTTACTGATTAAAAAATGACTTTTTGATACATGTTGCCGTAAAGAGAATTAAAAGATTTTTTGTATGACTGGGCACTAGATCCATCCTTCCTATCCAAATTTAATTGCAGGGACTGATGCACGCCCATCCATAATGTCAAATTGTTAAGCCTGTATTTAGAGGTTATCCCCCTTGATATGACAATTGACGAGTTTTGGAATTTCATATAAATCACGGAAGTAAAGAATTATTTGAGACGGCTCGTATTAATTTCCCCAAAACCAAATGTATGCTGTAATAAACTCATATCTGGTATTATTAGTAGCAGTGGGAAATAAATGTAATTCTTTATTATTTAAAGTAACAAGATATATATTTTTTTGTTCAGTGCTATCATTTTATAACAGTATTGAAAATAACTATTTATTATGGACAATTTCAGTGATTGACTATATATACTTTAAATTGAATACGATCATTATACAATTATTTCCATTGCAAGTTTCACATATTTACGCAAGTATAATCAGAAGTTGACTGTTGCAGAGCTGCTTTGCCGTCAGCAAAGTATGTATAAAGTTCTATTGTACCAACTGTATATTTTCACGATGTGAAGGTGTTAAAATCATCCCTTTTCCTAAAGAAATACAGCTTTAAATCATTTGAAGGCAACAAAAAGCCCCAAGAAATAAATTCTCGAGCGATAAGCGGAAAGCCCGCGGCTGAAGAAGAAAAGCTTTGTTTATTCAAACGACGACGCACAAAAAACCTAATGGAGTAGTAAAACTGTCCGAAAGTGAAAGAAAACAGTAACAACAAACACACAACATACTTTTTTTTTCATTTTAATATATATTCGCCGGCACGCAACAGAACCATCTTAACAAAATAATTGTGAGAATGAAATATTCGGAAAGTCGGGGCGTTGCGAAGTGTAAACTATAAATTTTTCGGTTGATATATAACCAGTAGGTGTGCGAGCAGGAAGCGGATGGAAAGCGTTCCGGAGTCACCGCTCCTTTCATGCTCGGGGTATTTTTCCGCTCCGGTCACCACCCCACCTTCATCTATATCATCAGACACATGTTTTATTTCGCCTGTCTCCTGTTCTTATTACACGACGTCTTAGTTCCGTCGCACGGCCACAGATGGCGTAAAATAGCCCGAACCCGTCGGTGAATGTCGGAATAATAAATAACAAATCGAATTTTCGGAAGTTCTTGACTTAATTTTCTCTTTGCTAAGAGCAACGCTCGCCCTTATTCGATTTGCATTCGTGATATTGTGTAATATAGCTTGCATATTCGTTGGAATTGGCATTTTTCTCATCCAAAACAAATTTCGAAGTCGTATAAAGATGGATGATTAAAAGATTATAAAAATATTCTGAATGAGAGAAACCCTACTGGGACAGAAGTCGCTGCACTCTTATTAAGATAGCGGCAGATTTTACTTTATACCATTGGAGCAATTTTTGACGTATGGTTTTGATATATACTAGGTACATGGTTAGCGGTTATCTAGAGAAGCACAAGTCCCTTATTAATCAGTGAAAACTATTAATAATAATAATAATAATAATAATAATAATAGTTTATTGATTATCTAGCCAATAAATGTGTATAATAAGTCAACAATAAACGCCACAAAATAATGAAACGAAAATATTCTAAAATAACATACCTACTCTGAATAAAATAAAACAAATAAATATTGGAAATAAATGTAAATTAAAATTAAACTCGACTATATACCTAACTAAAAGCTAATTTAACGTAAATTAAAACTAACTTAAATAAATCAAAAAACAAACGTGCATGAGTAATAAAAAAAGACATAAAATAGTAGTAAAACAAATGAACCGCAATAAAAAGGAAAATTAAAAGCTAAATACTTAAAATCTGAAAAAAATTAAAAAATACTACTAATTGACAACTAAAAAGAATTTTTCAAAATTGTAAAATAAGTGAGACAGCAATAAATCCTTAAGTGTTGTCCTAAATAATTAAATAAATAATAAAAAAAAAATACAATTGAATAGTTGAAAATCTAATTAGAAAAAAAAAAAGCTAACCCCATTGCATTTAGGAACTACAAACTTAATGCAAATAGTAAAATGTAATACTTATAAATGTGATAACAATAATAGTAATAAAATAATAATAATAATAATAACACTACTAATAATAACAGTAATGGTAATGATATTAATAATGACAATAATAATAATTCTATCAAGAGCATTCAAAAAAATTTATAAAAAGTGAAATAAGAAAAACCTTAAAGTAAAAAGCACTTAAGTAATTCTGAAATTTAAGAATTCCTGTAGAGAATAAAAGGCATTCACTACTAATAGATCACGTTTTACAAACCGTTTAAAACGCCAACGGTTTAGGTCTTTCCAATGATTAGGAATTTTATTATATATTTTAATAGCTAGAACCTGTGGGGACTGCTGATATAAGGTTAATCTAGACCTAGGTGTGGCTATGTCACTTCTATGTCTGGTGTTATAATCATGTTTATCTTTATTAAGTTGGAACTTATAAACATTGTCGTAAGCATAAAGAGCAAGCTCAAGAATAAGAATACAAGGAAGAGTTAATAATTTATAACTGATAAAAACTCGTCTGCAAGACTCAGTAGCTTTATTAGCATTAAGATGTCTCCTGCTGCTTTTTGTGCTAATTTCGCTTTGTTTTATTTCTTTCGTATCATTATTTATAAGCGGGATACCACGTTTGATACGACTAGGTGGACTAAGAAATTTATCGGTAACTTTACGCAGAAATCAGAGTTAGTTTGTCGGATCAGGCGTTAAATCTAATAACGGGTAGTGGTAACATTAAATCATATTTATGTAGAATTGGGAGGGTTAATGATTTGCATTGTGAATATGGTGGGGTAGATGTAGAGGGATAGGTTTCATGAATGTCCGCTCGCTGATGAATAGGGCTCACGTATGAAAGCTAGGGCATTAGCTAAGAGGTTAAATTGGACGCGCTCAGAAACAGATATTAAGTATAACGAGTCGGTCGGATGATGAGATATTTAGATAGTTAGGTAGTATGTGTTTATAAACGAATATTTCATACTTTCTCGTGGTTTCAATTGGTGTTAAATTATATTTATTAGGTAATTATTTAGCACGGGCGTATAAAATAAATATTTGATATAATCAAGTTATTGTTAAATATTAAAATAGATACTGCTGTCGTTATATTTGCTTTCAGTTCCTTACGACGGTCCATCCTTCCACTGATGTACGAGATACCTTCATGATATGCGAAGAATCGAGAAGCTACGGAAAACGTCAAAGTTATTGGTGCTGAAGGATAATAACTATAGTTTACTGCCTAGAACTGCACCCAGAGTGACGTTTCATGGTTTCCCTTGCCCCTCGACGAATACTGGGAGACAACTTAAGTCGCTCCACGGGCGCAAACATAATAACAGCTCCTACCCGACTGATTTATTATATTTTGGTTATTAGTATTAATAATGGTAAGGAAAATATTTAACTAGAGTGGGAACATTACAATCGTTATGGAATCCATATTGTGTTTAGAATAGATAGCCTCGCGGTCTTTAGTGGTTCAATCTTGTTTATGTCTTCTTTTGCGGAGGTAAATGAATTATATATTTCAATTGTATCTTCACCCATGTGGTGTAAAATTCTGCACATTGTGTTTTTTCGTCTTTTTTGTTCAACTTCGTAGCGGTGGAATAAATTTCAAATTTTTGTTTCCACATGTGCCAATTTTCTTTTACTTTCCATATAAATTTAATACAGGTAATATCGTTTCCATTTTTCATTTAACACTATTTTAATTACTTTTACTTTACACATGCTTTACACTTTTTAACACTTGTGTCGCAGCACCATATCTTAATACGACCGAGTTTCGATTTAGATCAGGAAACTGAGAAGCCAAACGAAAATGGAGGAGGATACGTAGAGCGAGCAGTGACCACGTCGCCGTGACTCTAAAAGATCCAAGGTGGAAGACGCAAACTAGGCCGCTGAGGAAACAAAGCAGAACCCAAAGGTGGGAGGCAAAAGTCAGACCACTGAGGGTAAAACGAAGACGATCGAGAGTAGCAAGAAAAATTCGGCAGGGCTCTAAAACGCCGCTGCAAACCTCGAAGAGACCCAAGGGTATCTATAGCAAGGGAGCGACAGGACTATGGATGGCAGCAATTGAGTAATGACTTCCGGATAAAAAGCCCCTGAATCAAGAGCAAGCGTATCTGATCCAGAAAAAAAGAAACCTTAAAGCATACTGGTATAAAGTAACTAGACGAATTCACGAAAAGACGTTTATTAAGGGACCATTAAAGAAGAACACTGAAGAACTACTGCAGCTTAGTAGGAATTATCTTCACTCCATAACGTGGCACTGTGAAAGAACACCTACAGAAAATTGGGATCAACACTGGAGATACCAACTGCAGATGAGATGACAGGAGACGCTTATCACATTCTGTGTAAATGCGAGGCTCTAGACGCAAAAAGACAGACAATTTTTGGCAAGCCAAAGATGAGTCCAGAAGATTATTTCGATCAGTCAGCCAGAGACCTGTGCAGAATAGTGCTGGGTACTAGGATACTGAAATGGGTGATATAATTCAATGGGTAAGAGAAATGGTAGACCAAATACAAAAAAAAAAACCAAGGGGTTGCAGTGTTTCCGCAGACTTCCGTTCCAACGGCTCCCACAACAAAAAAAACTGTCAGATGGACGACCAAAACACGTCGTGCTGATGGGACATTAACCGTTTTGACACCGCTGTAACAAAGTGCTTCCGGAAAGACCTTTCAGCCGTATACACGCATATGGCTTCCATCAATGAATCAACAAGTTGGTATTCTTTGATTAGTTATGTTTGTAGGTACAATATAGATCAATACAAGTATGGGCAATTCATAAAAAATGTGGTTCAGCGATAATATTTTTAAACTTCTGCTTTGAATGATATTTGAGTAACCTAATATTCCTTTAAACATCTAATCTGGAATTTCATAAAGCATTTATGTATGAATTTTCGGAATGCTTACCGTAAGTTTCTGAATGATATATATTAACTATATTACATATTGAAGTACCCGGGTATATAACTTCGACGGACTTCATATTTTCTATTGTCCAAATTTATGACATAGCGCAATAAATCTGGCAGCGTATGGAACATAACTTTTACATTACGATTGCAATTTAAATTGAACATAAATGCCATCCTTTACAATTCTCATTAAAATGTAATAGAAACTGAGTTCTCAGCACTCTATTTGGGATTACATTCTTAAAACGTAGGTACATATCGAGAAATATGGTGTGCTGTAGCGTTGTGCACCAAAGTTTATAGTTAATACTGTTCAACGTTTGTTGTTGTCCTTCTATTAACGTGTTTATATCTATTTGTAGTAAATGTTCTCTTTACTCTTTTGCTGTCTATCATTAATTATTTATATTCGAGCTTTTTATCGTTTGCATTTTTCCTTTTGTTTTTTGCTACATTTAATGTGTGTGTGTTATTCATTTTTTGAAATAATTATGCAGGTGTATTGGGCAAAAGCAAAAAGCAAGGAAAAAGTGCATACCCGGCTGGGTAATATATATTTCCAAGGATGTGGATGATGTTATCTGTACGATTATATTTCACTTAGCAAATCAATTCCCTTCTAGTCTAAAAAGAATCATTGGCTCTAAACAAAATTTTGAATCGTTTTTCAAAAGGATTGAAGCCGTTATAAAAGATTTTTCTGACCCTATCAATTAATAGGTTTAATGCTATCGAATGCTTTTTTATTGCGATTCGCCCATCACTAGGTAAAAAGTCACTATTAGCTGTAATGCATAGCATATTCTTACGTAGTTATGCATATAGTTATGTCGCTGTAATTTATTACAAGTAAGGTAAAAACAAAACTAATGCACTCAGTTCTATGTGGTACATTAGTTACTAGGTTCAATGCGAATATCCGCATTCCGATTAACTTTATACGTGTAAAATTAATGGATAGTCGACTGACACAAAACATTTAGGCGCGACTTAATTACTACTGGATATGGGCAAAGCCTTCTTTGAGGAATGCAAAGTCATTATTTATACACTTACCTGCATAAAATAATATAGAAATTACATTTATTCCAACTGATAAATGGTGATATGTTTTTTTTTATTGTTCATCATGATTTAATAATTAATCTATAATTATTTTTAGAAAAAGGGAAACTATTATCAATTTCCGTTCATCTTTTCTTGGATTGTGAGTTATATTTTCGACGAGGGGGTTAAACGTAGTATATGTAGTATAAAACGTAGTTCCATACACAGAGAAGAAAATTCATTCCCTTAACCAAGATCACTTTGTTAAAAAAATTATTATTGTTTGAAAGAGTTTTCAATGAAATTTAACAAGAAAGGTACAACAATTGAAAAACAAAATGTTGGCAATTACGAAAGATCACGGATAACTTAATCCCTTCCTGGATTACACCCCACTTTTAAAGGAAGCATTATCATTGTGTTCCGTATTGCGCGCACGCTGTTGCTGTTCCGTGTCTGTGTTTTTGAGGGAACTACATAATTAGATAGAGCTAAATCTTCTGAATAATGCTATATACACATTGTCAAACCTTTTCCTAAACCTTCTTGGTAATTTTATAATTTATCCGCCGACCTTCGATATTTCATACACATTTTATCTACGAGACTTTTTCCACCGTTGTTTTGTTCCTGTGCACTTTATGCATAAAAACAAATTTCCTATACTAAATAATAAACAATATTTCTCTTTAAATTCAAATTTATGTAGCTCCGTTGGTCCAACCTTGTTTGTTATTTAAGACGCCGCGACGGACCCCGCTGGCGCGGAAGCGTGTCCCTTGTCACTCTCCTGTCATGTTTTGGTTGTGGTAATTTGTAATTAGTTTTTTTTTGTTAAAACCACCTATATACATATATAAAAAAAAAAAAAATGTCATCGAGATCATTACGCAGTAAAACAAATATGCTGGGCAAACCAAAATCTTCAACAGAACCTATGAATAGCAGTTACTTAACGATTGTTAGTGACAGTGAACTACCTACAAATGACGATAATGATATGCTCACTGACTTGCGCAATAAGCTTGCAAGTGCTGAGTACGAGCTTGCGCAGATGGGGAGAAGAAAAAATACAACTTACTCGACGATTAGAGGATGCAGAAACGAAGCTTATATATAAACAGAAAATAATCGACAACTTGCAGAAGACTATTAAGAATTTAACAGTAGAAGTTAGTAAACAAAGAATTATGACTTGTATTGAGACTCAAACCAACATCATCGACGTGAAAGATGAAACTACCCAAACTGTAGTCGAATCCAGAAACATAAATGCGATTACAAATACGCAAGAATTGTATACAAGGAGTCAAGTGAAAGTATCATCTTCTAAGCATACAGCAAGGAGCCAAGAAAATAAAGTATTGCATAAGAAAACCATGTCTTCAAAAATCATTTCAAGTTACGCACCACCAAAACCAAAGCTTCTCCTTATCGGCGACAGTCATATACGTGATATGGCAAGTATTTTTGCGGAAATAACCACAAACAGTACTCCATTGAATCTATATTCAAACCTAATGCAACTTATGAATCGGTATTGGATAATATTACTGCATTAACTACCTCTTTTGGACTCTTCGACTACGTAGTGCTACTTGCTGGTACCAATAATCTACTAAGAGGAGAAACTTTAAAGGCCGATATATTGGAAAAACTCTTTAGGTCGCTAGAACATACCAATTTAGTGGTGCTTTCCATACCTTATAGTAGAAACAGACTAGTCTATAATAGGCTGGTGTATGATTTCAATTATTTGTTATATAACATTATCACAGAAGCACAGCAACGTCAAACGGCATTTTACGTTGATGTAAATTCCCTAATAGCTCCGATGGATATGCTTATTGCTATCGCCTTTCAACGAAGTTGAATTTTTACGGGTAATAAACAAACTAAAAACCAAAATGAGCTCAGGGGCGGATGATATTCCCTGCGGGTTACTGAGACGGGTTGCGCCATTTATCATTAAGCCATTGACTGCGCTGGTTAATTTATCTTTTGAGAAAGGCACTTTCCCAAGGGCTTTGAGGGTGGCTTGCGTGACCCCAGTTCATAAGAAAGGCTCAGAACAAGAAAAATCGAAGGGTATAGGGTCCAATTTGTAAAAATATCCTTCAAGAGTAGCAACTGCGTGCGTAAGGTCTATTCATCATGTCTTCCTGTTACCGTCGGAGTTCCGCAGGGTTCAATATTGGGGCCAATTTTATTTTCAATTTTTATCAATGACATTGTTTTATTTATGCGACAATCCCTTTTTATATACGCCGATGATACATCATCCATTGTCGTCGGCAGGAATCCTGTGGAGGTACAAATTGAAGCAAATAGACTTCTTAGTGAGCTGGCCCGATGGTTTACTTCCAATAAGTTAAGGCTTAATTTAACTAAAACTAATTACATGTATTTTCATACTTCGCGCTATTCGATAAATACTACGAATAATGTAATGTACAACAGTTCACATATAGAGCGTAAAACAACAATTAAATTTTTAGGCATGACTCTGGATGAACATTTGAATTGGAGGTCGCACTGTGAATGTCTTATTAAAAAGATTAACACTTCTTGTTATCAAATTAGAAATTTAAAATATGTGTTGCATTCCAGTGACTTATTAAAGTTTTATTATAGTGAAGTCTATTCGCGAATAACCTATGGCATAGTATTCTGGGGCTCGTCAGTACTATCACGGGATGTTTTTATTGCCCAAAAAAGGGTTGTGAGATGTTTAGTGGGTATTAGAAGTTACGAATCCTGTCGCCCGCACTTTCAGAGATTGGCTATTCTACCCTTGCCTAGTATATACATTATGGAGTTGCTCTGTTATATATTTGATAATCAATTAACTTTTTTAAAATGTTCTGACATCCATAATTACAACACAAGAGCAAAAGAGAACTATAAGGAGCCACTAAACAAACTGGAAATTACTAGACGATCCCCTACTTCGATGGGAATCAAATTATTTAATTTGTTACCAACCCATATAAAGTCTCTTGCCGGTTTACGAGTGTTTAAACGTCGACTAAGGGCGTTGCTTCTTGAGCACTGCATCTACTCCGTTGAGGAATTTATCTCTATCATGTCAAATGTGTAGTATTTTAAGTTTTATATTTATTGTGTGGCCGGCAGTATGGCTGAGAAGGAAGGGTGCATCATTGCCAATCTTGAAAGTCAAGCAGCAATATGCGGTACCGGTTGTTGATTGGGTCACCATTCGGACAACACTTCTCAGTGGCTCGGTGTGTTCCGGCACTCTAGCCTAGGGCCTTCAAGGCCTGTAGTGCTGAGTTATTATTATTATTTATTGTGTGATTGTAATCTATAAACATTGACAATGTGTCTTCAGTATTGCTACTGGCATACACAATAAAAGCTCTATCTATCTATCTATCTATTAGTGTAATTTCTTGGTGTAATTAGATTATCATCCATTGCCATTAACCAAAATATATTCAAGGTTACTAATTACTAATACTTACTTTCAGAAATAGCTAATTAAATAATGTTACCAATAGTGTCTATGGGTGCAGTAGCATCCACTCTTAAAGTTTGAATACGAAAGATGGCTCCTGTGACCACTCATTCAAAAGGTTTTTTTAATTATTAAATTTCTTTAAGGCAACATGCATCAAAAAGTTATTTTTTTAATCAGTAAGCAAAAAGTGCGTAATTCCCAACCTCGGTAATAAAATACAATTAGAATGAAATGGTTTAGATTTGACTTTATTAAATATTCAAAATGATGCTTGCTTCAAATGTTCTCCTGACATTTCGCAGCATTTTCTGGAGTTATTTATTGACATTCTACAACAATTCTTTAGCGTAGCTCAACCTTGAACCTTCCACTTCCAAAGTGAGAATACCTCACTAGGAAGGAACAAAGAGAAGAGCAAAACGGCTGGAGCAGACTGGGGAACAGGATGAAACAGTCATCAATTTCCTCTCAAATTGCGTAGCACTGTTCAACTCAAGGGCGTTGCACCTGCTAGCATGTGAAATTGAAGAGGGAGACTTACCTAACCTGGGGCCTTCTGATATCCTACACTTTCTGAAAGGAATGGGATTGGAAGTCCAGCTGTAAAACTGCAAGAATAGGGGACACAATAGATCTTTTAGGTCGCAGTGTAACATCACCCTCATATACACCCATACATATACAAGAAGCTGAACGAGTGGCATACATCTTAGACTTAAGATGCCCCCAGAGAAAAAAAAATAAGTGGTGTAAGATTCTGTAATCTGGCCGGCAATTCTTTAGGTTCCTTTCGACCAATCCGACGATCGCGGAAGTGATGATCCAGAAATTGTCGTACTCAGGTACCGTAATGTGGGAGGTACTCCATCTTGCTGAAATACTGTCATTCTCCAACAAATTTGGAACTTGCTCCATTTTTTTGTGTGATTAAAGTATTAATTGCATCGTCCTGCATGTTCAAATACATTTGGCAATTTAAAGTCCCGTCAGTGAATGGAGGTTCTATTAGATGACCGCTAATAATACCAACCCATACATTAAGTTTCTGTAGCCGTTATGTATGGGTTTACCGCGTCAAATTGAGATTACTCGAATATCTGCCGCTTGTGACGATTTACTTCATCATTCAGTGAAGAAGGAGATTCCTCCGCAATTACGCTAGTTGCGAATTGTGCACTTTTTTTTTATTAAAAAAATTGATTCATGTTGCCCCAAAGAGGTATAAAAGACCTTTTGAATGAGCGGTTACAAGACCCACCTTCCCTACTCAAATTTCAAGGGTCGGAGATGCTGCATCCCCAGAGAATGATTTTAATGACAGCCAGGCATTTTGATATGACAATTGACACGTTTCGTAATTTTATATAAATCATATTTATTTGAGATAATTCACTTCAACTGAACTGCTCTGTACATGCACCATAAACTAATTTACAGACGTTTTTGCACCCCAAATGGCAATAATTATTTTAAATAAAAACTCAATTTAAATCAATTATAGCTTTTAAATTGACATAAGTATTTCTTCTTATAGTAACAACCTTTTATTTCCCTAATTTAACAACTGTACACTGAGGAAGCGGCAGATGTTAAATTAACAAAACAAATTTTGTTAACAAAATATTATTGACTTAACCATGTTTCTTCTTATAGTAATAAGCTTTTATGTCGCTAATTTAACAACTGTACACTGAAGGGGCGCCAGATATACTATTAAGAGTTGTTCTTATAACATTTTGTTATGTTTTGAAAATGTATTCTCTGTTGTCAATAAACCACTTATTATTATTATTATTATTATATTAAATTAATAAAACAGACTTTGTTAACAAAATGTTATTGACTTAATCAAAATTTTAACTAAAATCCATCAAATTCGAAAAACGTATAGTGAAGGCAATCCCATCTTCTGAATTTTTTTTAAATCTTCTGCATACATAAGACAATTAGAATAATTTACAACCTTGGTAATATCATCAACAAAAATTAGGAATAACAATGGCCCCAAAACAGATCCTTGGAGAACCCCAGATATTGACTTATAAGAATTTGTAACTAAAGTATTCAACATAATTGTTCCGATCATACAAATAGGATTGGAACAAGCAATAATGGCATCAGAAACTCTATAACTATGTAATTTTTGAGAATTAAATGGTGCTGTACTCGGGTCAAACGCTTTTGAAAAGTCCATAAATACTGCATCAACCTGACATTGTTTATCCAAAGCTTCAGAAACATAATGTATAAAAGAACATAAATTTGTTGCAGTTGATCTAGCTTTTATAAACCCATGTACTACTCTATTTTATTGACATGCGTAAATGCTTTTCCAGGAGTATTGATAATATGTGTGTGTGATTCTTTCTGCGGTCACGTTTTGGTAACCAGCAGTGTTTATATCAACGATATGCGAGAGATATTAAAATTTCATATATCAGTGAAGAGATTTTTAAATATCAGTGACGCAAAAACTTTATGTAAGGGCAAAATCCCAATAATTCGATTGCACACGCCGCGAATGCAATTAAAGCGGCTCGGCCCTTTTCCACTTCACTCATGTTTATGACCCACATATACAACGGACCAAATTAAAACACATTAAAATGAATTTGAATTCAAACGTCGTATCAGGCTGAAAATGATCGGCGACCTTAATTGCTACGGTTGCACTGCAGATACTAACCCGCTGGCTACACCGCTTATAATTGCTATTTCTTAAGCGCATACAAACACTACTGCTGCTAATTTCTTACGCTGTATTGGCCTGATTCCAAAAGCGACTGCATAATTTGCAAGCTCTATTAACGATATTGCGTTATCCTTTTTCGGAATTGTGTTATCGAAGTATATTAAGTGTACAGTAATAGTCTTATAAGTATCTACTATCATTACTAGGTTTCTAGACATTAAAATTTATTATAGTTGTTACCTTAATATGATCATTTATTATATTGCATTGGCAATTAACAGGATTTAGATACAGTAGTTTTCAGTTCCACTATAACGACTTAATTGGCAACGGAATTAATTATTTTGAAGAAGCAAATTTATAATTGCGTATTAATTACCTCTAAGGGTATTATACTTCTTGTGTGTATACTGCATGATCGTAAATTAAGTAGAGGAGAGGTGCCGTGGATGGTGCAAGTCTGGAATGGGACAATAGAGTTTTCTCTGGTGGTGAATAAACATTCTCTGCATGTACTTCTAACTTTAATAAAAAGCAGACGTTTTCTGCAGTTTAGTTTTACAAGCTTTTTGTTTGTCTTCCAAGTTTAAGCGCGTTAAAATGTAACATGTTAGCAGACTAATGAAAAGTATAATTTATTAAGAGTTTGAGGATCAATTAGTGGTACATTTTAACAAATCTAGTCTTTGACTTTATTTATGTCATTTTCCTAATTACACAAGCTGCATTTTGAAAGTAAATAATTATTTAATAATACTTTTTTTTCTAAAGAATGCTATGTGAATTGTAAATGGGACAACATCAAGTTATCTTCTATCTCAATCAAGATATAGTTTTATGATTACCGTTTTTGTTTTTAATTATATTAATGTTTTAAGATAATAATAGTCGACAAGGACAAGAAATTTGTAGAGTATCTTCTGACATCATGATAAAACCCATTAAATATGTATGCAACAACTATCGATTCGTAATGAGAGAGAAAATGATAATATATCAGTATTGCACAGAGCACATTTCGCGTGCTACAAGTGTTTCTAATATGTAAAATTTCAAATATAAATCAGATGTTGGTAATAGGCGTATATTCAACCTGGTGCAGCAAGATGCCTTGGTAGAATATTTAATTACATCCTCCAAAATGTGCTAGGGAATTGACAACTTTCAGCGACACAGAACTTTCAAAACTTGCCCATTAATATTGTCGGAAACTGCAAATTTCCTATGGAATGAAATGGAATCTGAGCTTAAAGAAAGACAGAATTGGCTACAGCATTTCAGAATCAGACATAAGAGAAGTTGTTCTTAAGAAAGCAAGAAAAACCAAATTTAATCTTAGTTACGGCTTTTGATCCAACAAATATTGATAGTTTTTTTTGAGTAACTTGGAGAAGTGCAAGAAAAAACATAAATTTTCTACAAATACAACATTTAACTTTGATAAAGCTAGACTTATTACGATCGCAGATTTACCAAAACTTCTTTATTAGAGAGATGCAAAACGAGTTGGGTAGGTAACATCGTCACAAAAGGGGGCATTAGTAATGATGGTGAATTTGGCATGTGTCAATGGAAATACTATTTCACAAGCTTTTGTCTTTTCGAGAGTAAATTTTATAGTTTATTTCTCTCAGAGTATTCCATCAGGCAACTTTGGACTAACTCTTAAGTTAAGGTGGATGACGAAGAGTAACTTTATGCAAGTTTCTTAGCATTTTCAAACATTCAAAGCCAAATAAAGAAGAATTAACTGATTCTTGGTACTCGATAACCATCAATCCTATATTAGGTTTTAGTTTAGAGCTATGCTAAGAAACATCATGTTGTGCTATGACATTTTCCTCACACTCCAGCCAAAAACTGTATTCGTTCGACATCTTGATCTATGACCTTTTAGAACTCATCACAAAAGTACTAGAAATAAATTAATGCTTTCACATCCAGTAAAATCACTTGATTTTATCACATTGCTGGAGTTGCAAGTGAAGTATCTCCAGACGCATTTATCCATACAACTGTTATTAATCTTTTGAATCATCGGGGATACATATACTTAATCGCCATGTTCTTTTTTTTCAAGAAGCAGATTCCTGTCTTCAATTGTGATAGGGTAGGAGCCACTTTCAATAACTATTTTTAACTCGAGACTCTCTGCATCAACTGGGCGCCATTTGATACAAGGAGAAACAATCCACCGCTATTTTCTCCATTATATATTCAAATAATAGATTTAATTTGATGAGGGTCGCGACAACCGAGTTAAAGACCCATTGGAACTCTTAACTACGGGAGAGTACTTATCTTGTCAAACCTTATAAGCACTGAAAATTCGTAGCATCATTGTGGACCTAATTACTTTTTTTAATTTTGAAATATAATTTCCTCTTCTGTATAGGTACTTATATTTTCATCAGTTATAAACCCTCTTAGGAATATAATATGCCTTTGTTTATTTCATAATTGTAGAATAAATATTCTCTTTAACAAATAAATGAAATTCTGCTTTTAACTGTAATAATTAGGAATAATTTTTCCAAGAAAAAAATTTCTCCTCACGCAGGATTCGGAAATTCAAGCGTTTTAACCGAACATACGTCGATACTAGATCTTGAAAGGCCGGCAGGACGGCAAATATGCAAAAATTGCACACTTTTTACAGCAAGAAATTAACAAATAAATGCACAAATATATGATTATTTTATGGTAACTTATAATAAAACTTTACGCAAAATATTGCGTATTTTGTAAATAACACTCATTTTTGGAATCCCGATAAAGGCATCCGAACTCCAAATTAGCCTTTTAAAAAAAAATAAAAAGTAGAAGATATAGTATAAAAGTTTAGTTTAACAAAAAATAAATTGTAAATATGCCGCAAAAATCATAAAAACTTAATGCACAATAACGTAACCGAAAAACACACAAGAAATGCTCATAATTTGATTGCTAGGCCATTATACACCTTAACACAGATTAAGCAATCATGAAATTGGTCTGTTAAATATTTTGAACTTTGCCTATTTTTAATTTGCTTTTAATTATGCCTGAGGATGTCCTCATTTGGAGGAAACCGGTAGCTTTAATTGAAAAGAATCTGTGAAAAAAGATAAGCGATTGAATAAGAGCCTTATTTCAATAAGGTTGGCGTTTACTTACTCTTTTAAAGTGATCTCTACTGAACATGCGAGGTTCTTTTTTTTATTATTTACGAAATATGGTCGATAACTGATTTGTTGAACATGAACGCAAAACATTCTTGCGTCTACTTACATTTTGCTTTCAATGAAGCATGTGTGCAGCACGAAGTTAGGTTCTAGTTTTCTAAAGTGATGTAAATTGAAAAATTCTCGTTTTTTTTCATTTCCTTCAAATCAATAGAATTCACATTTTGCAATATTAGAAGCATCCGTAAAATATGAAAGTGATACAGATAACCATACGAGATACGCTTTTTTTTTACTTCTTATTTGTATTCCTCACAATCTGTGTTCATATTATGTCACTCTAGATGTCACATCGGCAATTTTTATCGCGACAACGTTAGGAAATAAAACCGCGACCGGTATAACCGCTCCACATTCTTCCATATAACAGGTGCCATAAACTTTCAACAACACAAAAAAAAAAGAATCACGGCGGTAATAATCCGGAAGTGATGAGGGGGTGTGGCCCGTGATGGTGACGACGCCGGCGGCAACCCTACGCTTCTCGGGGTTCCATCATGGAGGGGCTATCAATCAAGCGAGGATTACCGGTCGACGGTTATTAAGAAACGCTCGTACGGGAGAGAACCTTTGCCTATTGCGAACGGGGCAAAAATATTGCAGTTTCTATGCACGACGTTTACCGACTTCTTTACATTTGATGTCTGCAGAAGGTCAAGTTTTGTAATAATAAGGGATTAGACTGCTTAGAATAGAAGCAATTTTTGTTGCCACTATTATCATGGCAGTCCACAATCGACAGGGCAATTAAAGGGAGGAAATCGATAGAAGAATCGTCGTTAGAATACAGGTTATTAAGTCTTAGAAATGTTGCTTGGTGATCTTTTGTAGAATTTTGTTGAAATTGTTTATGAATAGGTGACAGGATTATTATCATGATATTGCCATATTCATTAGTCATTTTATGTTGGCTGATATTACTAATATTAAAATTCAACATACAGACTTGAGAAAGATTAAACGGTGTGTGAGTTTAGCAAAAAATTAAGTCCGCTTCAGCCAGAAGTATTTTTCGGGCACCAGAAAGTCTTGTAGCCATACAATAGTCGTATTTGAGCTATATGACATGCAAACGTCAGATAATCAAAACTCTTCTGCCCAGAGGTTATGTCATAGAAAAATCAAAATAGGTTATATCTACGTGTCAAAGCGCTAAATTCACCTCCATTAGCTTTGATGTTAATTAGAAAGCTAACGTCAATGAAGAAATTCGATGATTTTTGATTGGTTCGTAAAAGAGCGTGTCCCTCTCTGACAGCTGCTGTGCCCATTGCTAGAGTGATCTCGTGATCTCGTAAAACCATCGAAATTTTTTTTTGACAACCGAAAAGCATGCAATATTTTATGTTGGAAATGCATGTTATGTAATTATGTTAATCTTAAATTTCGGCATCATAACTTTCCTTGGATATCAAGGAAAGATTTATAGTTCTTCTTCTATTAGATTACGAATTGCGCTGTAGAATCTCACTTACATAAAAGTAGTGTTGTCGACTCCCCTCTATGTCAATTATATCAAGAAATGGGTGGCATTAATCATGGACTACTTCAATGTAAGAAGTATGAATTGCAACGAAGAATTTTGTTTACTAAATTGAATGAAAATAGTTATTTTCCCCCATACAATATTTCTTTTTTGGTTGCTTCTAAGAACTTAAAAATTTATATGTTTCTTTACAATTATATATACCATGCTAATATTGAGATTTAATTATTTAACTCGATTATGTAAAAATGTGTTAGTTGGACCAATAGTACATTTGTATCTGGTTTATGAAAAGTCCTGAAGCTTTCCAGCGCGGGATAAAAAGCAATTTTCCTATTAGAAGAAGAGGTAGAAAAAAAACTGATTTCAAAATTCTAATGGTAAACGTCGGCTTTACTTGAATATGTTTTTATATGAAAGCAATATGCGGAAATAATATGTAAACTAGGAAACACTGAGATAAAAAAATTACTAACCGTATGTGAAAACTAAGTAATGGCAGCCATATGGCACCTAAAAAATCATTTGTCTATGACATGCGATAAATGACCAAATTGTTTGCAGGAAGTAAAGTCGTGTTTCTAGTAATGACGGCTAAAGTTAAATAACTTAATTTTCGTGGTAAATGATAGCTATTTTTTATACCAAATGTTTTATATTATTTAGAGTTAGGTAATATTCGTTTTGTTGGTATTAGTTACTGATGTATATATTAATTCACGTAAATATCCATATTGCTTACAGTGGATGCTTCGTCTTACTACTGTTACTTAACTGAGATTTACTTATCATAAAATAAACAGTGTGAATGTATAGTAATAGTAACACTTACTACAAATAAATTCTTTATTTGAAGGCTTGTTCTTGTACAATTAACGCAGTACTCTGTTAGGATTTCATCATTTTTATGAATTATTGATCTTCTTCAAATACACCACAAGAATAATAGTTAGTTACACTAGAATACACCGTGGGTATTTTAGAATAAGTTGCTTAATATATACTAAAATTACTGAGATGCGTAAAATTAATATAAAACTGTTACATGAAACAATAACATGTTTTACTATTTGTAGGCACATACACTATTTATACAAGCGCAATATACTGCTGTATTCTAAAAATTTTACAAAAGATTAAATACTCTAAAAATAAGTTGTAATGCCTACAATCCTTATAAAAATATAACTTTAATAAATTACAGTTTAACATAACAGGTAACTGCAACACAATCCATATACTGTCACTGCAAATTAATTGTTAACTGAATCACCTTGTCACTTCGACGAATGAGAGATACAGCAGTAGTATCACCCTTGTAACACAATTAGACTGTATGTACGTACGAATCAGGGACAAGCACAACATAACCAATATGCGGTAGAAGTCAATCCCAATGGATTGTATCCCTACACCAGCCATTTAAACCTTTAGTAGTTACCCTAACTCACTCATTATTATTCCTTAGTTAGCTTTTATTTATAGCTACTAATGTTGTTATTTACACTAACTAGTAGTATCTCAAATAACCGAGTTTAATAGTTGCAAAATGTTTTGTGATTTGAGTATGAAATATCTAATGTCTGGTATTATATTTTAGTATTTGAGACTATATCACAGTATAAGAAATCTTACTTCACTCAGTTTTAATGTATAGCGCATTAATGACGAATACGTATGATGCTTATTAAAAAATGCTAAATATATTGTCCATTTGGACAATTTTTCTCAGTGTAGCAATTTTATTTGATAGATGTGTTACAAATATTACCGGTGTGAGAGATAAAGTAGGAATGCAAGTGTAAAATTTTGATATCTACGTAAACGTATTTTTTCGGGGATGAATGTTAAAAGCGCAGTCGTGTATAAAATTAAAAATACGGAGACTTGTTGCTTGTACAAGTTTGTATAAACTAAGTAGAATCACAACACATTGTTATTAATAAATAACGGTAAAATCCAAATTGATTTATGGAACAAAGCAATAATTTAAAAGTTGTCTATTATAAGTATTATAAAATCCCCTGAAATTATTGTTTAGTCATTTCAAACAGATAATATTGTTTTCATCGGTAATATTTCAAAATGACAGAAATAATGCCTGCAAAATATGTTCTCACATAGCCATTAATTTTCTTCAGTTCACAATGTCTGAGCATGTCACAGCAATCGGACGGTATTTTCATTTTTTACTCAGAAACATGGCGTATTAGCCATTGGGTCTATATTAGTCTTGTTTATACCTTAATCATCAAAATTTAACTAGATACAAGAAAGCACAGGAGAAACAGACATATAGCCGTGTTCCCCACCACATGCCTAATGCCCAATATTCTATCAAAATTAGCATCGGTACGTATTGCAAAGTCATCTTATGCATTGTATAAGATCCCCATGCAGAAGTGAAATTTTGTCGACCATGGCATAACTTTGTAAAAAAAGGTAACTAGAATAACGAAAGTAATGAAGAACTAAACGAACGGCCATCTTTTAACATTAAAGAAACGGGCCTTAATGATCGAAAATATTAGAAGACAATAATCTTCGAACGACCAAAAATAGAAATAGGACATTAATTCTTGAAAAAATATATTAATAACTCAAAGACAGCCACGAAAGACAGGAAATATATAATATTGTATGGCCACGCCCTCTCTATTTAAGTAGTGCAACTATAGTAGCTCTACCCGGCATGCTACAAGTTCTGTATTAAACAGCATGCACATTAAATTGACTCGAATTGGTAGGCTCGGAACGGTGGGATCGGAAGCATTTGCTTCACTTAAAATTAAATTAAGAGCCGCGCATTTGTTCGGAATTTTCTGCCATCCTCACTAACATCACAGGATACCTTCTCTCTCTGATCACAAGAATGATTGTGTTCAGACTAGAGACGAAGACTCCAGAGCCACCACTCCGGAGGAATCCCAGAAAAACAGATTGGGACGACTACCGAACCAATCTCAGTAGCAAGCTAAAGCGTCAATCAAAATCCAGAAAAGCCAGGCATCATCTGGATCTGGAAAACGACCTTAAAGAGGTGAACAAGGCCATACTCGAAGCATACGATTCGAGTTGTCCTGTTCAGCAGACAAAAGAATGTAGGGACGCACCTTGGTGGAACAGCCATCTGTCAAAATTAAGATCCGATACGCGGAAGCTCTTTAACAAGGCCAAGCGTAACGGAGATTGGCAGAGTTACACCGAGAAACTTACATTCTACAATAAAGCTATCAGGAAAGCGAAAAGAGATAGCTTAGAGAAAGTTCTGCGAGGAAATCGATTCAACACCTACCGCTTCGCGACTTCACAAAGGTAATGGCGAAGGTAGAATCGATTCAGGAATGCACTAAGGAAGCCAGATGGAAGCTTCAGTGAAAGTGAAGAAGAGAGAGCTCTCCTCCTTCTAGAAACCCACTTTCCGAAAGCAAAGTGGGAACCTAGGAAAATCCTTCCGAGATATATAAAAGACCAAATAAGAAGCTACTACAGTGGCAAGACACATATGTAGCAGCGAACGGTTAAAATGGGCCATCAATACCTTTCAGCCGTTCAAAACGACCGGAGAGTAGACGGATCTTTTCCATTTCTACTCTCAAAAAGGGCAGGAAGAAATCCTTCCTCACATAATTCGGATAAGCCGAAGTAGTCTGAGTTAGGGTACATTCCAGAAGTCTGGCGAAGGTCAAAGTCACCTTTATACCAAAAGCAGGAAAAAAGGCATACGCACCCTAAATCCCACAGACCTATCAGCCTCACATCATTCTTTTGAAAACGGTGGAAAAGGCTGTAGATAAACTATATCAGAACAGACATCTTGGAGCGGTTGCCATTGCACCCTGTCAGCACGGCCTATCAAACAGACAAATCCACTGAGACTGCATTAGTGGAGCTGACGGACCAAATCCAAGATGCCCTGACGAATAAAGAAACCGTAGTGTGCGCCTTTCTAGATATAGAGGGTGCTTTTGACAAACACTCCACACACGAGTCTGTCAAAAAAGCATTAATTAATGGGAATAGACGTGTGACTTTCTAGATGGATGTCGCAACTACTGTCTACCAGGTCGGTGGAGGCGGAGGTGGGACATAAGACCATCTCGGTTAACACGACTAGAGGATGCCCACAGGGGGAGTTACATCCCACTTATGTGGAGCCTAATAGTAGACGAACTCTTATCGGCTGACGGACTTAGGCATATCTTGTCAAGGGTATGCCGATGATATTCATATACGCAAGAGGCAAATTTGAGAATACCCTCTGTGACATAGTTCAAAGAGGCTTGAAACTTCACGAGAAGATGGTGTCAATCGATGGGACTCAATGTCAACCCCACTAAGACAACCCTAGTAGCATTTACCAGGAAAAGAAAAATCCAATCTTAGAACCATAAACTGGATGGGCAAAATATAGAATGGAAAGGCAGAAGTTAAATATCTAGGCCTTACCCTAGACAATAAACTTCTATGGACAAACATGAATTTGAAGTAACCAACAAGGCCAAAAGAGCTCTGATGTGTGCAGAAACTTTGCAGGGAAAAATTGGGGATGCAACCCAAAAAATACTGCTTCGGATGTATACAGCGATTGTGAGACCGATCATCACCTATGCATCAGTAGCATGGAGCAAAAGAACTAATCTGGCCACCGCGAGAACTAACTCTCGAAAGTACAAAAGATTAGCATGTGTATGCATAACGGGCGCTTGAGAACCTGCCAACAGCAGCTATTGAAGTAGTATTGGATCTTGCCCCCTCCACATAGTAGTAGAGGGTGTGGCGAAAAGAACCGCACTAAGAATTGTCAAGGAAGGAATGATTAGGCATAGGCCTCAATCTCCTGACGTGATCAAACCTGGGATATGCCCCGGGATGATATGTTAAAAAAATTTAGCTTTGTGAAGAATTCACCATAAGCTAAGTAACAGGAGCGAGTGGGATCATAACACCATCTTGAACTTGAATAGAAATGCCATCAAATGGTAACTGATGGCTCCAAAACGGCAGAAGGAACTGGAATAGGAATATATGGGCCTAGAACTACATATTTCGAAAGCTGGGAAAATACCCAAGTATATTTCAGGCGGAATACACGCTATTGAAGATGTGTTCAGTTCATTATAGAAAAGGAACTATCGAAAGCAGGAGATTATCATCGTGTTCTGATAGTCAAGCAGCCATCAAGGCGCTGAACTCATATGAAATCAGCTCCAAGATGTCTGGGAATGCCTAGGAAACTAAATGAGCTAGCAAAAGAAATAAAGTAACCCTCCTGTGGGTTCCGGTCACACAGAGTGGAGGAAACGAAATAACGGATAACCTCGCAAAAAAGGGGCTGGAATGCCTTTCGTAGGGCCTGAACCTTCTGCGGGTTAAGTAGCAGTCAATACTGAAGAAAACTAAAAATGGAAAATGGAGCAGAGAAAATCCAGTTACTGGGAAAATCTCCAGAGAATGAGGCAAAGTAAAATTCTTCTGGGAACTTATAACCAGAAGAGGTTTACAGAATGCATCAACCTGAGTAAGAACAATGTTCGCATATTAACAGGAATACTTTCAGGCCATTGTAGACTGAAAGGACAACTGAGTAAGCTTGGATTGGAAAAAGATCCTGAATGCAGATTTTGTGGGGAACAGGATGAAACATCCATCCACCTCCTCTCAAACTGCGTAGCACTGTGCAACCCGAGGGCATTGTACCTGGGTGCATGTGAAATCGAAGAGGAGACTTACCTAGACTGGGCCCTCTGACATCCTACACGTTTTAAAAGGAATAGGATTGGAAGGCCAGCTGTAAAGCAGCAAGAATAGGGGACACAATAGATCTTTTAGGTCGCAGTGTAACACCACCCTTCTAGTACATACATACAACATCACAGGATAGAATAAAGAAAAAGTGCAGATGAATAGAAGATCCAAATAATGCGTACAAAATTCACTAACTTCATGGAAGAATTGTGTGCACTGTTTTACTAAAAATCTTGTTAAAGTTATTCATGTGACCATTTTTGCAATTCTTCTTCCGGAAAGCGCCGGTTGAAGAATTGTGCAGATATTTAGCATTCGTGTTTCCCCACCTCCCACACCTTCTACACAGGGGAGAGTTCACCAGCCCAAATTTACAATTGATCGTGATCCCGTATACATTACCAAAAGTGTTTTCTGTTCCGACTTCTACAGGGCTTCCAATTTTAAGGTATCTGCTCTTTTTTTTTTTTGGAGCACCACTAGTGTCATTACATCCAGTCGTTTATTCTCCTTATCCTTTGACTCAGGCTCGACTGGGACATTACCAAGAATTTATTAATTCGAATCAAAACGGAATTAAGGGACGTTAATACGTGAACCTAAGCAAATCCGCAGTTCCACAAAAAAGACTGTTGATAAATCCATCGTGGTGATTTAGGGTATGGGATTATATGTAAATTTATACTGATATTGATCACACATTTCCTAGTTATCGGAATTTACACTCACGTACCCGCCTTAGTTCAGTTGAAGGGGTCGAAAGGAAAAGCTTAGCACGTTACCACTCTAAAACACCGGCCGCTTCTGACCAGGAACGGACCCTAAGCCCTTTTTAATTAAAAAGATTACGCGAGAGAAGGAGGCAACCGAAAAAAGAACTCCGCTTTTCAACGCGACCGTACTTGCCGTCCTTATCGTTTCCCATTATTATCGAGCTTTGTGTGATACTGCGTTCATTACGCGGAATTTATACGAACACGGGGAGTCGTTTTTACAGTAACTGGCGGTTTAGTTGCTGGAAAGCGCATTTGAATGCTCACTTTTATGCAGTTACTCTATGGGACTGAGGAGACGTCGTTTGTTTGATTACAATGGCTGCTGGCATTGCTCTGTGCAACAAATTGTTCTCACGGAGTTACCCATGACAACAATTTGATTACAAGTGCATTAAAATGTTCAGTTTAAACTGAATAAACGAATTCCATTGTTAAGTTTGAGCATATCTTCGTTACAATCACCTACAGCGTAGTCTACTTGCGTCTCACAATCAGATGAATCATTCTGACGAAATCTTATATTATAGCGTGCAACTCATACATTAGTGTCACTCTCCAATTGTTAACTTTATTTAATCACCAAGCTAATAGTTCTTATTAGAACCATGATTGAACCATGTTTATTTTATTTTGAATAATTTTAGAATTTTCTCTAATGCCTCCTCGTTACACTTCTTTCGTTAAGATTACATTATTTTGTGAATTGAAAAGCCTATCTACTGCTGTTTACTATAATTTAATGCACTAGTCACTCAAAATTTAAGGCATGAATATATTTTTTTTGACTTTACAAGAAAATACTTTGCGCAAGATGCACGACCACGGCACTATTATTGACAAGTCTTCTTTATAGATAGAGATATTTAATAAATTTGCTACTGTATGGGCAGAAAGTGCTATGACAATGTTTGGATCAGAACACTTGTTTAGGAAGATGAAGTTTCGACGTCATATTTACCTTAATTTAATCGCATTTTTTTTTTGATTGCAAATTAAAAGTTCTTTCCAATCTTCAGATTTATGGTTTATTTATGTTTCGGTTTAAAATTCAACCATCTTCAAGTATAAATATCATCAAAACTATTGGTAGGTAAAACTAATTGCTCTAAGTTTTTAACGATATTTATTACCTGAAGATGGTTGAATTTTAAACCGAAACATGTAGTAAATAAATCATAAATCTGAAGGAAAGAACTTTTAATTTGCAATTATATGTGTACACACATATAACCACTCATGGACTAACAATCGCATTTTGGTATAAGATTACACACAATCGCGTCTCGTACATACATAGATGAGATTTCATGAAAACTTTTAATTTGTTAACTTTTAACTACCAAACAAAAGTTTATATACAGGTGGGCCACCACATTCGCGTCAGTTTATATACGAAAAGTCGTAACATATTTTAATTTTCTTTTGTTAAGGGTTATACAGGTTCAGAAGGACCATATTTCAAAATTATTTTGAATTATACAGGATGACTCAAAGATAAGTTACACACCAAAGTTGTGAAAGATTAAATGGAACAGCCTGTATATTATGACATATTTTGATAGTATAGAGTAAATAAGGACATAGGCCATCGAGGTCCACAGAATTGGCCAGCAAGATCTCCAGATATAACGAGCCCAATTTTTTTTTATGGGGATATATTAAAAATATTGTTTATGACATATCACCAACCACACCCGACAATATGGCAAGAGCGAATAAGAATGGCGTTTCGATCTATAACACCAAATGTTTTGAGTAATGTTAAAGACTCATTTTAAGAAAGAGTATGCCTCTACATTGAAAACGATGGCCATTATTTTGAATACTTAAAACATTAGCAGTTTTTAACATATCAGTTTACCTGTTTTAATAAAAAACATTTCTGAAGTTTACTTAGTTGTGACTTTTAATTAGTATATAAGAAAAAACAGTTGAAGAGTCAGGCTGATAAATATCGTCTATCTATGTTGAATAATAACAGCAGTTTTGTCTAAGCCCACTTAAAAAAATTAATGGCTAAGAATTAATATTTGAAAAAGAAATTATAAATTACTAAGAAGCTATAACAGATAGGTATAGGAAGCATTAACACAAACTTAAAGACCGTTAAATTTATAATCTAAATCAGGTAATAAATACAGGGTGTTCCATTTACAATAAGAAAGTTACTTGCTTTTAAACATAGCGAAAATTAAAAGTACGTTTCTGTTCACCCTGTATATTTTGTTTGCATTACTTTTATTTTATTATCATGTCTAAGACTTTAGTTAAAAAATAAATACAGTTTAAAATACCTAGCTTAAATATGCATGACAGGTATGCCTCTTAAATTTTGATCTACATTTTGAAGAATTATTAATTATCTCGTAAACTAGTTGAGTTAGGCATAAAAAATCTAACACCAACTTTATTTAGTCTGTACTATCAAAATATGTCATAATATACAGGGTGTTCCATTTAATTTTCACAACTCTGGTGTGTAACTTTTCTTTGAGTTTCCCTGTATACTTCAAAATAATGTTGAAATATGGTTCTTCTGAACCTGTATAACCCTTAACAAAAAAAATTGAAAATATGTTACCATCTTTCGTATATAAACAGACGCGAATGTGATGGCCCACCCTGTATATTTTGGGCTAAACACTCTAGTGTTTGAGTTAATAAACAGTGTATTTTTTTCATATTACCAGTTTTGTGTGAAACAACATCAAAAGTTCTTCCAAAACGAAAATAAATATCCGTTGCAAACTGACCCCATATTTTTATCTAACTAATTTTATTGCTTCATTGCCGTTTAAAACAATTAGTTGGTGGAATTAGCAAATAGAATTCAACAAAAATATGGATTTCTCTTTTCGATGAAGAGAGATTCATACTGTTTTATAACAAAATTAAAATGTTCTAATTTAAGCTAATGTTAAATGTTAAATTAAGATGCTCTAAGTGAAAACCATAACTTTTGTGGCGTCATTTTTTTTTCTGTTCAGTGATATAACAAAATACTATTATAAAAAGAAATGATTAATTATAGGTTCTTTTAATGTTTTCTTCAATATTAATTTGTAGTTAACTGGTAACTCTCCAGAATTAATTGGCTTTGTTACCACATCCTGTTCAACTTTTGGAAGACAATACATTTAAATTGTTTTTTTATACGATCATTCTTTGTGAAACTTGTTGGTCTCTGCCTGATGCAGAATGAAGTTTACAAAAGAGTCCTTATCTTAAAGTAAAGCAGTTAGGCATTAACTTGTTACAAAAAACAAAAAATTGAAACAACAAAACTTTTGGTTAATACAAAAGCAGAAGAAGCAATCTATCCCTATCCTGGCAAAATACTTTCTAACAATGCAATGAAAAAATAATTGCAAAAATAGACAAGACCCATTAATCAAGTAAAAATGATAGTATGACGGCTGTAAAAAGGTGTTGTCCATAATACAGCACCTTGGCGTGATATTTTATTGCTAATAATATTATTAATGTACTCTGTCAAGCGAACATGTTTGAAATAAGCGTTTTCGTATACACGGTATGTTGAAAAGTAATGGTGTTCGATATATCCCAGCGACAAAAAAAAAACACTGGTAACCCTGTATGTCCGTATTTTTAGGAATACAATTTGGAGAGCGCGAAGTTTGGGATTCCGTTTTCGACGACCATAAAACGAAGGAAATATAGGTACTCAGCATAGGATGCCAGATTTGTATTGGACACTTATACAGATGATAAATTCTTAACGGTAGTTCAGGGGAGCGCGCCCCGTTCAGATCGCGCAGAGTTGGTATGTAAATGGGGGTTTTATGTTGCTGAAATGAAATAAATTCGATACTTGATTCCGCGAAATTGAAGTGTGTAACCATTGTAAAGTTTATTTGGGCGTAAATCATAACTTTATGACTTTACGTTTTTTAATATTTTAATATCCGCAGACAAGCGTTTATACGTATTTGAATGGGAATGTGGCCGGGAAGGCCTTTTGAAAGGATTACAATAACGGTAAAAGAGTGGTTTATATGCTTATTGTAAGTGGATGCTTCTCATTTGAAATTCAAATGCGGCTATTAAGCTTAAGTAATAGCACAGATTGTTCCACTATTTTCAGAACGTACTCGACAAAACAGCAGGGATATTTATATAAGATAATAGTTGTAATGAGCAAGCACTCCTTCTAAATTCCGGATTATCTAGGGTAAAACTTTAATACAGCTCACATATTTAGTATCACCTCGAAAACTAATCGTCAGAACTAACTCAAATTTTGTGTCTGCCAGTTATTAGTAAATTACATAGTTAAAATGTAGCAAGGTTATCACTTTATCCCTCGTCAAGTAACGACTTCCTTAACTTAAACGGGACACTCTATATCTTTTTCATGATTAGATTCCTTACTAAAATTTTGTACTTTTCCATAAACTTGCTAACGTACATTAAGGCAATTTCGAGATAAAAATTACGGATGTCTTTGCTATAATGATTTAACAAGGAAACCTCGCCATCTGTAAATTGCGGATTCTGGTGAAACTTCAGTAGTTTGTGGATCCTATGGAGTGTTATTCAAGAACACACTCTGTTGCTGCGGAAGTTCAACTTTAGGGGGTGTCAACGCGCTTAAAATTCGACCAAAATTTCGTTTATCCAAAATAATTTTTAAACGGTGAGAGATGAAGAAAGCGATTGAAATTTCGCAGATATGCACCGCCTATACAGTTCTTTCGATTGGTAGAGCTATTTATATACGGGGTGTTACAATAAGCACGGGACGACCTATGTTGTGCTTATTTGATCAAATTTCAGAAATCGGTTATAATCACTCTATTTGACATCGAGTACTGCATATAGACGTTATTTAAAAGATTATATAGTGTTAACAAATAAATGTATTTTTGCTAATTAGCAGAAATACATTAATTTGCAAATTTCTTACTGTAAAAAACTTACAATCTTTGCATATTCGCCATCCTGCCGGCCTTTCGTAGATTACCTTCTATAAAATAAAAATTAAATAAAAAATATTGATAGGGTTGACCTGGGCATTTAATGGCAGAAGTTTGTGAAGCAAAAGGTAAAATTATAAAATGGTGGAAAAGATGCTCTTTAGATTTCTAAACGCGAAAATAAGATTCATCATTCAGATGTTTCAAAGAGTATCTTGTTAAAAGTTTTATAACTGAAGGCTGAAGTAAAGCTTAGTAAAATAGAGGGAGAAGTTTGTGGGAAGACCTACTAGAAGAATCAATACATGCTGAATGTTCATGACCACACGTTAACACTTAGAAAAAGCGACGCAATGTTGTTATGCATGTTCTCAAAAATAAAGAAGAGACTAGATAAATAAAGATGTTACTTACTAACGCCAGTTTCATAATCAAAAAGTAGCCGAAAGCATCTTCGACTGAAGTACCGTTTAAACTAAAACGGACTTCAATATTAATTTAAAGTAAATGCGTTTCATAAAGACAATGCTATTTACTTTAGGCAAAGTCGACTTTAGTATACTAATAAGTTGGTCACATAGTATAGTAATATACTATTCTTCATTACAGTTTCATATAATGTTGGTGATTTTTTGCATCAAATAATTTATATATCAAATGTAAATAAATAGATAGTCATGCACCTACCATCCACCTCCATCAAATGTGGCTTATAACAATCCCTAACTCTACAGGTGAAGGATACGTGGTAATATATGTTTTACAAATTAACAAAACGTTCTGCTATTAATAGTCTCCTAGTATCTTGCCCTCCAACATTTTCGTTATTATACACATCCATGTATATTCTGCAGTTCTTCATTGTTTAAATTGAGTCAATTGTTACGTTCAGTTTTCTTTTCTTGTACGCGTAGCGTATAGTTGGGGTTATCGCTTTCCCGCTGTCCGTCTTCTGTATGTGGACTCTATGTTCATCATAGTAAACTCCCATCTCAGGGTCACTCGGTCCGTATCGCCTGATAGATGTCGCATATTGTGCCGTTCATGGTCATCTTTTTTTGGGCTGTTAACGCGTATGATATCTAGGACTTTCGGAATTTTCCGTAGGCCCGGACTCTGCAAGGAATTGTCGAAGCGAGCGAACGCGACTGCGGGTTGATTAATTTTTGAAGTGCCTTTTTGGAAGGTTTTTATCGCTTTTGCGGATTTGATAATCTACTCGTTTTAACACTTTTTGGTGAGATTTATCGTCTAGACGCCGTTATCGTATTTCGATGAATTGTTGCGGATTGTGTTTTGTCGAGTTCCACGTTTCTTCTTGCTTTGCGTCAGCTGTGCCCTATTTGACCCCCAAATAGGTAAGTCCGTTTCGTTAACAGTTCGTTTTTTTTTGTATCTTACACTGAGGTTTCTGCGATCCTCTCGTATAGGGTTGTGGTACGGGACACCAGCACTACACGAGCCACCACGTGTCGATACCCCGTACACGGCAAGGAATTTCCGGCGGCTTCGCAGCGTTGTACGCCGTTTGATTCTGTGAGTGCCCGCTGTCAGCTGAGGACACCCAGGAGCGTCAGGTTGACGTCTGGCCTAGCCCCGAGTAAGAACAAACGACGCCCTCGTGAGGTAGGATCGTTTTTTTGCTCTTCACGCCATCGCGGGTTAGACGCGCGGAAGCTGTTTCCGTCTTGGGACTCAGAACTTCTATTTTTTTTTCTTTTTTCCTTTTTTTTTTTCCCCTGTGACGGCCGTGTGTACCGAATTTATTTTTATTACGCTTAATTTTTACCGTATGTAATTCAACTCTTAAAGTGATAGTCTCCCTGTAAACGTGTGTATTAACTTTTTTTACTTTTATTCAATTTCGAACGTACAACTTACCGTAGAGATCGCTCTACCCGTCCCTCAGGACAAATAGTTGTTATTTTATAATTTTATTTATATTTTCGGCCTTCAGCCTGTCAGAGTGGCTTTACCCCGTGGGGGTGGCCCCTTTCTAAACGTACGTAATCAGTTGTGTGCGCATTACGGTTGTCCGAACCCCTTTCATGTAATATCTTTACTGATGTAAACCGATCAAGATCTTGGTGGGGTGTATATGAGATCACATTATATTAACCGTATTTTGTTTATTTATTTAACTTTGGGTTGTCCTAAAGGAACCCGCCGCCTCTGTTGCGCTATACTTTGTATGTTAATATTGTTTTTTTTTTGTAAAGTCACTTTCAAGAGTTAACTATTTTAATAAATTTTGTTTCGTTACCATTTAACTTTCGTGTTTTTTGTAAACTGTGGCGTGTGCCACGGAGGGTTATTTTTATACCTCCACACTTACCAAGCGAGGTGCGCTCTGGGGACTCCCACACCCCGGGGATTGGCCTGGGGCTCCGTGTCTTTTTTTTACGTGGGTGGCGCTCTACCAGTCGCCCCAACACCTGCCGAAGTGTTATTGTCGGAACCGGCACGACCATCTGCGACTGAGCTGGCGGCACGGAAGCTCCTTCCCGTACATCCACCGTGGTGGTAAGTGAGGACGTTTACCCAGGTAGGTCCACGTTATCGGGTACCACCCTGGACGCTAAGTTCGCTACCCCTCCCTGGTACTACTTTATTTACGTTATTTTGCGTTTGACAAGACTGGTGGTAGCAAAAGTTTTGGCGCCCTAACGTGTGGGGCTCGAGTTTTTTTTTGTCGTGCCATTTTTGAGTTTTCAGGCTTTAGTTATTTTCGCTCCCCCCTTTATTTTTTTATTTCTCTTTTCTGCTGTTTACTTGCGCTGCGTTTTCGCGGTAGCGTCTTGGTCGTTCCGGTTGAGCGTTTTTTTATTCGTCATGGATTTTAAAATGGATGTTTGGACGGTTGTCGGGGATGAGTTAGTGTATGAGTTGCGCATACACGGGCGTAACGGAGTCCGGTACTGTAGAGATCATGCGAAGGACTCTTAGACAGTTAACCAAAATGTCTAATGTATTAGTTACGTGCGGCCTAAGCATCCGTTCACCTCTTGAGGAAGATTGTACGGCTATTTAAAGCTAAATTAACCGAGCTTACGGCAACTCATCGATGTTTTTTAACGATTCCCGTAAATCTTCGGAATTCCGTAAGCTGTCATCTAAGATGCGCATTTGTTTGGCCGTATCAATCGCGCTGTGTCTACGTCGGAAGAGCAAACCACGGCTCGTTCAGAATTATTAGTCAGCTTAGTTAGTTTGTCTTCGCAACTTACTTTTAAGGCCAAAATGTTTGAACGAACTTCCACTTTGGGTCATTTTCCGCACTGGATTTGTCGGCTTTGGGTGATAAACGCGCCAGAATTGTCTGATTCCTCGGACGGTGATATAGGAATCGTTGAGCCCGGTAACGCGTGTCGGCAGCGTGTCGCGAATGGACCTAAACACGGTACCCGTATCGTCTGGGCCTTAAATTTAGTGGACTTAGGGGAACGTCCGTTAGCGCTTTTTTAGAGAGGGTTAATGAGTTGAAAGTGGCAAGAAATTCCACAAGCGAGATATTATATCGTTCCGCAATTGATCTTTTTCTGACCGTGCTTGATTTGGTACCGCGCTAGTAGGGATAGCTTTGATTTCGTGGAGGACATAGCTCAGGTTTGCGTGAGGAATTTCAACCTTCGGATTACGACGACCGCTTGTATGAGGAAATAAACATAAACACAGGGTGTTGACGAACCCATTGGATTATATATATCGATTATGAAGGGATTGTTCGGCGGTTAACGGTTCAATTACCTGAAGCTACCAGACTTAGGATATTATTAAAGAATATTCTGCCTTTTTATCAAACGCAATTGGGTCTCACTGAAGTTACGAGCATAGGACAATTATTAAATCTTTGTAGGAATTAGAAGCGCGTTAAAGCCTCCGTTGAAGCCTATGTACCGCCGCCTAGTCGAGCAAAGACTTTAGAGCCCGATTGTAGCTTACGTGAGCGCTCCTTCGCCCTCTATGTCGTTGTGATGCTGTTACGTTTACGCCTGTAGCTAACTTGCGCTGTTGGAACTGTTATGGTGAGGGGCACCGTTCCTCTCAATGTACACAGGCAAGGAAGCGACATTGTTACCGATGCGGAACGCCTAATGTGACAGTACCAACTTGTCCCAAAATGTTCGGGAAACGAACGACAGACGCGTTAGGAGGTCGTTATGGCGTGTCGAGTTGTAGAAACGACCAACATCGAGAATAAGATTCGTCTTGATTTTATATTAGCTCACGCAGAGGACGATGAAAGACCGTACCTTCAGGTTCGAATTTTTTGATAAGACTTTTCTGGGCTATTGGATTCTGGTGCTTCGCGTACTATCCTGGAAAACCGGGTTGGATATTTTGAGAAACTCTTGGTATTCCGTTAAAACGTAGAACTTCCACAGTACCGTTGCGTCCGGACAGAAGTGCTGTGTTTGGGTGAAATTTCTGTCCCTGTGCAGTTGCGCGATCGAGAAAACTCATCGATATTATAATTGTGCCTGAACTACCGCATGTCCTTATTTTGGGGTCAGATTTTTGGCGAATCATGGGATTATACCTGACTTGAGAAAGGAGAATGGGTGTTCTCTCCGAAAAGCATGTATTAGATGCGCTATGCACTAAACCTCATCTTACGACCAACAGCGTTACAGTTAGAAGAATTAGTAGAAACTGCATTTCCTAAGAGTGCGAAGCAGACTTGGTTGCACTTCGTTAGTTGAACACCATATTCAGACCAATAGTCCACCAATAAGGCAACGATACTACCCTAATTTCTCCAGCCATGCCAGAAAATCGTAGATCAAGAACTGATAGATGTTAGCTTTGGAGTTGTAGAAAAATCATCAAGCCTTGGTCTTCGCCTATTTTGTTGGTGCCAAAGAAGGATAAGACTTACCGCTTTTGTGTAGATTACCGCAAATTAATCAAGTAACAGAGAGAGATGCGTACCCTCTGCCTTATGTTCTAATACTTTAGATAAGCTTCGAGACGCCAAATATTTACATCTCTCGATATTTAAGTCGGCCTATTGGCAGATCCCCGTCGCGGAATCTTCTCGCTCTCTTACTGCCTTTACCGTACCCAATCGCGGACTTTTCCAATTAAACGTCTACCTTTTTGGTCTTCACAATTCACCTGCTACCTGGCAACGTTTTATAGATGGTGTGTTGGACCTGAATTGGAACCTAAAGTTTTTGTCTATCTGGACGACATCATTATTGTCACACAAACCTTGAGGAACATATGACTGTACTTAAGAAGTACTGAAAAGATTAAGGACTGCTGGACTTACTCTTAGTAAGGAGAAATGTTTATTTTGTCGTGAGGAACTAAAATATCTTGGCTACGTTTGAATGGAGATGGATTACTTTGTAGATCCAGACAAAGTTTAAAGCGATTATCGAGATACCTACTCCTAAATCGTCACAGAAGTGAGGCGAATAGTTGGAATGGCGTCGTGGTACCGCCGATTCGTACCCAATTTGCTACCGTTAATCCCCTGACTACTTACTTTCGTAGGAATCGCCCATTTACCTGGAGCACTGAATGTAAAAGAGGCCTGGTCAGCCATTCTGAACGGTTGATATCTGCACCTGTTTGTCTTGCCCTGACTTTTCAAAGGAGTTGTTGTACAGACGGATGCCTCAGACTTTGGATTGGAGCTGTGTGACCCAAACTATCGAGGAGCAAGAGAGAGTTATCAGTTACTTGAGCCGTTCTTTAACACCCTCAGGAACGTAAGTTCTCGACGACTGAAAAGGAATGCCTAGCTGTTCTTTGGGCAATTGAAAATTGAGACCGTATCTAGAGGGTTCACACTTCACCGTCGTGGCCGATCATTACTCCCTATGCTGGTTAAATAAATTGAATCTCCAAGTGGGACGTTTAGCACGTTGTCCGTGCGCCTACAGCAATACGATTTCTCGATAGTTCATCGTAAAGGAAAAGATCATGTTGTCCCCGATGCTTTATCCCGGTCAGTACCTGTTCTTGATGTCGTTAGTGGAGACCGTCGACCGGATCGTTGGTATGCCAAGTTGTATGCTGCCGTAGAGACATCACCAGAAAGGTACCCTACGTTTCAAATTATCGATAACAGGCTTTGTAAATACGTTAGACCACCCTATGGAGACCTCACTAGTGAAGGCTGACTCTTGGAAAGAAGTTGTACCTGGAAATCGCCGAAATGAGGTCATACGCTCGTGTCATGATGAACCAACCTGTGGACATCTTGGAATTAATAAAACCTATCACCGTATCGCCGAGAGATATTATTGGCCGAAGATGCTTGCTGACGTTATAAGATATATACGCCGCTGTATTCCGTGCATACGTTCAAATCCTGAACAACGGAAACCTACTGGATTAATGGGAGGACAACCTTACATTGATTCACCGTGGGAGGATGATGAGTGTGGATATAGTCGGACTTCTACCAAAACCAAACATGGTAACAACTTTATCTTGGTCGTGACCGATTGTTTTAGCAAATTTACCTTGACGTTCGCTATGCGAAGAGCCTCCGCTAATATTATTATTAGACATCTAGAGAACGACGTATTCTATTATTCGGAGTTCCTCGAACATAATAATTTCTGACAACGGTGTACAATTTAGGTCGAAAGAATATCGCTCTCTAATGCAGAAGTATCAGGTTAAAGATTGCACTATACTTCATACTACCATCCTCAAGCCAACCCTGTTGAGAGAGTTAACCGTGTGCTTAAGACGGATGCTTATAGCCTATGTCTCGGATAATCATCGCGAGTGGGATGCTTTATTACCCAAAGTAACGTGCGCACTTAGAACCGCGATGCACGAAGTTACAGGCTACCCCGTATTATGATCAATTTCGGACGGCAGATGAAAATGTCGGTGGTAATCGCTGGTTAAAAGGGAGAAATGTGATGGAAAGGAGAATATCTCCGTAAGACTGGATCCAGAACGACTTATGAAAAGAGCGGAACATTTTAGTCAGCTTTACAAGGGATGTTGAAGTTGTCGGTTGCAAAAGCTTATGAGAAAGCTAAGAGTCGCTACGATCTTCCGCGCCGTGATGATGAGTTCTACCTAATCAACTAGTTTTGCGTAAGAACTTTGTACTCTCTGATGCTGCCAAATACTATACCGCAAAATTGGCAGACAAATACGTATGGACCATTTATGTCCATCGTAAGATTCGTCCAATACTTATGAACTGAAAACATTGCAAGGGAAGTGCTTTCAGGCTCATGGAGTTGGTAGTTTGTTAAAACCTCAAACTAATGATGACTAACGTTTCTTTACCCGTCCTGTCCCGGGTGTTTAAAATAGGCTAGGGGTGAACCTGCCGAGGGTAGTAGGAATCCTCCGAGAATGGATACCGTCTGTCACAGCTTTATCGTCTGTTGCTGTTTAGTACGTTTCGTCGCGTGTTAGGGTTGGTTCGGTTTAGGGTTGCGCCATTTGAGTTTTGGGACTTTTAGGTTTGCAGGTGGCCGACGATACTCCTTCCGGTGTTTGTGACCGAGGCGTAAGAGGCGTCCTAAATCACTCGTTTTCAGCCGTTGAACTTTGGAAGCGCTCGTGGATGGGGATTCTTATGTTTTACGTTATCGCTTGATCTATTGAAGTATTTGTGTGTGATTCCCTTCCACGTAGCTGGCTGGCTGATAAACCCTTCTCACTTATCGGATGTGACCTTTTTTTTTGGGTTTGTCCTACTTTTTTTAAGGGTGTTTGTGTCCAATAACAGTCGTTCACTTTCGTGCCCTATTGGCTGTAATCCCAGCATTTCCTCTTTCGTATGGTTTCCGCGGTCAGTCTTTTTTTCTGGGATACGGATTGATTTTTTTTTTGTCTTGTTTTTGTTTCAGTACTACTGTGTCAGTCCGGATGGGCCTTCCACGACTTTAAACTTCTTGTTTTTTTGTTTGGCCATTTAACCTTTCTTTTTTTGCCTTGGACCACTTCTAGACTGTTAGCTTTATGTAGTGTGTGGTTTGGAGGTCAACCCTAATTTCCTTCTCGTTTATCTGTTATCCACGTCCCATTTCCGCTTTGTATCCTCTAACTTATAGTGATAACCCTGATTTTAGTTGCCCTTTTCTTTCCTTTTTTTTTGAGCATGATCGGCTCACGTGACATGTCTTCCTTACTCTGGTTGTTGGGGGTTGTCGCTTCGGGTGGCCTTGGTGCGGGTTCTGGGTGGATTTAGCAGCACAGCTTTTTTCCCTTCTTCGCCGTGTGAGGTAATTGATCACCCTCACATCTGAGCTTTGGTTGAAGGCTTGCTCGCTTTACTTTCCACCTACTTTAGGTCCTCTTCTTGGGGTGCTGTTGGTCTGTCCGTGTGTCGTGTGTTTTGTCCTGCTTTGGTGTGGTAGCCGTCTTCGTCCGATTTGTAGTTTCGTTGTTATGTTTCTTTTTTTTGCTATCCTCTATTCCGGCGATTTGCCGAAGGGTCCATGTGGGTGTTCGGACCAAGGGTTGTTCCTGCTTTGAGTGATGTTGAATCTTGTCTGGTGCTGTGGTCAAGCCTTCCTCCTTTTTTCTGTTTTTTAGGTTTCTTTAGGTGGCGCAGGTCCGGAAATTTTCTGCGAAAATTTCTTTCGAGGAATGGGGGGAATTGTTACGTTCAGTTTTCTTTTCTTGTACGCGTAGCGTATAGTTGGGGGTTATCGCTTCCCGCTGTCGTCTTCTGTATGTGGACTCTATGTTCATCATTGTAAACTCCATCTCAGGGTCACTCGGTCCGTATCGCCTTGATAGATGTCGCATATTGTGCCGTTCATGGTCATCTTTTTTTGGCTGTTAACGCGTATGATATCTAGGACTTTCGGAAATTTTCCCGTAGGCCCGGACTCTGCAAGAATTGTCGAAGCGAGTGCGAACGCGACTGCGGGTTGATTAATTTTTGAAGTGCCTTTTTGGAAGTTTTTATCGCTTTTGCCGATTTGATAATCTACTCGTTTTAGTAACACTTTGTGGTGAGATTTATTCGTCTTAGACGCCGTTTCGTGATTTCGATGAAATTGTTGCGGATTGTGTTTTTGTCGAGTTCCACGTTTCTTCTTGCTTTGCGTCAGCTGTGCCTATTTGACCCCAAATAGGTAAGTCCGTTTCGTTAACAGTTCGTTTTTTGGTATCTTACAGTTGAGGTTTCTGCGATCCTCTCGTATAGGTTGTGTGTACGGACACCAGCGGACTACACGAGCCACCACGTGTCGATGATCCCGTACACCGGCAAGGAATTTCCGGCGGCTTCGCAGCGTTGTACGCCGTTGATTCTGTGAGTGCCCCGCTGTCAGCCTGAGGGACACCCAGGAGGCGTCAGGTTGACGTCTGGCCTAGCCCCGGAGTAGGAACAAAACGACGCCCTCGTGAGGTAGGATCGTTTTTTTTGCTCTTCACGCCATCGCGGTTAGACGCGCGGAAGCTGTTTCGGTCTTGGGGACTCAGAACTTCTATTTTTTTTCTTTTTTCCTTTTTTTTTTTCCCCTGTGACGGCCGTTACCGAATTTATTTTTATACGGCTTAATTTTACCGTATGTAATTCATCTTAAAGTGATAGTCTCCCTGTAAACTTGTGTATTAATTTTTTTACTTTTATTTCAATTTCGAACGTACAATTTACCGTAAGAGATCGCTCTACCCGTCCCCTCAGGACAATAGTTGTTATTTTATAATTTTTATTTTATATTTTCGGCCTTCAGCCTGTCAGAGGTGCTTTACCCCGGGTGGGTGCCCCTTTCTAAACGTAGGTAATCAGTTGTGTGCGCATTACGGTTGTCCGAACCCCCTTTTATGTAATATCTTACTGATGTAAACCGATCAAGATCTTGGTGGGTGGTATATGAGATCACATTATATTAACCCGTATTTTGTTTATTTATTTACTTTGGGTTGTCCTAAAGGAACCCGCCGCCTGCTGTTGCGCTTATACTTTTGTATGTCATATTGTTTTTTTTGTAAAAAGTCACTTTCCAAGTTAACTATTTTTAATAATTTTGTTTCGTTCCATTTAACTTTCGTGTTTTTTTGTAAACTGTGGCGTGGTGCACGGAGGGTTATTTTTTATACCTCCACAGTTAACCAAGCGAGTTGCGCTCTGGGGACTCCCACACCCCGGGATTGGCCTTGGGCTCCGTGTCTTTTTTTTAACGTGGGTGGCGCTCTACCAGTCGCCCCAACACCTGCCGATAGTGTTATTGTCGGAACCGCACGGACCATCTGCGACTGAGTGGCGGCCAGGAAGCTCCTTTTCCCGTACATTCCACCGTGGTGGTAAGTGAGGACGTTTACCCAGTAGGTCCGTTTATCGGTTACCACCTGGACGCTAAGTTGCTGACCCCTCCCGGTACTACTTTATTTACGTTATTTTGCGTTTGACAAGACTGGTGGTAGCACAATCCTTTGGAATATCCACGTTTATTTCTGTTCCTATATTATACAGTGTTGCCATTACTACAATCACATCCATTGCTGAGTGCAGTTGTAGTTTTAATGGCATTGCTAAGAATTAGGAACCTATGTTTCCACAATTCTTATTGTCGTTCCATAACATTGCGAGGTGTGATTCATTATATAAATTTCTGTAGCAGTTTCTGTGTATAGAAGCGGTGTCATTCAACATTTCCTAGCAATAAGAAGTATCTTCCACACCTCTTACTTATAAAATTGCGTTTAAGGCTGAAATTATTGGAAATTGTTTGATCATGGCAAGAACCAGGATACCTTTAACACAGACCTAAAGATTACATTTGTAATCTTTAGGTCTGAATTGGATACACACGTAAACATCTGGAGTTAATTCCAACACTTTTTTAACTCTTTTCTGGTGTTCTCTGGCGTCCATCCGTTTCAGGTGTTAAAATAAATAGAGTTAGCAACTTGAAAGTCAGAAAGTGTTAGCTTTATATTTGAAAGTAACGTGTTTATCCCTTTTAGGTGTAACTTTACGAACACAAAGTAGTTAAGCTTCAGTAATTTGGTGTTAGAATGATTTATTATATTAATACGTAAAGATAACGCTTCCATGATGACTGCAGTGTGCGAGCTGCCATAATGCGCATTACTTTCTTCACCCCCACTGCAATTTATTATTTACCGGTATGAATAAGTGTAATCTAACACTTTTAGAAAACTTTTTTCATTTTTGTGGATTAGAATGGGTGTTAACTTTCTCAAATGTAGATAAAATATTTTATTATGCAGTGTAACTTAAGACTATGTTGCTCTTTGGTTTAACTTCGGATGATTTCTTTACTTTGCGGTGTAACAAATGTGTTGATTTTATCCATTTTGGTGTCAAATTATTCCGCGTTTTGTTTTACTCCTATTACATTATATAAAGTTTGATACTTCCCTCTATTTCTAACAACTACCGTGGTGTGCTCCGTTTAGCAAGTGTAAATCGGAAAAAAAATTCTACGCTAAAGGATCTGAAGACTCTACGAGTTGGGGGTTCAAAAAATGCCGAATGGGGTGGGTCGAGTCGGTCGGACTGGACCAGGGATATCAAGAATTCGCGAAAGACTTTACGAGAAACGAGAAAATTTGCTGAAATTTCCATCGAAACAAACCTCGCCTAACGGGAACCACTGTGAGCCCCACTGTTAGAAGTTAGGCCGCGAACAGTGAGATGGCGTAATTTGTAGCTACTTGCTAAAGTCTAGACTAGATATCTATTCACTTTTATTCGATTCCGTTCCTTTCACAGGGCTTAACCCTCGGGAAGTTGTTACAAACGGTTCGTTATCGCGCTAAATGGAAAAATACATATTTCGCCTGGCCCGGTCGTTTGATTTCTAAAACGGCACAGATATACTTAAATTTGTACAAAACGGTTTGATTTATACAATCATTTTTAAAGAATAATTTTAATATATAATGTAATCAAAAAAGTGAATAGTTACATCAAATTTGATCAAAAGTAACACTTTTTGCTAAAATACCTTATCCAAATATCAATATCAAGTGCACGGATAACATATTCCCAGTTTCCTTTGTTAACCTAAACCCTTCAAAAAAATCATTGTATTTATTAAAACGATCCATCCTGCTTCTACAGACTTTTTGCCTTTCAAAAACAATTTCTACTGTATCATTTATGGATGAGCTTAACTTGTTTCCATAAAAAAAATCATTTCGCCAATAATCGGCAGAAGTCAACAATTACAGATACTTATAGCTTTGACGTGCGCGATAAAATTTTAAACAGCGTAAATCACCAACACATCGACTTTTTGGAGTTTTTGAAACAGATTTCTAGAGATAAGATAAAGATGGACTTTAAAATTTAAAAGCGCTTTACCGTGATTGTGAAGTCGGCGCTAAAACTGGTTCCAAAACTGTATTTAAAACAAAAAAAATACTGTTGATATAATATACCCCGGAATAGAAAAAGAAGGTACTAAAAATTACTCATGTGTTCAGATGTTATTAAAATTGGTTTATTGAATTTTAGTTTGTCGAACTTACCTAAAAAAATTAAGATGTTACTCCGTGCTAATAAGGAAGCGGACAAGGAGTCTTGCCACTTCCGCGCCTTCCATTTCCGCGCAATTAGCTGGTATTAACTCTAGCTACTTTCGCGCCGAATTGTTTAAGTGACGCATTTCATCCCCTTTGATCAATGCCTGTTGTAATAATATGGGCGTGGAAATGGGAAAATTTTTGATGGGCGCGGAAGTGGCATGCACCCAGAGAAAATGGAGGAATGTATACTGAAAAATGGCGGGAATAGTCAGAAGTGATTTAAACTTCCTCAATAACTTTGTATTTAATAACACGTAATTGCGTTAGCCTCAATTACAGTTTATTTAATGTGTCACTATTTTCGACCTCTTCCACCAATTAGAAATAGATTTTCGGATAGTTTTCTGAAAACACATCGACAATGCTTTCAGCTCATAAGCAAACCGCAATCCGACTGAAATCTAGCAGAATAGAATTTCAAATGGATTTCGGGTAACAGTGACATATAGTTGGAAATGTCGTCAAGAGCGCCAACTTCAGTAAATCGGAATCGCTCCATCCTCGAGCTCGATCCGGGCTAAGCCCTTCACCTCTCGGAGTCCTGAATTATTTAAATATTTTCCCGCGGCAAACGACTGTCATTTATTTCATTTAATTCTTTCTAAATCTACAGTTCGCGCGAGCGGAATACCCTATTAGGTACAAATGTCTCCATTCGCAGCCGTCTGTGCTTTACTTAATCTCGAAATTGCTTAATTGTTACTAATTATAGAAACTAGGAGGTGCATTCGTTTCCTTAGGAGCCTTGTCGCAATTAACTACGGCTGAAACGTATATATATTTCGAGCTCGTTCGCCCTATTGCACAGACAGTGATTGTTATCACTAAATGAAATGTAAATTTCTTTTAGAAGATACATGTGCGGAGGTAAATACTTCACGATACGGCAATGGTTTCTATGCTTTGTATAATGTGCTTGGTAATTAGGAGAGGCATGAAATAACTTTTAGGAGTTAAGTATTAATTGACTGGAAACTGATGTTTCGTGAAATGGTTTAAATGCATTTAAAAAAATATGGTACCTAATCCCTTCAGAAGGTATGCTTTTCAAATAAAAATCCTATTGTACCTAAGTTCGATATGCCTAATCATATATTTATATCGAAGCCTTCTTGCTTAGTAATGTATGTACCTATAAAAATCAAAACTTATTACATCATCTTCTTTTAGCGTTATTAATAAGCTCACTATCAAACTTTGCCAAGCTCTTTGAGCAGGTTTATATTAATGTGAAACCGTGCCTTTCGGTCCATCAGCATGGGTTTATGTCTGCTAGATCGACTGTAACTAATTTAGTCGATATTACCCAGTTCCTTTCGATGGCACTGAATCGACGAGGGCAGGTCGACGTAATCTATACGGACTTTACAAAGGCTTTTGATACCATTAATCATAGCATACTCCTCAGCAAACTAGATGCCATTGGCTTTTGTCCAACACTGTGCACATTAATGTCCTCCTACTTAAATGCGCGTCTTGGTTATGTTACCTATAATGGATTCACATCGCGTACCCTCACCATATCTTCAGGTGTCCCACAGGACTCGATTTTGGGACCGTTACTTTTCAACATATACATTAACGATCTATTAGAGAAATTGACTTGTGAACTTCTGGTTTACGCTGATAACCTAAAAATTTATAGTGAGATCAATAGTCGCGCAGATTAGATTAAATTACAAACTAATATAACGTTAATCGATGAGTGGTGTTTGTTGAATATTGCTAAGTGCGCGGTTGTGTCATACACTCGCTCTGCGAATCCGGTGGTGTTTCCTTACGCTGTTAAGAATGACTCTATTTCGAGGGGGGAGAAGGTGTGTGACTTAGGGGTGCTGTTCGATTCGCGCTTGAGCTTTTCAGAACACATACGCGCAACTTGTCTATCGGCTTCCAGGAACCTGGGATTTTTAAGAGCTTGTCGGAATTTTAGTAATTTAGACGCACAACATTATATTATTATATATTATTTATATATTATATTTTGCTCTTGTTCGATCTAAATTAGAATGTGCATCCATAATCTGGTATCCACATTACATGTACCAACTGATTGCTGTTGAAAGGATACAAAAGCGATTTTTAAAGTACTTAACATTTCGAATTTCTGATCATTATCCTGCCCTGATTATGTATCTTTGCTACAACGGCATAATTTTCAATCTTTATCTGAAACGCGTGATAGATACCGTGTAAGGTTTTTATTTAATTTACTTGTTAACAAAATTGATTCACTACAGTTTCTTGCGAATATTAACTTTAAAGTATCCTCTCACTATACTCGAGCTTGTGAACTGTTGAATGTGCCTAGGGCTAGAACAAATGCTTTGGTTAAATCACCATTATGTCATATGTCCAATAAACTTAATAGGCTTTACGATGATCTTTCTAGTGCTTAATTGTTTCCTACTGGAAAAGCAATTCTTTTTTCTCACCTCATATGGTATTATATAAAAGCGCTATTTTTAATATCAGTTACTTTGTAACCTGCCTGTTGCTATGGAGACCATTCTTGAGCTTCCGCCGCTGCAGTTGGTGTTGTGATCTGAAGTAACCCTAAGGGCTTAGAGAGTGAAATGTAGTGGATGTAAGGACTTCTCCGGCAAAGGCGGAGATCACACCAGCATCTTCAGCTACATCGAACAGACAGTACCACTGCTCGTAAAGGCAGATCAGATCTCGCCCGTTCTCAGCTTCTCTGAGGAATACATCTGTGGATATCTCCAACAGGGAAACTTGGAATTTCGTTGTTTCATCGATGCCTCGAAAGCACGAAAAGGCATTGGAATCTGGAGGGACGGAGACCGGGACGGCGTTGCTTTTAGCCTAGGGACCTTTCCCACCATTTTCCAGGCTGAAATTATTGCCACCCGGACTTGTGGTGAGGACATCTCAAACAGCCTATGCAAGAATGGAAGGGTAGAAATCATTTCCGACAGCTAGCTGCCCACAAAGCTTTGCGAACTCTCAGATTTGACTCTGAGGTGGTACTAGAAAATTTAAACAGCTGGCCAGGTCACTCTGGGATCAGAGGCAATGGAATAGCTGACACGTCAGCAAGGAGCGCCAGCGAGCTGCCGTTTGTAGGTCCAGAACCGACGTGTGGTGGTGCATATGGCAGCATCAAAACGTTTGTCAGGTTCGAGCTTGCTGCTAGGCACTGCTCCTTTTGGAATGGACTCGCCGGCGCTAGATACTGTAAATCCCCAGGGCTTCAACCGAATGAGGAAAGACGCCGTGTGATAGTCTTTGTGAGCAGGGACGGATTGAGATTACTCACAGGAATCTCAACTGGGCACTGCGCACTATATAAGCACAGGTACCGCATGGAGCTAGTGAATTCTCCCCTCTGCTGGAAGTGTGGGGGTGTGGAGGAAACTCCTGCTCACCTTTTTGTTAATTGCTCGTCAGTGGACGGGGAGAGGCAGACGCACTTTGGGGTCCACCGGTTGGACGAACCCAGAGTAGGAGGGCTGAAATTCGTCTTCTACACCCGTCCAGGGATACGAAAAAAGCCTGCCTGTTGTGCGCCTAGGGCTGGAACTATTATTTAAGTACATCGTGTTGAAGAATTTCATTGATTTTGCAATACTTTGTTTAGAATGTTCCGTTTACGTTATTATTTCAAATATTTTAATTACTGTCCCGTAATCGGTCAATCGATTGTTGGACAAATAAAGTTTATTATTATTATGATCAAAGGCAAAATCTTTTATCAATTATCAATCGTTAAAGCTAATAATAATAGAATTCTTGCAGGTTGACTATGTGTGAGTACATGGTTACAACAAAAGGTGAATTGAAAATCAGATCCAAATCTCACAAACTCTTCTTTTTTTTTAATAATGAAATAATGGAATGGATTTCGCATATAAGGTTTTGCATTGAATTACGCATGAAACAGGGATTGCCTCAAAAACATAGAAACATTAAATTCTCTGTCTGTATGAGAGATTCAATTTTAAATAATAAATAAAAGTAAGTTAATGCGAAGTGTTACAATGGTTATAATAATACTCTTGCATTGAAACTTGTACTCCACTTTGTTATAGGCGCATAGCAACGAGATCAAATTTATTAATGGGTGCAACATTTCAGCAATAATCTTTAAATAAATTAAATAAAATTTCTTTCGGCTGCCAGCATTAGTTCTACCGTAATAAACAGAAGCATATCTAAAAAGAATCGCAGCAAATAAATTACACATTTCCAGGCGTACCAATAACCGTTTCAGTAGAAGGCAAATGTGGGGGAATTTTTAATTAACAGAGAACGAATAAAACTGGATCGTTTAGAAGTTAAATTTGCTCTCGATTTTTCAAGTTTCAAATAAAAAAAGCACTGGCTTTACCTCCATTATCCCGTGAGTTCGTTACATGCCATTCCAAACATTGCAAATGGCATCATTTAAAAATTGATTCTGTATAGTGTATGCTGTAATGTTTAATGAATCCAACAATTACATTCGGTGTTTGGTAATTAATACACGGTAGCTGTATATTGCGTTCTAAAACTTAGAAACGTATCTATAATGATCTGCTATGATGATTGCTTGCTTAAGTTTAAGCTGTTTTATTATTATGTATCATCGTACTTTGATTTAATTATTAGATGTGAATGACTTCAATAATTTTCATATATTATTACACATATTATTTAAAAATTTTCAATACGGAGGATATACCAAGTTGAGGTGACCGCTGAAAAATTATTCAGGGTTCATTTTTCTGGCCTTTTATTCGTTGTTGAAAACTTGAGACGTGGAAGGAGCCCCAAGAAAAGTCTCTCGGAAAGTAGTTGACTACAAAAAGTGAAATAAGCGGTCCATTCACTAGAGTCATATAAAATCACTGTATCCAGACATCATTTATCCAATTAAAAAATGCAATAGCGATGCGCGAGGTAGAGGAAGTCATCCCGTTTTACAACCGACTCATGTGTGGGAGTTTGTGTTGCCAACCGATTTTCCAAACGCAACCAAACACGAGTATATCTGGTCGTTGTAAAACGGGATTACTTCATTTTCATGCTCATCTCTACTACCCAAGTCGGCAGAACTAGTGTATGGTATTATATATAGACAGTGTATGGTATTATATATAATACCATACACCAGTTCTGCCGACTGGGGCAGGGGGTATTGTATATAATACCTACAGTTTAGCCATACACCAGAAGTACTAAGATGCATTTATACCGAAACCTGGATAAATCGGACAGGTAACGACAAAGTCGCTAAGACCAATAAGCCTAACACTATTTAAGATGACAGCTCTAGGAAAACTAGTGGATGGGCGCACGTCTACATTGCGACCAATATGCGTACCAGACAGGAATTTCGACAGGAACAGCGCTTCATGAGCTGACGAGCCCAGTGAAGGACACGCTACATAATATGGAAATGATGCTGAAGGGCCTGTTTCGATAGCGAGGGAACATTCAGTAACACATGCGTTGATTCTATTGCCAGATCTCTCATATGCCAGAAAATGGATGGTACTTGCTTCACCTGGATAGACATGGTTACTTATAGACAGGGTGATGGTAGCAGGAGACTGTTGACACTGTAGGCTGTCGGAATTTGAGGAGACGTGGAGGCTGCTTCTTCGGCACTCAGAAGGATAATAATAATTTGTGGCTATCAGTAATAAGATCTGGAACTTCTTCCCAGATCCTCCCAGAGTAAGGTTTTTGCCATGGTTTTCCCTTACTCCGTGGCCATTGATTTTATATAAGTATATTATATATAATCAGTGTCCTTGGCAAATGCTGGGAGATAACGAAAGTCGTTCCATGGGCGCATTTAATAATAACTGATAGCTGACTGATTTACAGTAGACTCGCGATTATGTGAACTAATCACATTTCACATATTTTATCATTTCTCAAAAGTACTATTCATATGGTCGCGAGGCTACTGTATTATATTTTTGTTATTAAAAATCATAGGGAAGTTATTTAGTTAGAGTAGGATCATTTCAATTATTATGGAACCCATATAGTACTTAGAATAGGTAGCCTCGTGTAGTACCTTTTCAGGTGGAGCACGGGGTTAGGATGATTTGTAATAATTTAGTTTTCATAAATAAAGTATTATACTGCAACAACTTGTTGTTTGTTTCATAAATAATATTAGGCACATTAATTTTATTAACGATTTTAAAATGTTGATTATTGTTATGGATTTGTGTAGGAACTACCAAAAACAGGTATAGCGCAATTTAACATGGATTGATGGAAGGTCTAATCCTGCGTATAATATACAGAACGTTTATAAAAACGCAGTAGTGCGTTAATAGGACTTTTATTAGTGTTTAGCCTTAGTTTCAATGTAAAGTTTCGACATTTAATTTATGTCTTTCAGAAAAAGTCCAAAATTTATTGGGTGTCAATTATTACATATAGGTAATAAAAGTTAAACATAACATAGTTCTAAGAGTCGAAGTAAATGGGACAATTCGCAAACATGTTAAAATTGTAGTTATAAAACAGACAAATAAATGTGTAAAATCAAATACAACATTGTATTAGATTTTACAATTTTGAACTTTTTTTTAGGTATTACTATTAAGATTGTTTAAGAGAGATATAAATTAAATGTTGAAACATTACATTGAAACCATTTAGTTTTCCTACCTAAGCCATACTTCAAATACGACCTAACAATAATATAGTATTTTTGGCGAAACAAACCAGCGAACAGATAAGACAAGAAGCATCACTTGTTGTACCTGGCACCTTTGATGTTTTGTCGCCGGAAATATTACTTCCAGTAGTACTTCATTATTTTAGCCCCAGGTAGGTCTGAGAGGGATGTACAATCTGAATTCAAAATGGCCGCTATTTGTTATATGCTGTCATTTCTTGCTTAAGCGTGTGAAGGCACATATTTTACGGAATTTAATTAGTAATAAAAACAGTATTAGCGCTATTATTAAATTACAGTGCGGTCGGAACGCCAAAGTCGTACACACGGATTCGGTCAAAAATGAAAGTGTCGCTTCTTGTCTTATCTCTTCGCTGTAACAACTCTCAACAAGAAAGGATTTTTATTTACTCTCGTTTGTAGATCCATCATCATGTATAAATTTCTAATTCGCAAACGTCATTATTCACAGCAGTGCGTAAAAGCTTTAAAATGTAAGTGAAGTAACTGCATTTTGAATTAGGCTCACATTTTTCTTACCAGTAACAACAAAACATGTTGGAATAGCTACATGATAGTTTAAAAAAATAATATTGTTGAATGTATTAAATGTGGTAAATTAATAAAAGACATCTAAATGGGTTGTAATTCCTAGAAAGTACCGCTCCCTTTTCGCTTCCAAGAATTGGCCAATGGAGTAAGGAATCATTGGCTAGCAAATCAAACTGAATATATACAAAACTCCATCATTACGTTGTAAATAAATTTCATTCATTTAATGATGATTTTTTTATTTTCCATTTGTAGATCGTACGTAAAATATGAGATGCCAAGTGTATCAGAGTATATTTTCAAAAGGTACACGATTAACATTAAGCATATTTTATATTCTCAAATATCCAATTCCTCTGTAGAATGTAACCTTAGAAGTAATTTAAAATAGTGCGTAATGTATTTTATTTTCCGTCTGAGTATTAATAATTTTGCTTTTCTATTCCGTTCAATTTAAACAATTAAGATTTTCTTTCTGAGAGTCCAACATTAAAGGCTTATAGGTTATATTTCAATCGATACCGTTATTTTCAGGTTTAATATTATATTCAGGCTGTTTGCAAGCATTTGCCGGCAGCAGATTATTTAAACAATGAAAGTGTACATGTTTAGTAACAGAATACAAGAAGTTTATTATTATCGAAACAATTACGGAAGTATCGTATAGTAAACATTGTACACTACATCAATAGAAGTTCAAAATGATGCTATTTTAGCCTGCAATCATCAATTTTTAGGTAGAACGTGAACGAAATCCTACAATAACTCGATTTCCAGGAGAGCTCGCTAAATTGGAACACCGTCACCCCTAAAAGTCGAACGCTTTAAGAATGCAAAGAATGCAAAACTTTGGTTACGCGAATTTGGTGCAATTAATGTCTTGTTACAAACTTTTCTCCGAAACTTCCACGAGTGTAAGTTAAAATTCAAAACGTATAAAAGGACGCCGTTAATGTAATTGAATATGCTGCTAGTAATTACGTTTTACCTACATTTAATGCATAATCTGACGTGACGTTCATTCGACTACGAAATTTTATGGCGCATAAAAGAGACGGCTTTTGGTTTCTCGGGATTTTTCTCAAGTTACTCATAGAAAAATTCCTGGTTTTGCTCTCCTGGGGGCCGCGAAGGTTAAAATTAAATCCGCATTAAGTTTTTGCCGGGATAGATTTTGCGCGTTTCTCATGAAACCCGGTATTTTAATTATGCAGTGAATATATTAAACGTTCAGACGTAACAGTAGATAATAATAGACAGAATTACATACAGGATGATTCAAAAGCATCGGGCCAACTCCTGAGAGGTGATAAAGTAACATCCACTGGCTCTAAAAATGTAAATAAGATACCAATAAATGTTTTTTTTAATGATTTGTCCTTGAAATTTTGAGATTTTTGGTCATTCAGAACTATATAATATGATTTTAGTTATTGTAAAAGATAAGTTTTACATCAGAGAAGAGTGTTTGCTAATAAAAAACATTAAAAATAAGTTATAAAGCAGAAAAAACAGCTAATTAAATGTTACAAAAAAATGATTTGGCAACATTGTCATACAATAACTAGAAATGTAGCTTTTAACAGTTTTGAAATTATTTTGTAGCGTCATTGCTTTGAAAGTGTTCATAAATGTACATCATCCGTGAATACTGTGAAATGTATCTTATTTTAGGTGAATGTCGCGGTAATTATAGTGCTGCTGCGTCGTCAGCATGCACACAAAAATGCTTTTCAACGTTTGGATGATCGCATGCGATAGAGGGGACGAATTGATGTTATTGTTGATGTTCCTGGAAGACCATGTGTAGCACGAACTCCACATCTAGTGTGATGCGTAAGAGTTTTATTGAAGGATCCCAGTTTGAAAATGACTTTCACAAAGAGCAAGTCTAGAAAGGCCTTAGAAACGAATTTCTTGTGTTATTTTTTTTTTTAATTTGCATATTAATCGCCCTTTTTTGATTTGAGACATTCCGGTACAAGCTGCTTATAAATCTTATAACGCCTTAGCGTCGCTATAATTCATAAACACGTTCCGTCGAATGTGTTTATAGCTTTATGATAACATTAAATTGGAAAATTACTTGTACTGCTAATGCCACTACATGATTATTTCACGCTCACATCAATCATAAAAAAATATACTAATATTTTATAAAACTTTTTTATATTACGTGATACAGATATTTTGAATTTCCCGCCAAAAGAAAACTCAAGGTCATCGGTTCGAAGTTTCAAACACCAATGTACATGTACGATAGTAACGCTACTGATACTATACCTGTACTGTGCTATAGGGTAAATCGAGGAGAAATGACGCATATTTTTGGAAATCACAATTCTACACTTTGGTTGATACTAAAAATAATGGAATTTAGAATGGTAAAACGAACTTTATTAAATTGTCATATACTGTCGCATATGGTAAACATATTAATGTCAACCAAAATAGGTGTTTTTGTTTTTATAAACCGTGCGCCATCTCACCTTCACTATATAGGAGAGATAACGCAGTGTATTAGGTGAGACGGCGCATTCCGTTTTAAAACATTAACTCGCACAGTAAGCAGTAAACCTCATTTGAATTTACATAAATATACCACATTACTGCTACATATGCAAATGATACCACAAATCAGCCTTCAAGAGTGGGGATAGCACTAAGACATATCATTGTTGTAATTATAGTTATTATAGAGGGAACTCTCTGTAAAGGAGACATTCCGCAAGGAGGCTCCATGAGGTATTCCTCTTGGAGTCTCTATTAATGAAGAGCTTAAGTGTATTGGTTGATTCCTGCCCCTGCAACCCAAGGTAGGTGTAATTATTATATATGAATATACCTGTGAGCTATCCCGTCACGCCGCAACGTGACATTTGGTGGAGGCGCCGGGTATATGCCGCTGTGAACAATCATGGGTCCAGTGCTTTAAACTTGTGGATTCCCTGGGTTTACTGAAGCCATCGTTATATGGTTAGCATCCTCCAACACGTGCTTCTTCAGCCTTCATCTTCTTTAGTTTTGAGATGGTTTCTTGCTGTCCCTCGAGGTTACCAATGCATGCCGATCTAGCAGCAGCAACACTTTTCCTGCCGGTTTCTGAGGTACAAATTGCTCTCTCAGCCAAGTAAAAAATATTTTATTGTTTACATATGCAGATTTTTGTGTCATATAAACTGTGGACCCAGGCGGCATTTCATCTTGATATTCAGGTTTTCTATTTTTTCTTTTGAAAATGCAAGTTGGCGGAATGTAAACCCTTTCACCATTGTAGCAGACAATAAGAGAAATAGTGTCACCCTTTTCAGAAGACGTAACTAACGCGACCTTTTTAGAGCCTTTCACAACTATCACATGTTCTGGACGATTGTTCAACTGGATCCCTGTCTCGTCTATATTGAAAATGCGCCCAGGCTCCTTCATCAGTTTGTTTTCAGTCAACGTATGTTTCAGGAGTAAAAAATAAGAAGCAACATGTAAAAAGAAATGGAGGTCGACTAAAGGTCAACTCCATACTAAAACGCTGATAGGGGATGGGGATGGTAGTTTCTCTGATAACCTACTCAAGCGCAGTAAGAAAGAAGTTAAAACCATTACTGGGTTGGTAACTGGACACTGCCCTCTGAAAAAGCATCTATACAACACAGGCCGTGTAAGCGAACCGTGGTGTAGAAGATGCGAGCTACAGGAGGAAACGAGTTCACATGTAATCTGCACATGTGAGGAACTGAAGGTACTCAGGCAGAAATATTTCGGGAGAGATCTATTGGAGCCCTCGAAAGTCCTCAAGTTTCCACTGGGCAAGATACTGGGCTTTATAGAGAACACCAAGCTGCTCGAGTGGAAATAAAAGAATCAATAGGGATGGTACAATGAGCACCAAGCTCAAGTGCCCGGACATCAAGTGCCCACCCTAATCGGAATGAATAAAATGAATGAAGAAGCAACATTTCCTTTTGTCATCGTTAGAATTCGTGCGGCAGAAACTCCTTCAAGTTTACGTATCGTAAGTTCTTTATTTTTCCTTGAAAATGAATCGAGGCATGGGTAGCCAGTCTTACGAGATTCTCTATTGAATTTTTGGGGTAATTCCAAGGTCTCTTCTAGCTCAAAAGCTATTGATCTTACACAGAATCGTGACGGCGCAAATCTGTGCTTTTGTAATTTTTTTATGTGGACCACAATTTTAGCCTCGTTTTGAATCCCTAATGTAAATGAGGGCCCAAACTTTTTAGTTTGGAGGTCCCTGCTTTTTTTTCGACGTCGCAAAGTGCTTTCGGTAACACCAGATTCTCGACCAGCTTCACGGATTCCCATGTCGCCCCTATCAACAGCAGTAATTGCTGTAGACAACTGTTCTGTTGTCTATTCACCTCTTGTAGTACTTCGCTTTCTTTTATATTCTGTCGGCATGCCTAAAGAAGATCCATTATTTAGTACCTGACATTATCTATACGAAATGTAATTATGTGATATATCAGTGCGTCAACTCTCCTTATATATGAATGCGTCAATTCACCTTACTCTATAAGGAGAGACAACGCATCAGATATTTGTCAGCCTAATTGCAGCAACGCTTCGACATGAGGTTAGAAAGCATTAAACGTTTGTTAGCTATAACAACAGCTGAATAACGTAATAAAAATAGGTTCTAGCATACCTTTATTCTGTTCAATTTTGTATGGTGCAAAACTTTTTCAAGAAATGTATAATATATTTATAAAAATACAACTTCACCAACTCCCAGTAAACAGCTAACACATACAACGCATCGGTAGTGCAAACTACACGGAACAGTGACGCCAGGTATGTCATATAAACACTAGCTAGATAGAAGTAGTCACTGTGCCATCTCACCCTAATTCGTCATCTCTCCTCGATTTACTCTAAGTATCCACTAAATATCATTTAGAGAATCCAAAAATGAAGCAAAGATGCTATATTGTATTCGTTATAATTTTTTCAATATTATTGCAAACACGACATTACTGGTATTAGAGTTATCTCTACAACTAAGTAAAAATCTGACGTGGTATGTTATCTTGATAAGCTGGATAAGCTTCTGGTGCTTGAAAAAGATAGTGTTTCTATCGAAACGTTGTTATTATTTAAGGAATAATTAACAATAAGTAAGTAGCTCCATAACAGGCCGTTGTTTTCAGTTTATATTACAAATTATTGAGAGCGGAATAGTATTAGAAATTAATTGATTTGTTTCATGACTTTTCTCAAAAAGGAAAAAAAAACATTAGTTACGTTGGTATTTGGGTGTGTCCAGACTTTTCGGAGGCACTGTATAATTAAGGCTGTATCCCTTACATTTCTTATAACTCTCATACAATTTACATACAACTTTAACGAGACACTCAGTTGTGCACTAAAATTCCAATCCACCTAATTGCATTCATTAGCGAAAATCGACTTTAATCCTAAACTATCGCCAGAGTTTCGAAAAAGTTGAAGTGTTTATTAACTTTAAACGAAACTGAATCTTTCACTGAACGGATGAGGGTGCACATAATTATCATTACTGGCTGCAATTTCGTATAAGAGGAGATTTCGCATTTCGCCTAATACGTAAACGAAATGCACGGAAGCGGAACACCTCAGCGCCAGCTGACGCGAACTCCTCCGAGGCGCTGACGTTAATCGCGTTAAAGGCGCTGAAATTTTCCGCAGAAGAAATTAATTCATCATCCGAGCTATAATATATATATATATATAGCCTATTCGGCTTGCATAATATAGTCAGAGGTTAGGTAGGAGTCAGGCCCGAATTATGCATTCGTTTTGGTTCAGGTGAATAAGAAGCAGAAGACGTAGGATTATATTTTATATTTAAACCTGTCCTCCGCTAGACTCGAGCCCTCTTCCCGAAAGCCACTCACCGTCTTGTCATGAATGTATGTATGATCCCGGGAAAGTAACTTCAGTTAAGTTATAATAATACAGTTTGCGTACAGTCACCGGCGCCGATGCCTCCGCTAAAACTTACCGGGTACCAAATCCGCGACTTAGATAACACCATCTTCACACCGGTTTGGCGTCACTGCTAAGCTACTGGATTATTCATGAATTTAAGCTAGTTTGTAACCCACTTTCTCTCAGGTTTGCGGGACCGTTCTACCCCTCCTCTCTAGTCGGCGTTCACTAAACAGCCGCCCGTACTACTACTATTCGGGCCGGCGGCGGGTAATCACTTCCCCATTACTCAACTAAAATGTTCCCTATCTACATACGTATTGTAAATATGTGAGTGAGTATACAATTAAGCGTGTTCATGGATCCCTTATAAGTAGTCCCCGAAATAAGTAATAAGTTTGTTACGGGGCTTTGCACAAAATTTAGTGAAACTTTGGACTTATTGTATACTAGCTGTGGAAAAAGAAATCACCCGTGCATTATCCTCCTCTCATAATCCTTTGCAGCTAGACTACTGCCACAGAAATTTAATAACAAAATCTACATGAGAAATCGTTTAAAAATGTTTTTGCGTTTCGGACACATTTCACTATACTTTTCACTAAGTCAGTACTTTTTTATTTTAAGGACGCTTCCGAAAACATTTCCAACAATGATTTTCCTGTTTTATAACTTGGAAAGTACTAATCCAATCGCCCAATCAAACTATATCACTTTTTGTGAAGAGTTTTCTGAAAAATTTAACATATACAGTGCGATCGTAAGTTATCCTTTTAATATACTCAGTAACGCTAGAAATGTTAGAAGGAATAGTTTGTTCAACTTGTTTTCTGGCAATGTGATAGTTTTTAATCAAAAATAAAACGATAACATTCGCAAAAAAAAGAAATTATTAACACGTAATACGAAAAAGAAAAAATTAATATGTTTGGCGACCCCGTAACTGATTGTGAGTACATTCCTATACACGCCTAGGCATCGACAAAATGATATGGTCGCTATATGCTTATAACACCTCGTTTCAAGCAACTTAAGAATGGGCAAGATTATAAAAAATTTCATCACTGTTAATAATGGTAAAATTCATAATTCTTTTAAAAAATATATGTCTCTGTAGGTACCATTTCTAACGTTCCTAACAAAAAAATATTTATGCTTACAAATGGGATGGTTATAGAGAAGTATTTGACGAAATAAGAGGGGATAGGATAGAACGCAATGGTGAAGTAACGGGCGCATAGTATATTTGAACCGATTTGAAATGTGTAGCATATCTACTATTTCCAACATATTTCCAGTGTGTCGAGTGGTCGAGTAGATTTGCAGTTGAATACAGCGTACAGAGCAGGTGGCATAGCTACCCAATGCGTACAGCAAAGGAAAAAGCTATCGGGGATAATAAGAAAAAAAAACATTAATTTTTGGGGAATATATGGTGATATAGTGAATATTAAATATGAGAAATAATAAGAATAATTTATTAATTGTTTCGACTGGTGGGAATATGTTAGGTTATTTTCTTTCACGGTTTTAACATTCGATGTTCAAAAGATGCCAGAAATTATTATTTATTCCTATATATTTGGTAAAAGTATTTTTTACATTCTTAATTATTAAAGAATCGGGTATAGTTATTCTTAAATCTTATTTAAAAAAGGTACCCTAATTTAACAGTCAGCAGATGGAGATTAGTTCCATTGCATTTTAAAAACTGAAGTTATTCTTCTTAAATCTATGTCAAAGTTTTCATTAATAATAATTGGCACGGCAATAAATAATATAGCGGTGAATGTGTTTTTTTTTTTAATAAATGAAAGGGTATTATGTATATTTTACATTGCAAGTAACTGTGAAATGAGAAAAAATGAAATACGCTTTATTGCACTAGTCACTCATCGTGTTTACAGTTGATCAGGCCGAAAAAGGATTTGACATTGGATAACTGATTGAACACAGCTAAAATGCGTAATGTCAAAATTTTGAATTTCCTGACCAGATTGAGTATGAGTCATGTGAATAAAATTATCCGCTAATAGACAATTAAAAACATATCTACATGAAACGTACTTTATTTTTGATGTGTTTCTTTATTTCTCCTTTCCGAATTATCGGCAGTCCGATATATTCAACCACGTATTAGTTCCTAACGGCCGACATGCTCCTTGTAATTTCTGTTTTAAATATTAAAATTGAAAGCAAAAGGTATATAGTTGAGTGTTTCAAATTAATGCAATTTCTAATAATCAAGAATCAAAAATATTCGGAGGAAGCTATATTGAATATATATGAACACCTTGAGCGTTCACGTAGGTACCATTTGCAGAGCACTTTTTCAATCTTCTATGATACTTATTTAAAAATGCAAAGAAAATTAGGATACGGCGGTATCTACTGCTGCCAGCCGACAAGATATAAATTCTATTACTATTTTTTATATCCTGTTATATCTATCTCTATTCTCTAAGGCAACCATTTACAATCCCACAAAAATCGTATACGCAATTTTCCCTGACAGCAGACCCGCAGATAGTTTTTTTCCTTTGTTGTACTAAGGACATCGTAGGGATCGTAGCAAATGTGTAAGTGCGACCGTTGGTCTTCCGTCTGTTCAACATGCCCACATATCTACGTAGCTCACTGGTATGCCCTGGGACACTGTGGGTATAATGTACTATTGCAGTGATTTTATACGTAATAAGTATATTAAACTAAAATACGAACAAAATATAGAATTTATCTAAATGTAATAATTATCATTTATTAGATGCATATTTCATATTTCAATATTCTGTATACGTTAACGGCTTCCATCTTACGGACAAAAGGACAAAAGTGGTGTTTTCTATGTAGGGGTGTTCCTAAATACTTCTTTGTACATGTAGTTGTAAAAAAAGACCAAGGTCAATCTTTTCAGTTTTGAACAGGTTTTGGCATAACCACTTTACGATTTTCTTTTCTTTTTTGTACATATGATGTATGTAACATCATCTTCGGGCTCAAATTCTTAGTTCGTATTTTTTATATTAGTTTAAAATTAAGTTTTATTCTTATTTACTTTCCAAAGTTCAACTGAGCTCAATAACTAAAAAAAATTTACTTATTACTATATAAGTTTACATTAATTCTTCCGTAAAATATGCAAAACCTAGGATTGAGTTATAGTTATTACCGATTTGCAGGGATCTGTAACAATCTTTCCCAGCCTTAAACTGCGTGGATTAACTGTGCCAGTGTCTGTGGAGGATGGCGCAAAGTGGATAGTCTCGTCCCCATGATATCCCACACATGTTTAATGGGGTTTAGATCCGGTGAGCGGGGTGACCACGGCAAAACATTAACGTTTGTTTCTTGGAGAAAGTGCATAGACGAGCAACATGGGGACGTGCGTTGTCTTGCTGAAAACGGACGTGTAGTAAAGTGGTTTGTAGGACATTATCAACATAACGTCCAGCTGTCATACTGTCTCAAATAAAGAGAAGTAGTGATCGGCTAGCATAGGCAATAGTCCCCAAACCATTACTCCAACAATCCTGTGAACGGTAATTTTAAATCATATTTATGTAGAATTGGGAGGGTTAATGATTCGCATTGTGAATGTGGAGGGGTAAATAGAGCGGCGCATGCATTATTTGAATATCCACTCACCGATGAGTGGCGGTCGCGTACATAACTTAGGGCATTAACTAACGGGTTAACTCGGCCGCGATGCGAAATAGATATTAGAGCAAATGAGTCGGTCGGTCAATGGTGGGAATTTTTTGGTAATGTTGTTCGGCATGATATGTAGATATTTAGTAGGGTAAACAGGTAAAAACGATGCTCTTTCGAATGATGTAGTCCGTTTTCGAATATCTTGTACTTGTTTGCTGATTTTTTTAACCCTTTCTTATTTTTTTAACCTTTGGGGTACAAACGAAAATAAAGCTGGTACAAACAGGTTCTAACGCAATTTAATCGGACTGTATTACGTTTTTTATTTTAATCAAGTTTCTTGCCTAGTTCACATCGATGAGTTACTGCGAAGTACGTATGCAATAAAAATTTTACAATAAATTTTATTGTTGTGAACAAAGTTTTTAATATAATAAATTTTACTGGCATACTTATAATAAGTCAGCTCATTTCATGTAAAAGGCTTTGAATTAACATTTTGAGATTACTAAGCTATGAAAGTGAAATCATGTGCTTTAACTGCATCAGAAAAAAAAAATAGAAATTATTAGCTTCGTGTACGGAAATTTTTTTTAATTTAGTTCCAAAAGTAAAAGTTTTGTAGGAATAATTTATTTATTAATGGATACATACTATGAACATTTTGCAGATCTTGATTTACGCAACGAATGTGATTTGCTGGATATAAAACGAAATCTCTCAGAGGAACTATGATAGTCTCGGCAAAACCGTACTTTAGAAAATTTTGTAAACTACAAATTTATGTATGTCTTCAGAAAGTTGGTTTAGATTAGATTTTTATGTGTACCTCAACATTGAAGGTTGTGGCTGCAGATGTTTTCAAGTATAAAGTAATTGGTTTTATTAAGTGCTTGAATAAAACTACTTGTTTACTTTATACATTAACTTAATAAATATAAACATAAGATCATCGCAATATCGTATGTTTGCGCTTATTTATAAATAAATACTTTGCGGTTTACTTTGTCAGCTAAGAACACTTTATCGTTATGTGCGAACTGCTTTGATACAAGCTGCACAAAAAAAAAACACGTTGAATCGCTTTTCTTATACTATTCTTCCTATTTGCTTATATTTTTTTTCTGCTTAATATAAAATTCGTTTTCAGTGTTTCACAGAATTTCCCGTATAATTAAAGAAAAAATTCCTAGATTGATGGAATTACTGGCAAAATCGGAAGTTAATTACGTGTACATGAATGTCCTTTTAGAGGACTCACAATTCATTAATCGAGGTTGATGAAATAACGATCAAGTGACGGGCATCCGGACGCCATTTTTCACGGGCACGCCGTCCATGCTGATACTAAAGGAGAAAAAAATGAGCACATAAATGGACCGTCATCACGTCTGCCAGTAAATGTTGCATTAGGACGTTCCGGTATACTGGCTTTCGCCCTCGTCCTACCCGTAGAGGGCGCCACGTTCGATCGGGACCAAAATAAAGTAAACACAAATTCGGACGCAGCGGCGGTCTAACCGCACTTGGCATTGTTTGATGACGCCATCGGTGTTATTGAGAGGGTAGTTAACAATGGAACTAATGCTCTTCAACGAAACAGGCAATCATTATTAACATGTGTTCCGGTGTAGTGCATCAATTGGTTAGATCTTTATCACTGTCAGTGCTGTTAGTAAATGCCCGTGGCTCATTTGACGCCAAAAAAGCGTGAAAAATACGCTATATCCGGCTATTTGCCCTACACGACTGCACCGATCAATCATTTGCCACAATTAGCCGCTATTGCTGTGGAAATTTTTTATTCGGAAATGTAATAATCCTGCACTCTTGATTGTTGCTTTTGTTTATTTGTTTTAAAAAGATATATACGGCATATATGTATGTATAATAGTTTCAATATATTGTGTACATGAAAATACACTATTTGGTATTTTTTACGAATTTAAAACAAAAATAGGATAATATGGGCACCCAAGAAAGGATAACCCGTCCATTTTGAGTGAGAGAGAGGACAGTGCGGTAATGGCAAGAACTATAGCCCCTCTTTTCTCTTTCGCATAAACTCGACAAGTTGTTCTTTTTGGATGTTTTATTATTGAACAATGATAGGTAGGTATTGAACAATATGTACCTACAATTATTAAGGAAATAGTTATACATTTTAATTTTAATCTATGCACTATGTAACAAAGGTGCCTGCCTATTCTTGTACTTTAGCATGTTTATCCACCAGATATCGTTATTTCGAAACCATTAAATCTCATGTTGGACCCAAAAGTGCTCATGAATTATTTAATAATATAATATAATATATTACTTAGTATTGTTAAAGCTTAAGAAAATTTATATACGAAATCATATCAGAAATCTTAAAGATATCAGCCATTTTAGATCAAATAAAAGCTGACCTTGATAGCACACAATTTCTTAAATGATACGCCAACAACGTGATTATCTGATATTAGATTCGCTTTGAATAAAATCACTGTCCAATAATTGTATTAAAATTGTACTGATTTTTCGTTATCGTATGATCTGTCTAAAAACTGTATTTTTACAAATTTTGTACAAACAACTAGTGGAATACGATCCTTACCTACGATCCTACCCTTCCTCGCCATGTTTGGGAGTGACTTATAATTACGCTACATTTACACAACATGTTGGAAAATGGATGTTTCGAACATAGAGCAAAAATTACCTCTATAGGGAAGAAATTTTTAGTGTCAATCCACCAAAAGCATTCCATGAAAGTCTAATTAGTGGTAAGTAATATATGCTACCACAAAATATGTAAAATATCAGTTCGTCTTCGTTTCAACTAATCATAGTCTTGAATTTATTATCCAATACTTTTTAAGTAATTATTATTAAATTTCTGTTCATTTTTGGTTTCAGATGAAAAGTTTTACAGTGAATATTTTGAGGAGGTAAATTACAATCGAAGAGAGAGAGACATGTATAAGGAATGATGATGAAGGAAAATGAAAAAAAAAACAGAAATCACATCATAACAACAAATACATTAGATAGTAAATAGAGGAATTTAAAGATGCTGTTAATATGCTCTATAAAGGAAAGTTTAGAGTCAAATATTACACCCAGGTCTTTAGTAGAAGTCGTACGCTCAAGTATGGTACCATTGTAATAATAATCATATACAATAAGTCTTATTTTTCGAGAAAATGTAATAACCTTGCACTTAGAGACGTTCATGAGAAGCTTATTTTCAACACACCAGCCGTGCAAGGGATCAATTTGATGTTGAAGGAGTCTGTAATCGTTGATTTCATCAACAGTGGCGTAAATTTTTAAATCGTCAGCAAACAGTAATTGGTGGCATGATAGAGTATCACACAGGTTATTAATGAATGAATATAGAAAACAGCAAGGAGCCTAAGTTTGTTTCTTGAGGAACGCCGGATGTGGGATAAAAACAGCTGTACTCGTGACCCAAATATCTTACATAATAGGTTCTTTTAAATAAATAGGACGAAAAGAGTGCTAGTTACAGAAAAGCGAACCAACCTTCAGAATTGTAGCAAGAAAATACAACGTGCTTAAATCATCCCTTGAGTTTAAGGTGAAGAATCCAGGACCCAAAGAAACATTCGGCTCCAGCACAACATTGTCCAAAAATGAAGAGATAGACTTGATTTAGGGGACCAAAAATGCCAACGACACCGTATCCTCAAAATAGGGAAAACGCCAGATAGTGCACAAAGAATTCTAAGGAATAACCTGCCAAAAAATCCATTCAGAAGTTTTTATTTTTTTATCTTCATTTTCTTAGTATTGTATTCTGTCTTTTTATTTTTTGGTATTGTATTTCGGAAATTTAATAAAGACATGTTATGTGCCTTTCATATGTGTCTACCTACAGCAAAACTGTTTGTTCCAAAGGCGCTAAAGACGTACACTGTTGAAAATTTTAACACTTTTTTGACTAATTTAATAGTCAGGAGAGGTCCACACTATTGTTCGTGTATTTTGTCGAGAACTATAGAAGTTTTAAATTGACGAGCAAAGATAGTCAAATATTGTCTATTGCTAAGGGTTATTTTGTCCAACTGACACGTGGAATTATAAAATACTTCTAGTCACATTTTACTTGATCTAGACTAGACAAATTTACTAGCTGTTTACCTAAATGAATGCGATCTATTGGGTGTTTTAACACCATTTTCTAAACACAACGTCTTTTAAATATGCACTCCTATTCTTAGTGCTATAATATTCTCTCTTAAAGACGTTTTCTCAATATAAATATGCAAACCAATTCATTCACCAAGTTTTGATTTCAACTAAACGTACCATATTTTTAAAAAATCATTTTGAGAAGCATTATAAAATTTAACTGAATGTTTATGCTATTTGATTCAAGCTAAACTAATTGCGTAAATAGATGTTCCAATACATCTTAAGATGTTGAAATTTTTATGCCCACTGGAATTAACGTTTAATAACACGAGGTACACTTTGCAAGTCAGGTCACATTTGGTGGTGTTTGGATATGTTAATACGGAAATCAAACACGAAAAACAGACACACGTGCAATGCAGGTGGTGCGTATAAATGCAATACTGTATTAGAATAGTGGGGTTTCATATATTTCTATCCGTATGGAAAAAATTCTGATTTGGTTTGACGCTTCTGATGTCTTAGAAAATAGTCCAAATCCTCATATCTGACAAAAGAATTCACACGAATTCTAGTAAATTTCTGTTCTATTAAATACGCGGTAGTTCAACTCGTCTGACAAAGTTTGGAAAAATCAAACACTAAAATATTTGATAGCGCAAAATTAACGCCAACACCGTAATATTTTCAACAGTGTATGGGAAATTGAACTCGAGTCATCAAACGGGAATAGCACAGTGATGTGTGCTTTTTCAGCAAAAGGAACAAAATGTTATCTGATGATTAGTCAGGATAAAAATATCACCCACGAATTAAATGCAAGCACTTTTAAAAATAGTTTTTTTTTACATGTATATAATTCATATCAAAATGAACAGAAAAATGTGTTAATTTACCACCAGTAAATCTGAATTTCACCAGAATATTGTTATCTATATAATATGAGAACATACACCTATCTGTAGGTATATTAAGCTGTCACATGTGAGCAGCTATCAACAATGTAAAAATCGTCCAATAACTGTATTTTTTTACAGCAGTGGTGTAATAGTTTATTTTTTAACTGTAACTTAACAGAACATTTTCATAACTATGCTAATAAATTCACTATATATACCCTCACCTACACAGCAAAAAAATCGAATCTATTTTGTAAAGAACCATTACTTTTTATAACTACTTTATTCAATGAAAAGTCCTTAGTTGTTCAATAATGTTATTGTTTACGTTGGCTCTCTCTTTACACTCTTTCTTTCAGCAAAGACTGGATCATTTGATTATAGTTTTATTTTTAATTTTAAAATTTTCTTCAATAAGCTTCCTTCATTCATAATAGATTCTCCTAATTTAAAAGCACTTCGCCATAAATTGAAAGCTGTATTGCTGGAGCAAGCATTTTACTCAATTGATGTATTTATAAATTATAAATTTTGAGTCATTCCCTCGTTTTGAACGATATTTGTTATTTGTTGTAAGTTACATTTACAACATTTATTTGAAACATTTTTCCAAAAAAAAACAATAATAAATCTGCTATGGACCGTTGCATCTTAAGCTGGACACCCGGTATAATATACAGGTTTCTACCCTTATCATAAATATTCTGCCATAATAATAGGTTTAAGTTATGCAAGAGCAAGGATAATTTTAGAATAAATGCGTTCAAAAAGTATTTTCAGCAGAATAAAAAGCGTATCTGTATTCCATTCTAGATAGACACATGCGGATCAAACCTATCTTTTTTTAAACAATTCTATATTCAAGAGAGGAACAGTTAAAGCGGATTCCTGCTTCTTGAGCTGAAAATAAAATAAGCAGACGTGCACCTATGTATATTTGACTAGTATCGTTCAGGAGGAAGTATGTGCTTGGTGTTGCAGAGTGTCTGGCGTAGCGATTCTATGGGACGTTTATTGCCATACGTTAAAAGTTAGTAAGTTGGTGTAGCGTAATGCATAAGTAACAAATTGCAACATACATTTTGCAAGAATACTTCAAGCACCAATATCCGTTATTTTTTTGTTGCTGCATATTAGGCAAAACAGTAGTACATTATGTTAATACCTTAGGGTGTAACAAGTATCTTTAGCATGTATTTTTGGCGAAAATTACATGTTATAGCTGTTAAAGTTCTTCTGCTTCAACGATTCAATTACATTTTAGGAGAATAAACTAGTTTAATATCTACATATTTTTTTTTTAGTTACTGAAAAGAATTCTTTTAGTTATTCGACCAAAAACGTTTATTACGGGTTTGAAATACCTTAATTAATAATGAAGTAAGTAATAAAAAAATACTGAATAATGGTAAAATTTCAGAATGTCATACGTCAAATCAATCCTTAAAACAAAATAATAACTAGTTTGTAATATATCGGGTTGCCTACTCGCCAGTTACCAATGCATTGACAATTTATTTCTTAATTCTACACATAGAGAGATTATATGTGTATAAGAGAAAAAGAAAACCCGGTATAAGCCAATTAATTAATTTCACAGGATTTGCGAAATCTGCAGTATAAGATTGGGTAGCTATGAAGAACCTATAATTTGCTTAATGAACCGTGAACCTATTTGGCCAAATAATCAAATGGATGAAACGGCAATTCGTAAAATACCCGAACGGATTTCGTGCATTATACGGAACACACATCCATATATCATTCCAACGGCGAACATGAATGCTACAGGAAAAGCAGCTTATGATAATTAGAGCATATTGACGTTACCGATTCACGAGTGGATTGCGAATGATATTATTCCATCAGATCTGTATCGTTGTTCCTATTACGAGTACTGTGGTAAAACGTGCTTTTGAGTGCGCGTTAAAAAGCGATCTCCCGCATTCCAAACTATTAGTCATTTCAGTGACAGGTGGATACGTTGCTAGGTTTCAAATGGTGAGCCGGCGGTCGCTTCTACTTTTACTGGCGACGTTTTTCTCGCTTCCGTTTTGCCACGATGCCACTAGATTTCGTAAGTTGGTTAATCTATCATTCCAGCGGCTTAATAAGCATTAACGTTTGAAAAATAAATTGATAAAGCGAAGTTTACGGGCCTGTAAGCGTTTATGAAATTGTGGTTTCGGACCCATTAGTTAAGCTCATGTTGGGGTTAGTGCAAGAAAGCGCAAGATGACTGAAAAGGTAGGGTGAAAATATTTCTATGTTTGGAGTCTTTATGACAGTAGGTTTAAGCCTTTCGTCAGTTTAGAAAATCCGAGTTATTTAGTGTTTAACATCGTGCGAAAGGGCTGTTATGAAATACAAAAATATTAAAGCTAGTAATAATTTTACTTATAATAAGAAATTTAATATCATTAAGAAACTAATATTTTTAAGTTTGATAAATTAAAAAATAATGTAGTGGTGGACAAGTTGTTTGTAGACAGAATAAGTGATTGGTGATATATTAAGTGTACAATTACCTACTAAAGTTGCGAACTTGATGTCATTAGGTCCCAAATTTGGGATAGTACCAAAACGTCACAAGTTGAAAATATTTTAACATTGCTCCCACCGAATCTAGAGATCTTTTAAGGTCAAGATCCACCAATACCTTAACTAACTTTTTTCTGCACCGTGGTCACTCGTTCCATCGCCAAGTGCATATTGAAAATCAATTTCAGGAATATCAACAATTCTTAAGAACTAATAGGAATGACCCTGTCTTCCCTTTGATCTCATTTGAGCTACTTTGTAGATAAAGAACGATTATTTTATCACGAATGAATACAAAAACACTGACTCCTCATAAGTCAAATGACAGTTAAACAAACAGAAGTCAGTCTTTTCTCATTGTAAATACTTCATATCGATTGATCGATTGCGATTTTAAATTAGAGTAGATTAAGATTGGGTTCTACTTTATTCCAGATAGCACTCTCAACTTCTTCTTCTTAATTACTAGACTTGTCTCCTTTTGAAAGTTGGTAGCTCTTTTACGTATCTGTCTGCTCTACGATACTCTGAGCCCTAGTAGTGGAATACTTATCCTTACCAGCCCATCGCATTGGTAGATAGCTGTTGTACCTCTTTTTAACCCCAAATAGCTATTACTTACAGTTAAAACAAGGTAGAATTTATATTCTTCATCACATCATCACTATTTGTTTTGAGAAGAGCTGCTTGTGCTTTTGGATAGGTATACCCATATAAACCTTTTCGAAGCAGCTATTGTTCATCATGTTATTATTCAATCATCTTGCATCAGTTTATTTTTTTTTTATTTTGATGTAGTAATGAAACTAGTCAATGTCATTTTTTAGGTGAAAATGATTTTTAAGCTGTGTTTAGATATAGACAAAATACTAACGCAATTGTAATAGTTAAATACAAAGAAAATATCTGAGTGACCGAGAATTGTGCTTGGTGAAACGAAAAAGTTTCTTTGTGATGACCGTTAGACAGTCATCGAAAGCTTGAGCAAATAAGCATAAGAAAATGTAATAGAATTCGGTCCAGATGACTGAACCGCTTGTAACGTTGTACAACTTGATTATAAACCGTTCCATTTTCCCTAGTGCTCGGAAAGTTGGGAAAATTATACCAATATTTAAGCATGCGGATCGCACTGCATTGTCAACTACAGACTTAGTGTTCTTCCACATTTTGTCAAAATACTGGAGCACATCCTCTGTACCAGAATTTATATAAGCGTTAAACCATTTATGTCAACATATTAGCATGGATTTATACCTGGGAGAGCAACCACTACCAATTTAGTAAATAGTATTCATATCTGCGGCGCTGGATCAACGTAAGCAAGTGATGTCATTCATAGATATTTTGCCATAGCCTTAAACTCCTTTGATATTAACATACTTTTGATGAAGTTTAGTTGCATCGATTTTTGCCCTTTGCTTATTAACTTGATGTGATCCTCTTGAAGGGAGAGCAGTGCGTATGCTACTTAAAATGGCCTTTGTTCCAATACATTTTCAGTGACGTCGGGAGTACCGCAGGCTCTCACCTAGGCCCTCTGCTTTTTAAGATCTTTATTAATGATTTGCTAGAAAAGCTGATTTATGATCGATTGGGCTATGCAGATGAGTTGACAATCTATACAATTGTTGATGATAATACTGATTGTATTAACCTGCAAATAAACCTTACACTAATCGATGAATGGCTGGAACAGTACGTCTTTAAGTGTCAATAAGTGTTCTGTGGTATTTTACACTAGATGTTCTTCTATAGTTATGTATAACTACTCAGTTAAAGCTGGAGTAATTCCTAAAGGCGATGTGGTTTGCCACTTGGGCATACTGTTCGATTCTGGATGAGCTTTTCTGGCCATATAACTGATTTTTGTTCGCCTGCTTCCAGAATTTGTTATAAGATCATGCTGTAACTTCAATAACCTACATGCAATCAAAAGTTTATACTATGCTGTAGTTCAAAGCAAATTGGAATATGGTTCTTTGTTATGATATCCATATTGCACTTATGAAATAGTAGCCATTGAGAAAATACAGAAACTATTTTTAAAATGCTTATCATTCAGAATCTTGGGAACCTATCCAGAACATGGCACAGACTATGGTGCGCTGCTGATATAGCATGATTTTCAGTCACTGTCAAATAGACGAGATAGATACAGTGCCAATGTAGTTGTTACGATAAATGTGTTAACGAAATATCGTAGACTCACCATCTTTGCTTGCCTGTATTAATTGCCATGTTCCAGCGCAAAATACGCAATCGTGCGATTTGTTTGGAGCTTCAAGGACCAAAACTAACGTGCTACTTAAGTCCCCAGTGTTTCACATAGTGAATAATTTGAATAAACTTCCTTCTGGTGGTGATATAAATTAAGCTTACCTTGTAATTTTTTGGAAATGCTTTTAATTTTCATATACATACTTAATTTTCCACTTCCGTATTTTTTTTAAATGTACATGCACTGTTGATTCAATTGCTACATGCATCTTCATTTAAGTTAGAAATAAGTATCATGTACTTATCTTGGCTATTCAGGGATTTCTAGGTTAAGTGTATGCTTATGTTTCTCTCCAGCGTGGTTGTTATCATGATTTTGAAATGCAATTTTAGTGTGCAACTCATGTTACATTAGTGCATTTTCAATTTATGGTTGCATTTATTTATTTACAATTTATTATTTCACTTACTGCATCTATTATAATTATTATATTGATCTGTAATTGATGTTCACCGTTGGACAATAAAGATTATTATTATCGTCATTATCAAATGCTAGATTTTTGATTGCAAATGTTTATTTTAAATAGCGAATCTTTGGCGGAAATCAATCCTGATTAAGTTGAAGATAATAGGAATGTCGACTTGCTATTTCAAATAAAAGACTAACTAACTACATGTTATCTAATCTTACGAACGTTAAAGACTAAAACTATTCCACATGCACGCAAAAATTTAATGGAATTAAACACTAACGTACATTGAAAGCTCTCGTGTTGAATGTTCATCATCTATGCAAAGCCTTAGCTTCAGAAGTAGATGCAAGAGTTAAAGAAAGTTTATCCGTGTAATATATTTAAACGATATCCTGATGACAGATCGAAATCATTCTCTATGATTCATTTAATCGGTTAGTTCCGACAAAAGACGCTATAAATTTGGCAAATGTGTCGTTGGTTCCTTCAGGCGGTTGTAGAACGAGAAATGGTCTGAGATTGACGGCATTCCATTAAAATGATGTTCACCACAGCGATTCTCTAAATCCCGAATTGCCCCCGGTTGAAATGTCACCTTTTTACGACGCGAAGTTTGAAAACATTTTTCTACAGTATATGGTGGTGGGATGGTACGCGTATAAGTCACCGATTCCTTTTTTTTCTGGAATTTCAAAGTTTATAGTAGATATATAGGTCGTGCATTACAGGGGCGATGGATCCGGAGCAAAATTAATATGCTTAGGTATATTTACGTATTAACATCGAATGCTATTTATTTACGATTAAGCAACCAAATACCTTTAAATCTTTCAAGATTTTAACATCACCGATTGTTACTGAACAGTTTTATCAATACGGATTTACAACCCGTGGGTGGCAAATCCATACCATCAATATGATCATTCATATGATCTTTTAAGTTTATTTGCTGTCAAAAAAAAGTGCACATTCATCATTTCCTAGGAGATTCCAAAGTGAGACAGCTTTAAGATTGGTTCAATTTCAAATTAATTTCATATTTGTAGAAACAATTATTAATCAAATATCGTCTCAGAAATTTACTGGAGCGTTTTCTTTTTGTTTCACACATCATTACCAGATGCAAATTGTATTAACCATTCTATACTCTGCTCCGCTTCCGAGCTCAAACTACGTCCTCGATCTTCTTCTGGCCGATGTATTGTCCACATTTGCAAGGGGCATTTTCAGGCTTTCTGCTATCGCTGTTGACCTGAAATTGTTAGTTTCAGTTTCAACAACACCATTTTAAAATTGATATCAAAGACGGCAACATGTATAATTTAGACGATTTGAAGAAATCAGTGTTGGAAGTTGTCAATGAGAAAAACGGAATTACAGCAACGACAAAAAGAATATTATGTTGACAAAATCGCTTTAAAAAAATATTCAGGAAGGTATGGAAGCGGCAATATAATACCTTCTCAGTCGAATTTTGTAACATCGCAATTCCTTTCTTCCGATAAGGAAAATTTATTGAAGGCGTGTTTGTTATATTGGCCAAAATCTTTATTACGGCTTTACTAGCCTCAAGCAAAAAAAAAATGCCTATGGTTTTGGGTAGATTTTAGGTAGTGATAAGAATATCCCAAAAAGTTAGAATCAAAAGAAACAAGTTTCATATGATTGGTTTAGAGAAAATTAACCGTTCATCCACAGTCAGGTTTATGTATGTACAGGTGTCCCATCCAAAACTGAGTCTTCGATTACAGCTCTGTTTTTGATTTTAAGAAAGTGTTCTATACGAAAGTTCTACAGAATTCAATGCTGCATAATATAAACATATTTTTGACTATACAGGACGTTCCAAAAGTAAGAAAACGCACACCTACTTCGTTATTTTAAATGAAACTACCTATATAATATTCCATTTTTAAATTACAGGAAGAAAAATAACATCATTTTATATAAGCTACCATATGTCTATTTGTAATAATAATGATGTTATTTACGCATTTGTAAAAAAGGGCCTGCAGAAAGATTTTGGTTAAGGCGGCGTAGTTTGTATATGCACTTGTATACATATTTTAAATACCATACATATACAGGGTGAGCCACCACATTCGCGTCGGTTTATATACGAAAAGTGGTAACATATTTTCAATTTTTTTTTGTTAAGGGTTATACAGGTTCAGAAGGAGCATATTTCAAAATGATTTTGAAGTATACAGGGTGAATAAAAGAAAAATTACACATCAAAGTCGTGAAAAATTAAATGGAACACCCTGTACATTATGACATATTTTGATATTGCAGACTAAATGAAGGCAAGTTGGTGTTAGGTTTCCTATGCCTAACTCAACTCGTTTACGAGATAATTAACTATCCTTCAAAATGTAGACCATAGACTATATATTTGCTTATGCTAAATTAACCCTTATACGCAGCCCTTTCAATTCATACTAAACATTCGTGACAACTCACATATTGTAGATGATTATTTTTAAATAAATTCAATGAAATTTCCATTAATTTTCAAGTCAGCTTAATATATAAACGCAATAGAACTAAATAAATCCGCAAAATAATACGCATACATCAGTATCAGATTAAAAAATGCAGAACAAATAATATGCTTTTTTGAAAATAAAAAAGAATTTTATTTCAGAAATATTTAAATCCGTGTATGATTAACAGAAACTATATTACTGGTGTTTGGTAGAATATGGTAATAAACAATTACCAAACAACCATTATATTTAATTAATAATATTTAATAATAATTAAGTCAAAATAATTTGATTTATGTAATACGTTTTCCGTGATTTTTAAATATATAATAAAATAAATAAAAAGATAAATAATCACTGATATGTAAGAAGGACAAAGTATTCATACAAAATTATTTGCTTGAGATTTGACTTTAAACTATTATGCTAGTGAAATAATTGTCATGGCTTCCCCTATTAAAAATTGGTATTATAATTTTTGCTAATTATCATTAAATTTCATTATTTTTAAAGAAGTATGTCATTAGCTTTATACTTTATTATCTGATAATAACACATATTTACTAATTGGCCAACATGGAAATTAATGGAAAATTCGTTAGATTTATTTAAAATCATTAATTGTCTACAAAATTCCGCATGAGGTATCATAAATATTTAGTACAAATTAAAAGAGTTGTGTAAGGGTTGATATAGCGTATGCAAAAATATAGGATGCTATTTAAAAGAAATGTTACCGTAGGCTAAAGTTAAACAAATGGTCAGGATTATAGTTGACACTTGTATATAATATTGGTTTTAGTTTCACTGTTGTATCAAGCTAAGTATGTGTGAGTGGCTATTTTAAAATACGAATATGTAAAACAAATGCATACACAAGCTACGCCGCCTTAACTGAAAGCTTACAGCAGAGCCACTTTGCAACAAAAGCGTAAATAACATTATTGTTATTATAGATTGGACATATAGTAGCTTATATAAAGGGATGTTATTTTTCTATGTAAAATTTAAAAATAGAATAAATAATATATGGGGTGGCTCCAATTTAAAATAACACAGTTAAATAGTTAAAATATGGGTTTTCTTACTTTTGGAACAGCCTGTATAGTCAAAAATATTTTTAGTTTATGCAGCATTGAATTCTGTAAAACTATTGTGTAACAGATTTTTTTCTAGAATCAAAAATAGAGCTAGAATCAAAGACCCAGTCTTCGGTGGGACAGCCTGTACTTCAGAATCAACGCTTTTAAGCTGAACCATTGTATTTAACCAATGTAACGGATAACAGCTTTTCGATAACGTCTTATATTTATGAGACAACATTTTAAATCGGATTCCATATCTAACTTATTGTTAGTTGAAACTGACATGATTACTACATACAAACTAGACTAAATAATAACAGGTCAAGAACAGAAACAAGTTGCGAAAGATGTTAATAACTGTAACTTGTCCTATAAAAATGTTAACAAAGGTGTCACTCTTTTTAATTTTGCTCGCACGAAATTGCAGAAAGTATGTGACTTATAAGGCGCCGCTTAACAATCCTGCTAAGCAAAACCACAGAAGTATGTGCAACCTCTATAATTAAGCATACTCTAGAAGAGAGAGCATTTTCTAACATTGCCTTCCGCATTATTTATTTGAAGCAATAAAGGAGACTTTGTTTTAGAAACGAAATTAACACCAACAATACTCAATAAAATCCGGTATTGTAAAAGAACAAGCTCACTTTTATTTCCCAGTAAATCTCCAGGATCCGAGCCCTCTTACTTAAATTCCAACCTTATTTACGACTACGTTTTTGCGTCTTCATTTAAATTTTATAATGCCGTTAATATGTCTTTTATCATCTGGACGTTGGATTTGAAGGGGCGCCTTGTAGCCATTTAACTTTCAAATAAGCCCATTATTTAGGTAATTCTTTAAGCGCCCGACAACGCAATAAAAACCTTACGAAATAATTTTACTTATTTAATTTACTTCATTTTCTCAGTCCGAGTTTGTGCGCGGGGGATCGGGGATGAATTAAGACGGGAATTTAACCTATTTACGACCCTGCTGCTGCCGCGAGAAATTTAAGTGCGCCTCCCCATAAAGTTTCATCCAGTAGTTTTTAATGTCTTTGTCGCGCTGCGCCGTTCCAAAATCTCTACCCGGCAAATTAATTAGTGATTTTCATTGTCTCTCTACTGGAGCAGGACACTGCGATGTTCGAATTTCAGGAACTCGGAAGAAAACTTTCCGAAAACTTATGCATAAATAAATGCGGATATGTTTACGTATTTGTTGTCAACGCACACAAGCCCGCGGAAATGTATACGAACAGGATTGAGAGATTCGCATACGATATGAAAGAAGAAAATGCATTACAACACAACTTAGCGCTTGTAGAACATTTGTACGTGAGTAAATGTTCATGTAGTCTGTTAAAACATCTCTAAAGAGTCTTACTGGTAGATAATAAAAATATTGAATGTGAGGAAATATTTCTTTTAACTCTAACGTTATATATAAGTCGGGAACTCATACTTTACAATACGTGTGCTGAGATGTTTAAAAACAAACTAGATAACAAAAGAGCCAAGTCTGGAAAATCTAGACGAGTCACGTACGACTATCGTTATGTAGTTTATTTCATCCTACGTTCAATTCTATTTTAAGGAAACATTGAAATGCTTTTCAAAATAACTTAACAATTGTTCAAAATCTAGTTGCAGTTTCGGAACAACAGCTTGGCAATTTAATTTGTTGCTTTTACAGATATAATTTTGTGTCTCCAGAAATTGTACGAAAATCTGAAAAAGCGTTTGCTAAATTAATGTCTAACTAATTGATGAAAGGTATCTAAAACAATTTAGATATTTTGATGAGGAGTCAGTAGAAAATAATGAAAGAAGAAACAAGAAAAAACTCTCTGTGATTTTTACATTTGGTAAAAGAGATTTAAATTAAATTAGATTATAATTGGCGATAATGACGGACCTGCTTTCACCGCGATTTTGCAGATCTATTGTGATCATCTTTGTCCTAGAAGGCGCTCTATAACTCTGTTTTCTTGGAGCTATTACCGTTGAAAGTGACTCCTTCATATATATATTAGTTGTGGGGTCGCCCAGTAATAAAAACTTTTTTCTGGCCAACCTTCGAGCAGCATGTAAACTGTAATAGCTTTCTTGTCTTGGCAGAATCTGAAAATAGCAACATCTACCAAACTTATATTATTTTATGCTTATGCGGTCTACAACAATCGGTTAACAAGTCTATTATAATTGTGCAGTGTTTTCTCTTTACTCAGCAGGCCCTTTTCTTTGAGAACGTGTTTGCTTGTTTATCCTAGTGACTTTTGCCACTATTCCTTGCACTTATTATATATCCATTAATTAATGAACTTTTAAGCTGCGATTTGATAACGTCGAATTGAAGGGACAACTCCAATGAATGATCTTGACGAGTCTTGTTTGCTCAGATCGTTCACCGTCTTACTTCCTTCCACAACAGAGCGGTTGGGAACTCAGGACAATGTTACGTATTCCCACGCTACCTAAGAATCAACACTTACGGAACTGATTATTTCAAGTGTAGTGTGATAAAATACACGGTACAAAATATACGATGCTGTTTTGAATCTCAAATTCGCAAGTGCGATCAATGAGTAATTAAGGAGCGTATCGAAAACATAAGAACATGTATGGAAATGCAAAATGTTAAAATCCATTATTTAAAAACAATTAAATGTAATTCAAATACAGTTTGCTTTAATAAAGCGTTTTAAGTTGAAATTTACTTAATCTTTTGTGCCATCTAGTACGCTCGTTTTATCACGAATGTACGTTTCCGTGTGTTTTACAAGTGTTTCGTGGTTTTTAGAAAAGTGAATTGTAAAATACCTAACGTTTTTTAAAATATGTTCAACCCGTCCGGATTTAAATTTACCTTTCGCATCAAACCCTCACGTCGAAAAGATTTAATATAATAATAATTATATTGTGCCGCCTTATCCCTATCTGACGTAACTTCGATAGCGCGTAACATACGTATAAGTTGTACATGATAAAATAGTTATCCTACAAAATCGATAACCCAGATATGGTTTCTAATAATTTAGTTCTGCTATTATGGTAGATGGTCTGAATTTTAAATCTATTCTTTTTTTTGACGTTTCTTTAACTCATTCATTAAAGTGCAGGAAAGTTGAACACGTATTTGTGTCTACTCGGTCTAAGAATAATAGAAGAAACGTCAAGATTTTCAAATTAGAAGAATTTGCTGAGTAACAACCTGCTCCTAGTATAATGGTAACACTTTGAAATGCTTTGAAAGGAGATTTTTCGTGAGTTCTGAACCGCGCGTCCGTGTCCTATGTCGAACCTTTTCTGCACCTTGATTAGTTACTGCAGAAAACTTCCTCCTGAAATCTTGAGGGTATGCAGTACTTTCGAAGATTCGTTAAATTTTGTGTGAATAGGTATTTACCATTTGGAAAACTTTGAGGTTACACTCCATATTTGTAAATGACAGTTGAAATTTTAATATGTATAGCTTGGAAGACATAGCTGGTGGTGGTTTTGTCTTATGATAGCATGCGATTTAAAATTTATTTTTAGAATTTAAGAATCCAAAATATACTACACAGTAAAGCTATATATTTGATTAAACATCAAATAAGTATAACTCACTTTGATAAAGAGTTTCTTTACTCTTTAGTAGTCGTTTGATATAATTAATTAAATTGTGCATTATAATATATCAGGGTTACTTACAATGGGACAGCTTAAGAAATTCCTGAGAAAGAAACAATATTAAATTTTTCCACCCTAATGCTATATCTCGAATAGGGTGGCATCGATTGAGCTAATTTTTCGTATTTATAGTTTGTGTGACTGTAGTACTCGTTTGCTTTAATTTTATCTATATAGCTATTAGGGCACTTTTTAATGACTTATCACAGTTGGACCTTAATATAATTAGAAGGTTTAGCGAACCTTCCAAATTTTGTTTATTTTTCTTAAAAGTAGGTTTGTTTAATCTATTTGGTTCTTGTTTTGACTATTAAGTTACCTTTGATGTGTATTGTTGTTGACTATTTTGGTCATTCAATGTTAAACTGCTATACTATACACCATGTTAAAGATTGAGTTGCAGGTTAGGCACTTCAGTTGAGTCAAATCCCTAGTAATAATCTAAACGCTTTAAAAAAAGTTTATTTAAGATTTTTTAATTCTTCAATATGTGTCTTTCTCAGCTTTTTTTGTGCAATGTAGTATGAGTTTGCAGTTAATCGCAATATCTATTGAGGTTTATTATTGTCATTCATGTGACACTAATATTTCCGATAGAATTTGAGAAATTTTCAAAATACGTTCAAAAATTTATGCATCCATGCATATTTGAAATATCCTCCGCGTTAGTTAGATTAAAGAGAATGAAGTTAAAATCCCTTTGCTTAAAACTTTTGTCCGAAATTATTATTTACGATTCCTCTAAAATGCACATCCATTATACGATTCTATGGTACGTATTGGAATGAAACTCGCATATAGCAAAGAGTCGCTCAGCCCGACTGATAGTGTGGTAGGAAGGGCGGCTTAAATCAACGTTCGACGTCAGCGTTGATTCCGCTAGCAATACGTTTATTTTTTCATAGCGTTTCTAATGAGCGCAGATCCCTGTGCTTAAAAGTAACAATGACTTATTTCAGGCGCAGAAGAAGGCAATTATTCGGCGGTTCGGGCAGTGCAGCAAGGCGGGAGCTCTACCATACTCTTCCACTCGTTGGTTATAGCCCCTGATGCGAGGACGGGCAATATGACCCTGTCATGTAAGGTTACGGTCCGTAGAGAAGTTAGCGAGAAATTGGCCGTAAGCAATAACATATTTTCTAAGGAGATTTAGGTAGTTTCTCGTTTGCGCGCAGCTTGGAGCGATCTTCACCTTCATTTATTTATTTGAGGCACCTACTTATCTCGCTTCAGATTACTTTAAAGAAAATGCACAAATCAACTAACAGTAAGTATATTCCTAAGTAACCCAAACATATGCAATTCTCATTGGGGGTTAGATAGGGATTGGCCGATTTCAGGCCCTTCCTAGGAAAGTGTGGAAAGGGTGGGTGTTACTAACATGCTTCAGTCGCCGTTTCGTAGTTGGAAAATAAAACTCAATGTGCGTGGTGTCTTTAAACCATATATTTCTAATAACTAGTACTAAGTTGATAATAATAATAATAATAATAATGCGTATTTATTGGCAGTAGCATGAAAGGTAATTACAAACAACAGCTACAACAATACTTTAACCTACATATTTATACCCACACATTGCCAAAAAAAAAAAAATATTGTGATTGTGTTGTGAGTTACATGTTTCCAATATAAGGATATAAAGGTAAGTAGTGTTTCGTACTCAGAGAATAACGTCCTAACTGCTTAAAGTTTGCTATACTAAGCTAGCATGGATTCAAGACCAAGTACATCCGTCTAGGCCAGCGGTTCTTAACCTTTTCTTTTTATCGCGGACCCCTTTGAATATTATTTTGTTCTTACAGACCCCTATTAAGATTTTCACTTGACATATTGAAGGTATTTTAAATAAATATATAATAAAAAATTGTAACAGAAGTTTTAATTGAAATCATAACAAAGTAAGCTGACCATCTTGTTTTAGTATTACATATATATAAATTAATGAGCTGCTTGGTGCTGTATTTCGCTAAAAAGTCTTGCTATATCAGGTTTAATGTTGGAAACTTGTAATCTAATTCTGATTTCACATTTGTTAAACGGTCCCTATTTTTATTTTGGGGTAAATAAGAGCAGAGAAGGTTTTTTTCACATAAGTAGGTAGTCGCAAAAAGCACTAGAACTTTTAGAGCTTTCATAGGTAACTCGGGATAATCCTCTTTTAACTGCACCTAAAAATTTGGAAGCAGCATTTTCATATACTCTAATTTTAAAGCGCCGTTGGTGGATATTTCAATGAGTTTTTCTTCTTCTATTGCTGTTAGTCCTTGTAGCTCGTAGATGTTCACTTGAAAACGGATCTCTAATCCACTCATTACTTGAATCAGAAGCTGGAAAATATTCACGAAAATTGTGTTTCAAATCATTTAGATGCTGTGCAATAACTAACATGTCCTCTCTATACAACTCTTCGTTAAAGAAATACTTCATTGTTTGAAAAATCAAGTTTTGAATTCGAGAGCCGATGATGCACAAAAGCAGCTTCTTCATTATTGCTTCGATCTTGTCATTCACTTGGAAAATTGTCAGTGTACCTTGCTGTCCTTGAAGATTTAAATTAAGCACATTTAAGTGAGTGAAAATATCTGATAAATACGCTAACTTTATTAGCCATGAAAAATACACATGCGATTACTAAGATAAAACTGTTTATCGATAAGAAATAGCCTCACTTCGTCCTTCAGTTCCCATAAGCGAGATAACACTTTACCTCGTGATAACCAACGAACGTCAGAATGCAACAAGAGATGATAATACTCACCGTCCATTCCTTTGCAAAGTTGTTCAAAAAGCCTTGAATTTAATGCTTTGCGTTTTATAAAATTGACAATTTTTACTGATTCGTTTAAGGTCAATTGTAGTTTCTCTGGGATTTTTTTAGCAACTAAGGCCTCTCTATGCAAGCAGCAATAAGTCCAAGCCACCGATGGTGCAACTTCTTTAATTCCTGCTAAAAGTCCTGTAATCTTTCTTGACATAGCTCGCGCCCCATCAGTGCTGATTCCAATGCATTTCAACCAGTCAACATTATGAGATGTTAAAAAGTCGTTTATGCTACTAAATATCTCTTCTCCTGTAGTGTGCACTAATGTGGAGATGAAGAGCAAATCATCGACAATATTTTTCGCATTTTCATACCTAATGGTTGCTTTATTTGTTAATTAATAATTAAAATTCTACCGACGATTGCGCATGCACAGATTCTAAAAAATGTAAACGTTGTCGTGTGTTTGCTACATACTGTAAAAGATATTATTTTTCGAGAGAAATGTTCATGCAGCTTGCGATCGTTGGAACGATAGGGAATCTAATGTGTCGAAGAAGAATATCATCGAAGATTTCATACCCATATGTAAAATAAAGATACAGCAAGCAAGAAAGTTCGTTAGCACTGGCACAGTTGAATAATGCGTGTACTCGTTTCCTGTTCTAGCAAACGGAACCCATATTTGCCCTTTTTCTCTGTTATTTACTTTAGCTATCGCTCACTCCTGGGTGTTTATTGCCTAATGCCTATATCATGGCATAATATTCAATCAGAATAGGTTTTATTGTTTTTGTTTGTTGTATAATATTTCGTTAATGTACTTTACCTGACTATGCGTAAATTGATCAGGAAAAACATTCTTTCACGGACCCCTAAAAGGGAGCAGCGGACCGCTGGAGTCCGCGGACCACAGGTTAAGAACCGCTGGTCTAGGCCATTAAGCTGCTCGAATCGGCAATTCTTATTTTGAATCAAAAATAGATGATGTTTTCATCAATCGCTCTGATGGCGATCTTGGTTATAATGGAGAAGAGAATATCAACGTTGAAGTATTTGATGGTAGCAACTCTGACACCGATAGCGAAGAGGACATCGATTCCCGTGTATTATCTACTGCCACTCTTGATGGTGGAATTACATGGTGATAGATGATGAGATAAGGTTGTAAAGAATTTCATGAACAAATTCATACACTACTTTTTATTGTAACATACCTAAAGTTCTTGTAACACCCGCATGATTGGAGATTTCACGTGTTGTGGGAACCACTCTTCCAAATTGGTATCCCGCTATACAGGAGCATTTTTAGATTTCAAATACTTGAAGTCTAAGATCTCCGTATCCGCCTTAAAGATAATAAATTGACCACAGAAAACCGCATTTATTTTCAGTGCTGTCTCCTTCCTCAAGGAATTACGTATGCGCCATGTGAAGATGTCTTCCGCATTTTTGAGTAACTCAGCTGGATCTTATGCTGTAAGTTAATCATCGTTCATGTATGAATCCTGCTGGCAAAGGCGGACTCTAAATTTACCCATTTTACGCGGGTACTTGTATAATTTGCCCGATTTGGGTGAGCTGGCTTGTAACTACTATCAGAAATCGTTCGCAGCGACTTCATCGTGGTGCGAAGATCCTGCATTAGAACCACACAGTTGGGGATGTGTTGCTTCTCGTTTACATTTACTGAAGTCTTCAATGCTGCACTCATAGCGCGAATATTTTTCCACACTCTTTAATTGTTGAAGGATCATCAACTGTACTAATAGATAGCCGGCTTCATATTGCATTTATAAAAGTAACCTAACATCTTCAACGAATGTCACCTACATTATGCAATCATTATACATTTGATGCAAACTCCTGTTAGTGGCTGTATTCGAGAATGTTTAGATCTTGCACGACATTGCATTAATAATTAAGTCCAGAAATGTTAGATCAGCCAAAAAAAAAAAATTATTTATATTTAAAAAACGTTATATACATATGTTTATTAACTCGTATCAAATTTGCCGCCACGTTGCTCAGGTTACGTCACGCGGGCCTCCCTACCCATACATCATCAACCGCGAAAGTCCTCCTATAAGCATGCATGCCTCACCGCGGGGTTTAAGTCGCCTGGAGTCCCGATCGGTTTCAAATTGCGAGCGCTTCGAAGTCGGCACCTTCATCGGCCAATCACATGACGCGAGGTAGGAGTGAAGGGGATAAAAAAAGTACTTTCAAACTCCCTGTGTAAACCTTATGGGATTTTGCGCCAGAGCTTATGTTATTCTAGTGGCTCAAAAATGAACCAGCACTGAGCAGCAACTGTACCTTGTACCTTACAACAAAGGCTTTTTGAAACTTGCCTGAAATTACTAATACAGCGAAAAACTTAGGACTTGATCCAGGCTTCTTAGATTTGTGATAATTACTTATAGATCGTGTTCTAGAGATGTCGTAAATATTATAAATGTAAAATTAGAATCTTCAAGAGATAAGGTACCTCAAAGGTCAAGTTATAGACCAATAGATGAATGTGAAATGAAGGCACTTGTAGCACACAAAAAGTCGACTGGAAAAGTGAAAGCATGTTTTCATGGCTGGCATCACTTTTCCAGTCGTCCAATATTTCGAGCAGTTATCTCATTAAAATACTCAATAAAAAGTTCTTTGCTATGCTTGCGTTTTGATGGTGCTCTCACCAGAGAACCTAGAAACTTCGAAGATCCAGCTGCTGCTATTTCAGAAGTACTCAATAGATTCGTTGACCATTAATGCGCCTGCATTGATGAAATGCTTATTTCGAGGCTGATAGATTCAAGGTCTATATACCTAAAAAAACAAATAAGTATGGTTTGAAGGTTTTAACGCTGACTAATGCTCGAACTGGATATTTTTATAACGCCTACCTATATTGTGGCAGAGGATCATACGGTATAGGTCTTCCTAGCGAAGAGCAAGAGTTCCCAATACCTACGCAAACTGTAATGCGTCTCATTACATCTATTAGAAACAGTAACCGCAATATAACACCAGATAATTGGTTCTCGTCATTAGGACTAGTCAGGGATCTGCAGAGACGTGGGCTTATCTATGCTGGTACAGCAAAACAAAAAAGTTTTCGCGTAGCTTGTTAGTAAAGAACTAACTAGGCGGTATCTATCGCCGCGAGCTGAGAAAACAATATACCTAAATTCTTTTCATTTATTTTATTCAATAAAGCCCGATATTTACAATATATCCAGTAAAAATTGTGTTCACATCATATCCTTCTTTACTATGAAGCTACGCGGAAACTTTCTTCTATTGCTGTACACTCAAATGCAACAAAAGAGGAATACCATCGAAATTTCTGTCCTTCAGAAACCGCGATGTGCATTCATCATCCCATGGATTCTTTGACAATGTAACCATGCTGAGCTATATTCCTAAACCCTATAAAGCAGTAATACTACCTTCAAGTATGCATAACGGTAAAGATGTCGATAAAGAAGAAGATAAACCAGAAATAATAGCATTCTATAATCGCATCAAAGGAGATATGGATGGTTTGGACCAAAGGTGTGCCAATTATGCTTGCAACAGAAGGAGACGTCATTGGCGTTAGCTATTATGCTGTTGTATAGACGCTGATAAATATATCAGCAGCTAACGCATATCATTTGTACCTGTGCTTTAAAAACTTTAAAAACGTAGCTTGCCTCAATTTTATAAAAGAAATTAGCGCCGTAGATGGTGGCTCCACATCTGAGTAACAAACTTTTGGTGCCAAATCTGCGAAATGACGTCACAAGTGTAATAAATTCGTTCACAAGTGGCTGACAATAAATATCTATTATTTTCAAAAACTAACTTAAATTGATCCCACATGTTGGACCTTCTGATGTACAGTTTCTAAATTAAAACATGTTTTGGCACGTTTTGGTTCCTATATGAATTCGGTGGCTTACAGCTTTAAGCAAAATATAAGTTTATATGTTTTAAATTATTGGAACAGAAAAACTTGTTATTGGTTAGATTTGCCGTAATATTTCCGTTAATATCTTGTACATAATGCTCATGAAATTGAATGAAGTTCTAAATTGAAATTGATCATGCTACAGCGAGGCTTTGATATGCTGCTTAATTAGTGAATAAAATCATTAATTAGCCCCTGATTCACATCGGATTTATTACAGTCTAATACCCTACAGCAAGCACATAATCAATCTTCAATCACACCTTTAATTGAGTGATTATGCGAATCCGTGAACCACCTGTTATGATACGCTAACATAATTACTGGAAACACGGACCCAAAAAATATAAATAGAAGAGCGCGCGAATCCAATTCAGAAAGAGCACAATAAGATCTGTAAAATTAATTATCCCTGTCTTTCTTTCTCTCTCTCTGTTATGTAAATTATCTGGCTGAAATAATGAATGATATCCGAGTTCCTGCTAAATTCGACGATTATCTCGTTAATGATCTTCGTTTAGCACACAAATTATAATTGAAAGCCGTGGCTTTTGCTGTCGTAACTTCCTTAATTATGACATGATTATTACAACTACTTTCCAGTTAAAACATTTATTACTTCACGTTATTTTTCAGATAAAAATCGTACTTGTTCTCTGGATATAATGCAACTTTGGTGTAATAATCATTGGAAAATTCAATAGAACATTTCTGTTATGGCAGCCATCAGAGGTGGAGCCTCTGAAATACCGCAGCCTCTTGGCCTTTTTTTTGTTTAATTACCTATTTATTTTACATTTTAAATTATACCAATCATTCCAATATTCTGACACTGAACGCAAAAAGGCAGTCAGTTTTTGGCGAGCCCAGAGAATTAGTTTGCTCAACCAGTTAGGGACTTAGACAGATCAGGAGTTTAGAATGGTATAGTTCAATATATAAAGTAAATCAAAAGATAAATAATCAAAATGGTAGTTGTGGTTTCAGCACTCTGATGTTTAGTATATTATTTGCTGTAATAGAACTCTAGTAAGCAAGCAGTCACTGAAATTCTAAAAAACTCACAGTAGACATCGAACTGAAGATCATAATGAATCTTGCGTAGGTTTTCACGGCCAATATAACTATTACCGCCATGAGTCAAAACTCTCGTTTGTAGTTTCACTGTTCATACTGACAGCTCCTTCAGGATAACTGATTCTCCATGATACCGAAAGAAGATTGCTGAACTGCTGGACGAGAACGCCTACAAGAAAATAAGAAAGGATCCAACATTTCTATGTTGGATCTTTCCTTGGTAGAAATCTGTTCTGCATCTCTTTAGGTATCGATGAAATCTTTATGCTCTTCCTTCTTCTGATCACAAAAACAGTAAGGAGGGGCATAAAGATTTCATCGATACCTAAAGAGATGCAGAACAGATTGCTACCAAGAGCCACTAAACCATCCAGGCTGTATACAATACCAAAAATACATAAAGAAAGAATACCATTAAGACCGATTGTAAGCAATATTGGATCACCGACCTACGATTTGTCGAAATATTTAGCGAACTTACTAAAGCCATATACCAGATAAACTACAATATATGTGAAGAATTCTAAACATTTCCTCGATATTTTGTCTACTCTGAAGACTGAACTTACAGACATTCTAATAAGTTTCGACATTATATCGCTATTTACCAACATACATACGGAGGACGCACTGGCTTTACTTTCAGAACTTGAACTGCAGAAAGACATCATCGAATTAGTAAAACTGTGCTTATCTACGACATATTTCTTGTACGATGGAAAACACCACGAGCAGCGACGGACGCCCTTTATCTTCGGAAATAGACAACTCGTTTTTGGAAGTATTTGAAGAAAAGGGCATAAGTTCCAGCGATATGAAACCGAAGTGCTGGCTGCGATATGTCGACGATACTTTTGTAATATGGCAACACGGAGAAGAGAAGTTACAACAGTTCTTGGATTACATCAACTCACAGCACCTAGTCAGTAAGTTTACCATGGAGAAACAACAAAATGAAAAACTTCCCTTCCTGGATGTTATGGTTAAGAAAACAAAAGAGGGAGTACTACAACACACAGTATTTAGAAAGAATACGCACATCGATAGATATCTATATGCAAGAGCTCATCATAATCCGATGCAGGAGAAGACGTTAATACAAACTTTACTATCCAGAGCCGAACCATCAGTGACGAGCAACATCTTGTCAGTGGGAAGATACATCTGGGGAAAGTGCCGAAGAAGAATGGTTACACTAATGTCGACATAAGGAGAGCCACTAAGAAGAAGACGACAGTGGAGACAACTACAGAACCACGGAGAGGAACGGCGTGCTTACCTTACATAGCGAGAGTCATCGAATTTTAAAGAAACGCAACTTACAAGTACGCTTTGAAATTGCAGCGTCGATCCAGCAGTATCTACCGACCCCTAAGGATAGGATATCCAAAAGGTGCACGGAGGGTGTCTATAAAATAACATGCTAATGCGGGCAGTGCTACATCGGACAAACAGGAAGAGCTATCGACACAAGATTAAAAAGAGTGATCGAACAAGCAGATCAGCAGTGACAGAATACATATACGACACCGGACGTAAAATGGACTGTAACAACGTAAAAGTGATAGCTACCACCAAGAACTACGGAAAAGGACTCATCAGGGAATCCATAGAGATAGAGAAGAATAAAATCGTCAACACATAAGAAGGGTACCACCTCAGCAACATGTGGAAGAGCCTACTACGAAGAGCCGTCACGGTCAATGGAGCGGAAACTACACGATTGGATCCACTAAAGGGGTATATAAGAAGAATGTCGAACCATAGAGAATCAGTTCAGTTATCCTGAAGAAGCTGTAAGTATAAACAGCGAAACGTCGAGCGAAATCCGGAAGAATTTATTAGTAATAATCAGAAGTAACCCTCACGGGAAATATCCTTTTTTTTACTATTATTAGAAATATGTGTCTCTCGGGCACATATAACAGAAAGCCCCGGTTTTAGCACTACCTTTTGCCGCTGAAATGATCTTCTTTAAGAACAGAATACTTGATATAATTTCCAAGACTTTTTTTAAAGTTGATATTACAAAAATAAGTGCATGTAAAACTAAAATACACAAAACACATAAAAACTGAGATATAAAGTTGTTTAAAGCGGTTCCAATAAGTATTTCGAATATATAGGTAGGTACTACAAACTTTCAAACTACGATATTGTTTTAAGATAAATACATACATAAACACATTCACTATATTAATAAATTATAAGACTCGCAACAGGTATTGCAAATTTCTTTTGAACATTGTAGGCAGACTGGTTTTTGACACTTTACACCCTTGTAGCCCGTATTTCTGGTCTGAGAGTATGGGCACAGGCCGAATTTTCGTTTTCTTCTCAAGCTTATTAGTTATTTCAGTTGGTGGTTGCTGGTGGTAAGTTGCCTGACGAATTCAGATCGGATCGCTTAGGAAAATTCCGAAGCAGCGCGCGAACATTCATTTAATTTCATGTGTAGCAATGTTATTAAAAAGAATATTAAGCCAATTTCAATAGTATAATACCAGTGAAAAAAAAACCTGTAAGCAGATATGTTAGCATTAATTACTTGACAAGGTCATTCAGACTAGTTTACTTACTTAACATGTTTTAGGATGAATGTTTGTACACGTATCGCGTCAAAGACTGGAGCTTTGATTACAGCTCTATTTTTGATTTTAGCAATTTTTTTCACTATACAGAGTGCCCCAGAGGTAGACAAATGCATACTAACTCCGTTATTTTAGAAGGAACGCCCTACATATTATTCCATTTTTAAATTCTGCGTAGAAGAATAAAATCACTTTATATACACTACTATGTCTATCTCTAGTAACAACTCAAAATGGTTTATTGGGTCAAGGATTTTGAAACCACTGAACTTAATAACAACGTTGTTATTTACCATTTTGTAAAATACAGCCACGAGCCTTTGGTTAAGGGGCGTAGTTTGTATTTGTATTTGTTTTAGTTAAGTACCATATATAAATACCTATTCTAATACAACAGTGAAACTAAAATCGATATAATTATATACAGGTGTCCCCTATGAGACCGAAAATTTGCTTAATTTTGAACTAAGCCAACTTGATTTCGTTTTTTAAATAGCAGCCTATATCTTTGCTTATGCTAATTACCCTTACGCAAAGCCCTTTTGATTCATACTCAACATTTGTGACGACTCATGCAGGATTCCACAATATTATTATTTTTTAAATAAATCCAATTAATTTTTCATTATTTTTCAAATTAGCTTAATATATAAACGCGATATCATTAAATGAAGCCACAAATCAGTGAGCATACATCGGTATCAGATCATAAAATACTAACTAATAACACTTTTTTTTTTTGAAAACAGGAAGGAATTTGATATCATTCGTCCATGATTAGCAGAAATTATATTTCCTATAGGGCTATAGGAAATATAATTTCCTATAATAAGCTTAGTGAAGGAGGCATTTCAATTCATTCCGCTAGAAAATTAACGTAAAATCTACAAAAGAGGGTGGAAATATGCTTAAAAGAAAAAGGATATATTTTAGAACACCTGTTGTAAAGTTTGATAACTAATTGATTGATGATCCCTGCGTGTAAATACTTTTAACTAAGGATGTATTTTATTGTGATTTAATGTTTATTTGTTTTTTATTATTTTAAACGCTTAAGAATAAAATACATATTATATTTTTTATTATACGAGAAAATTAATGGAAAATTTAATTAATTAACTATCTAGAAAATCTTGCACGAGATATCATAAACGTTTAATGTAAATTAAAAGGGTTTTGTGTAGGGGTTAATTTAACATAAGCAAATATGTACTGTACTGGGGTTCTTCCGATGTTTTTCCTGCTCAGAAACGTATCATTCGCTGTATTGCAAATATCAAATCATTTGAATTTTGTAGGCCCTTTTTTGTTAAGTTTAAAATTTTACCTCTGCCGAGTGTTTATATTTTAGAGCTTCTATCATATATTTATTCGATTCAACACAAAATTCCTAAAATCTCAGATTTTCATACATATATGAGTTCAGGCCCATCCCCAATGCTAAACTTTTTAAAAAAGGCTACGCGGACTTCTTCTGGAGCGCTGCGTGTACTCTGTTGAAGAGTTCCTCTCAATTTTTAGTGCATAGTGGTAATTTAGATTTACATTTAACTTTATTAGCCATATTGCCACAACTAATTGTATTGTATTCGTTATTGTTCATACTGACAATGTCGATATCTTTGGATCTCATGACAATATATTGATCTATCTATCTATCTATCTATACAAGGTGCTTTAAAAAAAATCAAGCCACCCTGGGTTAAAGTTAAGCAAATATTCAGGACTATGGTGGGCATCTCTATATAATTATATCAATTTTATTTTCACTGTTGTATTAAACCAAATATGCATATGTGTTATTTAAGGTATGATTATCTAAAACAATTTTGCATATAAACTACGTCACCTCAACCAAAAGCTTGCAGCCGAGCCGTTTTTTATAAAAGCGTAAATAACAACGTTGTTATTACAGATAGCTTACACAAAATGATTTTATTTTTCTGAAATTAAAAAAAAATGATTTTAAAAATGGAAAAATTAAAAAATATAGAGTGTGCCATTTTGTATAGTCAAAAACACTTTCGGGTTATATAGCATCATTTTTTTTTGCTAACATGGACAGTAGAGCCGCAATTAAAGAGCCAGTCTTTGGTGGGATAGCCTGTACAAATTCTTCCAAAAAGATTCTATCTGTGTTGGCCATTTAGTAATGAATAATAGACTTACATCAAACTTATCTGATTGCCAATTATCCCATTCCAAGCACCCGATTTGAATTTCAATGGCGGTAATAATTTATCATTCATTCCAAGATCTACGATTCACTTTTACTCGAGTAAGTATCCAGCGCAACGACCATTGCCGCGCAGTGTCGCCGTCTGCGAAACTTTACACCACCGTATCCTGTCTGACCGGAACTAACGCCGATTTTATGGCACACGAGCACGAGAATCACGAATAAAATTTAAAACATTCACTCGCAAAATATAAACGTCTCGTTTTCTAGCTGAAATCCGCCACTATCCGCGAAACTTTATTTCGAATTTATTTTATACCCCTAACTACAGGCAAAGTTTCACTTTATAGCAATGGTTTTGTGTTGAAATTTAAGTAGAAGATACAATGTGATACTTTCTGCACGTTTTAGATTTGTTTGCTGCAGCAACTACAGAAATAAAGTTCTAACAGTCTCCAGCGTAAGATGAAAGCGATAATGAATACGTAATTTAATCAAGTGTTGGTTAATTGTTGTTCTTTGTACATTATTCCTTTAAGAACTCATTGCATAATAAATGAATACATGTATTATTTGACTACAGTTTGAAATAAATTAGTTACAAATCAAGGTTTTTGCGAGGTGAATGTATGGATCCGTATCAAGAAGGTTAAAAGAATGTGTATTGCACATTGTTCTTTATTAGCGACCGCTATTGTGGATTTTACTACAAAAAAAACATTAGGCTGCAAATCTGAAGCAATCCAATATCCAATAAAATGCAAGAGGATTTAAATATAATAACTATAGTTTACTTAGAAATTATTTGGAGAACTCTTAGGGTCCAGGTTGAAAACAAAGATAATAAACTAACACGTAGAATTTCGCGGTCATTATCTAGACTATTTTCTATTTGGGTTCCCGGCTGAAACCGCGTCCTGGTCTTCTTTTGCCCCACGTTTCGTTCACAATCGCAGCATCTTCAGGGCTACTCCTGCTGCTGTTGACTTGAAACTGAAAGATTAACACACGAGCACGAGTAGGAAACGTGTGTTAGTTTTTCAGTTTTAGGTCTACAGAAGTGCGAGCAGCTCTAAAGATGTCCATTGTGATTGTAGACGAAGTACCGGCCAGAAAGAAGAAGATCCAGGACGAAATTCCAGCTTGGATGTCAAACAGAGTATAGCACAACGATAATAAATCTAATTTCCTTTGGTCGGGATATATAAAGACCAAACAATTGTTTGCTTGTGAGGCATCCTCGTACAATTAAATCTCCCAATCATCATTACGGCCCTGGAAAAAACCAGTCACCGTAAAACCCCTCAATGCAACATTTCCCATCTGTTTCCATCTGTAACTGTCATTCTTTTAGTATTTCTCTTACATATCTTCTTTTATTTTTATATCTCACAAATGTCTGTTTTTACTTCATTTTAGAATTTAATAAGTTTATATACAGATTACTCCTATGTTTTTGCTTCTCGAAATATTACATTTAATTTTTATATTTACTTCGTTTATACTTTATTTCGATAATATAATGATCCACTTTTCCAATTTCCAAAAGTGATGCTTGGATCTTCGATTCCTCCTTTCTTCCAATGTTAGACTTTTCGAATTTCTAATTATAAAACTTTCCAAAATTTTCCAATTGTATAGCTTGTTTTGTGAATGCTCCTTCTTAAGATTTCTTTCTTTTTCTATTTTAAAACTCCTTAATATTTTTAACAATTTAAAATACACGAAAATTCTATATGTTTAAACCCTATGTCATTAATTCGGTTTTTTTTAGGGTAACTATAGAAAGAAAACTATTCTCGGAAATGAAGGCCGCTTCTTCATTTCGAATTCACCGGAGAATTCTTTTCTAGAACTTAAAACCCTTGTATTTCTTTTTTATTTTCCTCCCAACCAAATAGCTTTCTTCTTAAGAAAAGTCTGGGTACTAGAATTTCAGATCATCCAGAAAGTTTTCATGCGTCGACTTTTGATCTAACGTTTTATGAAGATTAAAATAGTTTAAAGTTTTTTTTTCGCGCACAACAATTTATTACAAAATAATCACTTATTCTCGTTCATTTTTCTCAATCGCTCCATCGACTTTTTGAACAAATGAGGTTTTTGCTGTTGCCATCATTCCTTTTAAATTTTGGATTATTCCAGATTTGGTAGCGAATCCCACTGTAAAGAACACTGTAACAAGATGTTTTTTTTTTTAGAATTTTTGGGTCTACGATACTGGGGTGCCTGCAAGTTGAAATAGATTTAACAGATAATACCAAATTGACATTTCGTCCGTTTTCTTTGGTTTAATGTTCATTGTTTATTTTTATTTTATTGTTACAACAATATTGAGATTGAAACACTCAACTTCCCATCACAAAAAATATTTGTGCTCTATCTACAGCTAGTACTTGAAATTACGTTCCCAGTATTCTCCTCCTGAGAATCATAGTTGCAATAGTTCAAAGGTAAGTAGGTCGACGATTGATGCTCCTGCTCTGCTAACACTCTTGTTTTGATTTCTCCTGATTTAGTCATTTAGTCATTGTAGTTTGTCAAGAAATTGAAACCAACTATTTATTGCATATTTACACAATTTTTATCTACCGTGTATTCCTTATATGTTGCAAAATTAAAATAAATTGTATTTTTTCCGGAACTGTTAAATTCTACTGTTACTTTTTTCCCAATGATATCAAGTTTTTTTTTTATTAAATGTATTGTCATCCTGATTTGTACTTTAACTTAAAGAAACATACATGTCAAACAGGTTATTTTGCTACAACTGTATTATATTCTGCTGAAATATTTCTGCTCATATTTTGCTTTGCTATAAGTATTTATTACCCATTACTCATTAATCTATGAAAGGCTTTCGATTGTTTAGATTAGATTAGGTTAGGATTGGGGTGACCTATGGACCCGCTTCACCGCGACCGTTTTAGATCTATTGTAATCCTCTTTTTCCTAGAGGACGCTCTCTAATTAGGCTTATCATCTTTGAGAGCGGCTTCTTTATGTAGCTACTAGCTGTGGGATTTTCCTTCTCCATTACTAGAAGCCTTGTCCTCGCCAGGCCTTCACATCGGCACAGCGCATGAACTGGTGTTTCTCATCGTCTTGGCAGTATCTGCAGGTTGCATCATCTGCCAGGCCTATGCTGTACATATGCCTATTCGGTCTACAGTGACCAGTCAGCAGACCTACAATCATTTTGACAGGCTTCCTGTCTTTATTCAGTAGATCTCTCGTGAATTCAGGCCTCTGCTGCTTTAGGAACTCTTTTGTCTGTCTTTGTCCTGGTGATTTTTGCCACCACTCTCTGGATTGATTACGTATCCATTCGTTAATGGATTTTTTAATTTGCGATTTGGTAGTGCCGAAATAGGCTTTCGATTGTATCGATTATGAAATACTGCTGAATAAATTAGATTATTATGGAATTAAAGGACAACCGCTCCAATTGTTAAAGAGCTGCTTACAGAACGGAGAACAGGGGTAGGGATTGTTAACAGAGGGGTACCGTAAGGGCCCGATCCAGTTTATAATATATATAAATTAATCTACGCAAACGGAAGTATCGTCTGCGTATATACTATTCTGCTATAAGTATTTATTATTCTCATACCAAAATATCTTTGTTATGACAGAATTGTTAGTTAAATTTGGAGTATTGTTTAATCAGGCGAACTTTGTCACAAGTATGATCACTGAAGACGCTAAAATAAAAGTTTAGGTTTAGTTTAGTTTTGGAAGCCTTATAACTCAAACAATTCGCAATAATAATAGTTTTTTTTTAGGGTAATTTATTTGCTAATTCTGTTAGCCCTGTATAGTTTTGGGAATGATATCAAACAACACAATTTTGTCATTTTCCAAGTTTCGGGGTGAAATCAATTCAATTACAGAGACAAGCCCTAGAAGTATCCAAAATAAAATATGAGCAGGTATTTGACCCAAAGGAAAACACAAAGAAAGAAACACTGAAGCTATACAGCCAGGCAAATTCAGGAAAAGCCATTATTCGGAAACCATCTAAGAGTAAACACTAATCTATAACTAAAGTTCAGTACGAATCATCCTCACACAATAAGACACTCTGCGCTGAGATTACATCTACTGGGAAAATTAGATTCAACACTGGAGACACCTAGTAAAAACTGCGTAAAAGGATGACACGGACTACAAATCGTTAAAACTACGTTAATTAGTTACTGTAAATAATAATAACGGCGATCATTCTTTATTCATCTTCTTAGTAAGTAAGTAAGTAAGTTTCTTCTTACGTTCATGATTATCAATAATAGTAAAACCATATGACAATCGCAAATGGAACATCTCATGATTGATATGTAGACAATTGATGCGTATCTTTGTAGCATTATCGATAAAAAGAACGTATGTGCTTTGTTTCTCACAGAATTTCTCAAAAAAGAATACGTTAATTCATATTATTTGCATAAATGTATTGTTGAATAACTTACATATTCAGACTTAATTAACACTCATTTCAAATCAACAGAAATTTCTTCAGAAAACTGAAAAACATTTAATTTTGTAATATTCAGGCAGAATTATTTATATATAGCTTTTTTTCTGATACAATTAATTTTTCCGTTAAAATTAATCAATATCCAAGGTAATTTATCGCTCGACTAATTTAATCGTCCCAATTTTAATTAGCGGAATTATGCAATTCTCGATAATTAAGCTGTTTCGTTTAGTTTGTTTTACAAGTATTCCTTTTAATTTCCTAATTACCAGTCCTTGGGAAGGTCAAGAGGGTCAAAAGTGGATGGGAAGCGTTTATAATATCGCAGTCGATCCGAAAAGTTATGAGTGTAATCGGAAACTACGAATACGTTTACTGAAATCTTAATTATTTTCTGTTTGAAGATCCGAAATCCTTTACTGCTGTATTCAGCGGGGCGAATTCTATATAAAGTTTGTTATTGTGCTGCGCTATTGTCTAACATAAAAAGCGACATCTTTATGTGAAGCCTCATAGCGAGTATCCAATTTGCCGAAAGTTTACGTGATTATTTCGGAAGATTAAAGTTAAAAGACAACACTCGAGCGGATAACGGGAAACTTTCCGTCGTCAATTAAGGACAAATCAGTTTCCGTGTCTACTTTCTGCAAACAGGCGCAAACAGTATTCGGGATAAAGATGATGTAATGACATTAATTTCTCGATAGGAGCTTTTCTCGAAGCTGGCAGGTAGACAAGGCGACAGCACTTCCGATTTATAATTAGAGCGAAATTATTTTACCGATTAAGGGCGACATTAACTGTTCAATCCGTTTTAACTTTTTTTTTACGATTCTTCGTAATTTCCGAAGGAAACGTGAATTAAGTCAGTTGTTTCTGCACTAAGAGATTGAATTGAAAAAGCCCTAAAGCCTGTAGAAAAAGTATGACAGGATCTTTCATGCACTGGTAAGAATTCTTTAAAATCAACAGCATGAGGAAAACTAATGATTGAATAAAACTTCTGAGGTAGTGGTCTTTCATTTTATTTTCTAGTTACATATGTTTTATTTTACGTTTTTATGATTTTTTATCATCTTCTTTAAAAGCATTTTCATTATTTCGATACACTTATGGCGTTTTGTTTACATCTATATTATTTTCTTTACCTTAATTATTTAATTTATTCCAATTAATTTATATCTAAAACATCAACAAAATGCAAGGAATACAAACAACATTTTAAAACAGTTTAAAACTAAAAATCATCATGTTTTCAGAAATAAACATTTTCAAGACCATTAGTTTTAATATACTCTGTTGTCCTTTAAATGGATCCCAAAGATATGGTAAATTGACAGAAATGCTTAGCATTTTTAAGAGCGTCTATTGCAAATTTTCCTCAAACTTTACCTCCAAACACAAGACAAGACTTTTGGTATGTAATGGATGGTGCACCTGCTCACAGGTTTATTGAATTTTGACAGAAACGTTCGAAGACCGGCAGTCAAGTCCAGTTGGATTCATATGAGTCTTAAAGTTGTCTTCGGAGGGCGCATAAAATCTGAAGAAAGTACACCTAGTAACAACAGGCAAACTTTATATTTTTTTTTTCGAATAGTCTTTCATTATTCATTATTAGACTGAATTAAGAATTATAAAGTGTCTTATAACATAAACAGAGTTAGCTTATCTATTATTTTTGGTTTTCTAGTTCGCTTTGACACTAAAATCAATTTTATTTGTTTGTTGTGTCATTAGCACTATTAAATTCGTTTTGTGGACGCAATGGCCAATGCTTGGGATGAAGGAGGGGAATCAAAACCTTGTCTTGATAATATTCTAACTAACATAGACTGCGATTTTACATCAAAAGTCGTTCAGACTCATTTATCAGATCATTTTGGTCAATTGTTAACACTACACATTGAAAATCAAAATATTAAAAGTTATAAACAAAAAGCATTTTTAATGAATACAGCATAAAAGCTTTTTTAGGCTCTCTGAATGAAGTAAACTGGAATGATAGGTATGATTGTCAAATTAATGATATAAATGCCCAGTGAAATATCTTTTTAGTCATTTTTTTAGAAAATTTCCAAACATTTTTTCAAGTTAAAAAACTTTCAAATAATGGTAATGCTACTTTGAAGGTATCCTCTCCTGAAATAACAAATTGCACAAAGAATGTTAGCATTTTGTCAGTTTTATGTAAATTTAATAAGGAATTTAATGACTGAAACAATTAAATTAAATCAGGTATTAATTAACGGTAGAAAAATGTATTACAATGATTTAATTTTGAAATTCGGTAATCTGCCTAAAGCTATTTGGCGCGTCACCTCAAATATTGTAGGAGGATTAAAGAAAAAGAAAGCAAATATTTTTAATATACAAAGTAACCCAATAGATGCTGTCAATGCGGTTAATTAGCATTTTGTGAATATTTGAACTAAGCTATTTAAAGACATTCCACAAGTACCTTTTAGTCGCGGTTTAGTAAAGGTTAATGAAGCTTTAACTGTAGATTTAACTAATGAGGAGGAAATCATTAATATTGTTAGTAGTTTTAAGAATAACAGTTGTCCAGGTAATGATGAAATCACTACCTCACTTTTGAAGCAATGCATACATGCAATAGTGAAGCGTTTGGTAAAGATAATTAATAATTCGCTAAACTTCCGAATATTTCCGGAACGTTTAAAAGTAGCAGTAGTTGTTCCAATCTTCAAGGAGGATTGTTTTCCAAAAATCTTTGAAAAAATTGTAAGTTTAAACAATTTACTCTATGCGAGCCAGCATGGTTTTATGAAGGGCAGATCTATTGAACCCACCCTTTTTGACTACCTTAACGCAATTTATCAGGCTCTGAAGGATGGTAGCATTCCCCTAAGGGTTTTCCTTGACTTCCTTAAGTTATTACTTAAATTAAAAAGCTACACCACTTTGAAATGGATGGCATCATAGTTGAAGGGTAGAAAGCAATTTGTAAAAGTAAACTTAGATGGAAATTTAGTCAAGTCCGTTCCAAAATTAGTTGAAAGAGGTTTGCCACAGGGTAGCGTATTAAGTCCTCTTTTATATAACATTTATATCATTGGTCTGTGCAACATATTAATTAATACTTTCCATACGCATATTAATTATGCAGATGATAATCCTTTACTTATAATAATACTATAAAATTATTCATGAAAGAAGCCTTTAATTTGCTAATTAATTTGGAACCTTATGAATTTGATGGTTGCTTTGAGATGTAGTTTCTGAGTTTGCTGCTACGATATATATTTACCTCTGTTTGTATTGTATTTATTTAACTTTTCATGCTTGCATAGGTATTACATTTAAATTTTTCTGATTTTGATAATTTTAGGTTTCTTTTTAAATTAATATGTACTAGGTATAATTTAATATGTCACTTTTTCAATCTGTTAATTACTTGTTTCAACCCACTTATGTTTTCTGTTTGTGGCTGTTTGGAATAAAATTATCTGTCTATCTATCTATAGAGAAAGTATAAATAGTACCCTTTAAATGAAGGGTTAGATATTTATCACCAAAAGTAATGCAATAAGGTCATTACAGACGTTAAAAATGGTTTTCCTATTCTTGAAATGCACTATACGGTTATCCACATACTTGTTTTGTTTGTAAAACTATTATTATTCACATTGTATTCGTTATTTCTTGAAAAGATGAGTTTGACATTTGAGTTAGAGATGGATTATTAATAATATTATTACGGAATTTATTTAATAAACATTCCACATTCTAGGAGCACCTACTCTATCATGCAATTATATAGGAAATCGATTCAAACCCGCAACAATAGTTATCAAGATGTATAGGTATTGTGTTTATTGTTATTTTAATGACCATTGCATTTATTCAAGGATTTTTATTAACACGACTTCTAATGCACTCCTAGTTTTATGCACATTCACTACTTGTTTTGTATAACTCATGGTAATTGCTGCGCATTTCATAACAGGGAATGTTGAAGCATCTAATTTTTATTTTTCATTGTTTAGATCGTCATAACTTTTTGGAAGTGCGATTCCACATGGAATCCTAACAGTTGCGAAATCTTCCTCAAAAATTACAACGCATCAACGGTGTGCAAGTTACTGTCGGTCGAGGATGAGATGTGGTCGATGTTCTTGGACAATTTCGATATGCCACGGAAGTGTCCCATTAAACCGGTGAGTCTAAATTAATATGTGGCGGCGCCCGGCCGGCCATTCGGTAACAGATATTATGCCCTATTTAGTGATTTAAAGTAGGGGTCCCTCTGGAATTCCGACTATAACTGCCTCTAGGATGTTTGCAAAGTACTATTCAGATGAAATATGTACTTGGACAGTGTATTAATTTTACTGCGTCCGTCGCCATTATCGTCGCGGCGGCGTGGACGACCCAGATGTCGGCGATTTAGTGCGAAACGCCGGTAGATGGAGACGTCGTCGGAGGGTTCAGCACGGGTTTGCTCTTAATTTAATTAGATTACCGCCCGGCTAAGTCAATTATGAAAGTTCTCGGTCTCGGCATGATTGTCGCAAAGATTGGTTTATTTTCATTTAGTAATTGTTCGGTCCATTTTTCCGGACTGTTATTCTTGCTATTTGTTGCAGCCGAGCTGGGATTATGAACTTATAAAACTTGAACTAGAAAACAGAAAAGCTCATCCCAAAATAGCCGATTCGTACTTACCGCATATGATTTGTTTAGTTAATGTAGGTTACCTCAAATTTGCATTGCCAGATAGATTGATAAATTTAATGATAAATGGAAAAACACCATAACACTCGAAAGATTGCATCATTTATAGGTAACATGCTAATTTGGGACTGCGTAAGCGTCCTAAATCAGGTGGGCCCCACGGGAAATTAACTTCGGCCTGGGTCCCTAGCCACTCGGACAAGAGTGGAAATGAGGCGGCGGACGAGCTGGCCAGGCGAGGTTCGTCTAGATCATTCGTTGGAATTGGCCCTTCTTAGGGCACAACCATATCGCAAATTAAAAAATCCATCAACGAATGGATACATAATCAATCCAGAGAGTGGTGGCAAAAATTATTGGGACAGAGACAAGCAAAAGAGTGCCTTAAGGGAAAGAGGCCTTTACTAGAGATCTACTGACTGGTCACTGTAGACTAAATAGGTATATATACAACATAGGCCTGGCAAATGAGGCAACCTGCAGATTCTGCCAAAAGGAGGAAGAAACACCAGTTCATATGCTGTACCAATGTGAAGGTCTGGCAAAGATAAGGTTTCTAGTAATGGGCGTGGAGAAGCCTACAGCTAGAAGCTACGCAAAGAAGCCGCTCTCAAAGATGATAAGCCTGATTAAGAGGGCAAAATTAGAGAACAACGTCTAGGAGAAAGAGGATCACAATAGATCTGAAAAGGTCACGGTGAAGCATGTCCATAGGCCACCCCAACCGTAATCTAATCAAATCTAGATTACATGAAGGATCATCTTCTCATAATTAATTTATTCATTGAATACATCAATGAATTTCTTGTATGTATAATGGGTAAAATCACATATGGCAAAAACTTTTAATATAAAAGGTTTTCCACGGAAGTGGCTAGTTAGAAGTTTTCGGACTTAACCTAAACTTTCTGTTTAAAAATTTTGGGGTTGGAATAGTTTGGTACTTGCTATCTTTCCAAAATATATTTCAAATCTTTTACATTTCTAATTTACCGGAATTCGCCATGGACCTTGTTATTTTAAATGGAGCACCTCATATATTATGTTTAACATTTTTTTTTTAGATTCAGCATAAAATTTTATGACGATTACAACTATTAGATATTATGTTTTTTTTTTGTGAAAAGATTTCAAAAGAATGGATAATTTTGCAGCAGCTAAATAAAAACAGTATTTTTCTGGTTAAATGTCTTAGTTTTCGTAAAACATCATTTACTTCATCAGAGACAAGATTAGAATAATAGAAACAAGCGTTTAAAAAACATACAAATCATATCACAGGATACCACACAGAGATATTATTCATGCATTCATTCATTTTACCAATACGTGGGAAAGTTTCCGTCGTATTGTACAGACTGTTTAAAAATTCGTGACACATCAAAGAATTTTGAAAGTTAATTTTTTTTTTAAGAATACTTAAATACTTATAATAATTGTATATTTTTATACTGTTGGATGTAGGCTTAAATTCTATACCAATTTGCTATAACACCCTCTATGTTCATCTCTATAGTTTTCGCTTAAATTAATTTTTTTTCTTTACTAACGCTTTCAAATGATCAAATAATTTTTACTTGGTACGTCATAATTTCTACATTACAATAAATAAATTTTTTTTCAAGAAATATTATTGTTATGATCGTTGTTTTTCGCATGTATAATGTTTAGAAAAATATATATTATTGTGCAAACGAAATTTTGGGAAATATTGACGGAGATTATTTCAATCTGGATATCTTGAATTTATTCTTTATTCATGGAAAATAGCAAAGAATTGCAAAAAGAGCTTGTTAAGAGTCAAAAGAAAGATGCCTAGCGTTTACCGCTAATAGCTATAAAGAAAATCAGAACACTTTTGTTCTTGTTTGTTTTTGTAACAATAACAAATAACAAAATTTCTCGAAAGCTTCTAATTTCTCGTCAGTAATGACATATGCTCTAACAAAGTAACAAGATTAGCAGTTTTTACATATAGTTCGCTAACATAGGCTGAGTTGTCAAAACGCAGTGGTAACAATCACATCAACTGACTGATATGCTGTCAAATTTCTCTAAATATTTTTCTCGCCTAAAAATATAGATAGAGATGGCCGTGCGTTAGGTTACTTACAACGCTCTAACTCATCATTAGACATCATCAGTGGCTGAAACTTACTTCTGGTGCTGTAAATGACACCTACGGCACTCTTATATTTATAACTATTCTTTATTTAACCCACTAAAAAACAAGCAAGCATGGGAGGTTACGTAGTAAAAATAAATAAAACAGTAGGAAGCCCAATTAAGAGTAAATGATGTCACCTTAAGTATATTATAATGCATTAGTACTACTATATGTTGAGAGTAAGTAGGTGCATGTTAGAAACGTGTGCCAATTAAGCTAAGGAATTCGCACCCTATATTTAGACTAATTTATAGTATTGAATATCGTATCGAGTACTTTTACTATTGGTAATTGGTTAATTAGAGTCTTTATCGCAAGCAGAAAATAGGAAAGCAAGTTGCATAACGTTTCTCTCATTTTATCATTTGACGACTACTACTCACAAATTGAAGGTAAATAATTAGCTTTGGATTGGGAAACCTAACACGTTTGGTTAATCTTATGGAGTTATTTATGGGCAATTGCAGGTATTTCTGCCGGATGCTTTTTCTGGTATCATGTGGGTTCATTCATTAAACAAGGTAATTGCATTTAGATAACCGAACAGTTGCTCAATCACCTGGATATTTAGCTTATTTATATATACATTTTCGATGTACTAACATGTTTAAATTAAATAAATATTTAATTTAAATAAAAGAATATTTAAAGTGACTAAACTTTAGTTATTATACGATGAACTAATAACTTGTATACGACACTTCTACTACTATAGATATTTTATCCATACTATAGTTAGACTATTCGTTTACAAAATAGCAGGATTGTCCATATAAGCCGAAAAATATTCGGAGAGACATTTTGTTTGGATAAATCAACAAAAGTAAAAGAGACAAAACAAAAAAAAATCTATCTTCGAGGTTTCTACATTGTTAGGTGTATTTACTTTTTGCGTGCGCACGCAGGAACTTACTCTGCACTATCCTTCCCAAATTCGGTGGTTACTGCGTGTTAAAATTAATGGCTCTTATTAATTGTGAAGTGTTAATTGTGTATTCACGGCAAAAGTAGATGAATGCTATCAATAGCTTATTACAAGATTGGACTATATCATTTCATATAAGATCTTGAAAGTAAGTGTCAAGGTAAGTAGCTAAAAATTAAAATAAATCTAAATGAACTGACTTTTAAGGAAAAAGTTGGATGCAGGAGGAAATATTTAATTGAATTTAATTTATCGATGACCATATATGACTTTGAACCGTACTGGTTGTGGATGACGTGGAGGAGAAGTTAAGGAATGTCGATAATATATTTTTTAAACTAAGTTAGTAGTTTCAAAACCTATTATAATCAAACGGTGAAATTATCTTTCTTTGAACAACAAATATAATCCATATTTTTTTTGATGGTTGTATTTTGTATATATAAGGTCTGTTCCAACATGCCGTTTTCGTACGGTTCTTGATCACGTGAACCAATCAGAAAACTCCAATCTTTCGTATGATTGGTTCACGTGATCAAGAACCGTACGTAAACTGCGTGTTGTAACTGGCCTATAGCATATTAATTTTACTGTTTTAGACAGTTTGGTTGCAGATATACAATTTAGGGCTTGCGCTTGTTAAAAAATTATATTATAATTGTGAAATTTACATTGTCACCAATACCTAAAAGCTTTCATTGAGAAGTGAAAGAAATGTAATCAGGATTATAATTGCTGAATTCTGGCTTAACAGCAATGTTTCATTGACTTTCATCTTGTATGAAGAGACTGAAGATGAAATCTATCTACTCTGACTAAAATTGAGGTAAGATATATATGGTAAACTTTCATAATAGTACAAGTAACACTGAAATTACGAATATTGTAACTGATGACGCTATAAAAGCTGATATAAGTATCTACCCGTTAGTTTAATTGAACCCTTTTTATGCGAAACGCTTGAATAAATTTCTATTTAATGGCTTTATGTCTTTCATTTATTTTTAGTACATATTTAGGTATCACACATCACACATTCATTAATATAAGCTGTACTATGTATCTGTACTTACAGATATGCATAGAATCTCACCATTAGTGTTATCCCAATGAAGTTATTTTAACTAATATAATATATCAAATAAATAAATAGATATAGCAAAGTAATCTGCTGGTAATACGCCTGATCATCTAATTTTAAAAGTTTTATATGTGTAGCAGAATCAGTCAGAGAGGTTAACAAATATACCTAAATAAATTTGTAAAACACCTATCTGAAGTAGCTACAGAGTCGAATTATAATAAATAAAATGGCTACTCTTTATATAAAATGTCTAAAAAATGCTGCTTATTTGACTATTCTTGTAGACAAGTCAAACAGCAACAATATTAGTAGAGACAATGAATTGTAAACAGATATTTTAACAATTTTAGTTGTGTAGCTAATTTTTGACTAAATAAATTAGGTATTACATCTAATCATCGTTTAGTTTTACCACATTATTTTTCTCTGTGTACTGGTCGACGTATATTTATCTGTACGTATACCTAAATATTTCACTTGACAGGGACATTAACAGAATTTGCCCTGTAGGTTCGCTTAAGTGCACAATTTAAACTGTCTATTACAATTTTACGCAACGACAGCTATACGAATATATGGTAACACATGAATTCCCTTTATAGCATATAAATCGCCATAACATTTCCTTCGTCTTTTGTGCAGATTTCACAATATTCCACAATTATATGGAAGGATAATGTAACTGAGTTTATGATGCAAATAAATTTTGCGAATAAAAAATGCCAATAATACCTAGGTTAAATTTATAATATAAATTATTGAAAATCACAAATTGTTGAAAATTGTTAACTGTAATAGATGGGTCATCGGCGTTGTAGATTCTCTTTAACGAGCTACGTTAATGTATATTGCATATGTTGATTAGTTTGAGGTTGCTTTTCCGCTATAGGAATTTCAGGTAATTTATTGTTTAATAAGTAAATAAATGATTAATAATTTTAATATAACCAGCTCGAAGTAAAGTCAGAGAAAAACAATCGTCCATGAACCAGATTGCCATTAGAATTACATTTTACTTACTTTACGACTTAATTAAATGAAAACTTCTAATCTAGCAATAACTAACAAGAGAAAAAAGAGAAACTAACACTAAATGTTTGTTACGCAAATATATTAATATTAAAATAATCTCCAATTTAGGAAGGTTCAGTATTACAGAATTTGTTGCAAAATGTTTGCAATTCCTAATTAAAATTCCAGTAACAAATAGGTTAAAATTATCAAATAATGGAAAATATACCTAGTGTTTTCTATTGAGTTTCCAAATTTTTGGTAATTTTATCTTATATGTTATTGGAATTGCGACCATTTTTTTCTGTGTACCATAAGGTAAGGACTTTTTTTGTGGAGAGGAAGCAAAAGATGATCCTTAATTTGAGTAGGTAAAATATTCACGATTATAATTATTAATAGAAAACATTTTTCACATGCATAAGCGAAGCATAGCCTTGCATATATGTATAAATCACACTAGGTGCATAATTTGGTCTTTAAAAACGTCCCTATAGGAATTCATGTAATGCATCTTGTAAATAGTTCCTACAGCTTATTTTTCAAATTAAAGCACCCTTGTGTGCATCCGGCGACATGCACCAATGAATGATGCTGTATCGCATCCAGGCAATGAAATTATATTGATAAAATATTTCTACAGTCTCAGTGACGCATATTATATTTTTTAATCATTTTAAAGTATAGCAAGTTTCTAAAAGCATCCGACATAGATATGCAATGTGAATAATTTAAATTATGTCCTTAATATTGTATTATTAATGTTTAAGAGTGCGATACTTTTTGTTCTAAAACACTGAGAAAAATATTGGACGTAATATCACTAATCTACAATCATTGGTTTAACTTTCATCGACAGAACGAAATGTGTCATTGTTATGGTAAAATATTATTCACAATCTTTGATAGTAATAATAAGATTCATTAGTCGAGCGACAGGCACTGCTGGGAATCACTGGTGCAATTATCAGCACAAGGACCGCTTTTTTGAAGACCATTGTGGACCTACCCCCGCTGGAGTGTTATGTGAGAGCGGAGACAATGAATGCGACTGAAAGCCAACAACCTGTGGCATCCCAAATTCAGAGTGGGAGAGCACACTTATACTTTGGGCACGATGCTGCAAATGCCCACAGACAGCATGGCACCCGAAATTATCTTCACTGAAAAAGCGAAAATCTTCATACCAAACAGAGACCAGGCACGTAGTGAGATCACTGCTATCGATAACTGGTTCACGGACGGATCAAAATCCAGCCAGGGTAGAGGAGCCGGCATTTGTGGGCGCAGCCCTACTCAAAGGATATTCCTAAACCTGGGAAAGCATACAACTGTCTTCCAGGCAGAGGCGTTCGCCCTTGCAGCCTGTGCAGCATTTATTGCAAAAGGGGGCTACATGAGAGGAAAGTTAATACAATGACTGACATCCAGGCTATCATCAAGGCAGTCTCAAATCCCGTAACTAGGTCAAAACTAGTTAGAGACTGCAAAAAATCCCTCAATGCACTGGCACGAGACTGCACGGTGTCTCTGATTTGGGTACCGGGACATGAGGATAGCCAACGAAGGCTCTAAAAGACACTTCATGGGTCCAGTGCCCGTATATGGGATTACTAAGGATTCCGCAAGAAGCGAGATCTGGACCTGGTTGGATAAAGAAAGTACAAAGTAATGGGGTCGACTGAAGGTCAATTCCATACCAAAGCGCTAATAGGGGATGGGAATGCTGGATTCGTTGATAACCTACTTAGGCGCAGCAAGAAATAAGCTAAAACCATTACTGGGCTGGTAACTGGACACTGTCCCCTGAAAAAGCATCTATGCAACACAGGTCGCGCAAACTAACCGTGGTACAGAATATGCGAATTATAGAAGAAAACGAGTTTACATGTAATCTGCACATGTGAGGACTTGAGAGATCTATTGGAGCTCTCGAAGGTTCTCAAGTTCCCACTAGGCAAGATACTGAGCTTTATAGAGAACACCAAGCTGCTCGAGTGGAAATAAGAGACGTAATAGGGATGGCACAATGAGCACCTAGCTCAAGTGCCCGGAGTTTAGGTGTCCACCCTAATTTAATGAATGGAATGATGAATGAAGATTCTTTAGTGAAATAAATTAGTTTTTATTATTATAACAAATCATATCTTCGGTAAAGTATTGAACGCACTACCTCTAGTTGTTATAAATAATAAATATAACTATAAAATGAACTATAAATAAACGCTTACAGCATTTTAATTTCAGGGCACCTATACTCTCAATAAGCAACCGATAACTACTGATTTTATGAAGTTCTTGCCTGTACCAGATGGATGGTGGCGGGCCCGATTGACAGGATGGGATGCCGGAAGATATATCGCCTGCATGGACCTGCACATACAGATACTGACTTCCTACCGCATCAACAGAAACAGAAGATTCTAGCATACAACGTTATCTGAAAATCGAACGAGTGGTATTGGCGCAACGTTACCAACTAGACTATGCTACTAAAAGATGACTCAACCGTGGCTCGCGGCATCAACCGTCCGTATAACTTCCACCGGTTATTATTTTTGATTTATGCGATTACCAAAGATACGAACGTTAATAATTACCGCGAACTTGTAGTTGATTCATTGTTGCTTTATTGAAAATAAAAACCTCAAGCACGAATTGTGTTTGTTCTGTTATCTGAGTGAGTAATGATTAATGTGAAATTACTGACTTCTGTTTGTCCCGACCGTTCGTGAGGTGTATCGTACAAGCAAAACGAAACATCGTTAGAGAGAATGTAAACAAGCATGCTTGATATGTATATAAAAAGAAACATCGACGTTGGGTATAATTCAGATGTTAACTAGCTTTACAACTGAAGACACTGGCAGCTGTTTGTTTGATTCATCTGATACATCTAATTGTAAGTAAACCAAATAAAAGATGCACCAATTTTGGAATGCTATTGTTTAAAGGGTTTGCTGCCGTTTCCCGGCCAAAAAGCTAATTGCCTTTTTCAGTTTTTTTAAAGGAAAGTGCTCTTTTTCCCCTAATGGAGCACCATATCCCTTAAAAATAACAGACAACTAATATAAAATATTGACTTTACAAAGGGTAGAAAAAGTGAACTCATTAAAATAGGAAGTAGCTACAAATTTCTAGGTTAACAAAGTTGTACCTGTTATTGAGTTTGTTATTAATAAACAAGTGTATAAAAACGCGAAATATGAATCTCCTCACAAAATCGCCTTTCCTAAAAATGTTACTTTTTTTACATTTCGGAATATTTTACTGTTGAACTGTTAGTGATACCAACACCGATCTTGTTTTAAACTATAGAACAGTAACAGATGGTTCGCAGTTTGGACTATCTTAAGATATCTAGCAGATTCAAAGAAAGACAAAAAAGCCGATAAAGAACAGGGGAAACTTGTATTGTTAATTTTGGAAATTAATAAAAAATTCACAACTAAATTTATTAAAATTTTGCAGGCTGTACATATAAAACCAGTTTAGGCAAACAGAAGAAACAAAACGAATTAATGAAATCTACCAACTAGATTGACAGAGAACGCTACTTAAAAATGGCAGTGTTTTGACATAGTTAACAGCACTATTACAACTTAAACTAACTTAATTAGTTGACTAAAAAAAGGAGACTTAGATAAAGAGAATTCATTAATAGGAATCGGAGAAATTGGTGCTAAACGGAATGATGCAGTTTGTGGTTGCAAAACTGTAGCGACTGTCTTAAAATGTATCTCGTTCATGTTTAGAACAACTCATGTAATACTGCTTGGAATTACAATACCTCATCATTTTAATAGTAATAATAATAATAATAATGTGCTTTGTTGTCATGAATTTTTTTTACAGGTACAACAGACAAGGAATACATAGTGTTGGATACACTAAGCTGTCAAAGTAAAAGAAAAAGAAAAAAAAGCGTAAGCCAGAGGATTGCGCTGCCCGAAAGAAAGAAAAAAAAATAGTAATTTAAATTTAAATTCAAATTTTACGCTCCTCCAAAAAAATCGCTAACTGCGTAAAGGGGTCGTATTAGGAGGTATGATTTTACATACATATCCTGCGAAAATTGACATAGATTGGTATTCATCTAAGCTGGATTGGGAGATGGTTGTATAGCTTGATTGCATTATAGATGATTGAGTTTTTAGTTAACTCTGTACTGGGTACAGGTAGATAAAGATCGTGATCCAAGCATCTTGTAACGTAGTGATCTGTGTATTGATTGAAATAAATAAAAAATGCTAAAAAAGATTTTTAAATGGAAAAGAAAAAAAATATATTAGCTAGCTCAACGGAAAAGATATTAAACAAAACAAGAAAAAACTATTAATCTCAGAGTTACCCTCGCCAATTGAAACTTTAATCTAACCACGAAAAGTAAATTGTGAGTAAATGAAATCAGACTTTCTTAATTACACAAAAAATTGTAAAGGTTTAATATAAAATAAAAGAACAGAATTTTTAACCCAGTGACGCTAATTAAACAATAAATTTATTTCAACAAAACGGGCTAAAATACAAATGTGCAGAAAAAACCCTGAACTGAAAGTTCTGGCCTAAAATAAAAACTGCACTTGACTCTAATTTAAAATAGGACAATGCTATTTCCTATGCAAAGCAAAATCGAAAAGTTTTATTTGTTCAGAAAGGTTATTCAATATACAAAACTTTTGAATTTCTATCCACGTGGTATCACAAATTAAAATAATGTAAGCGTGGACAAATGCTTCTAATCACCCAAACGAAGTGATAGAAAAATTAAAAATTATGCAGCAAAATAGATTAACAGAAAAATTAACTCTTACAAAATATAAATGTGAAAAAAAAAACTAAAATAAATCTTCCTAAACAAAAAATAATAATTGATTTTATATCTACAAAGTGAACACTTCAATACATTAACAATTCCTACAATAAAAATTCCTTGATTGACTATAATTAAAAAAGAATATAAAATTAAATTTTACAATACAAAATGAATATCAAAATGGCAACAACAAATTAAGAAAAACGTGTACTCACATCAATAGTCGAACAAGGAAGTCCTAAACAAAATCCTACAATTGTTTTTTTTTTACAAAAATCTCTCTCTCAAAATTCATACAACGCAGACGTAGAACATTACAATGACAATATTAAATAGAATACGCATTAAATCAGCACAAACGAACAATAGACATTTGAATGACTGCATTAATTAAAAAAAAATCTTAACACTACCTAATTAAAATCATACAATAAACTCTTAAACTAAACTTACTCAAAACAAAATTGTGAATATTCTCGGTAAATTGAAAATCCGCTGTACAGACAAATAAATCACAATAACCATAATATGCAACTTAAAATACACCTCAGTGACAAATGGGTTGTCCAAAACCACAGCAGTAGCTATGATGAAGTCGTTTGGGTAGATCGGAAAGATGTTTACGAATTAGGGAGACGGATTCAAAGATCAATAGCGCAGGGAGAGTTCGGATTTTATGGTTTAAAAAGTAAGCTTGGCAGTAATCTCTGCTCCGCAGCCTAAATATGTAGCGAATTACCCTTTTTTGCAATTTAAAAATGGTATTAAAGTAATTTTAATATCATTTTTAATCTCCCCTTTTGGGGCACTTGTAGTTTATGCAATAATTGCATAAACTACAAGTGCCCCAAAAGGGGAGAGTGTAGCGAAGATGGGATTCAAAAAGGGAAAAGTAAGTGATTCGAGCAGAGAAAGGATTAAGTTCCCTGGTCACAGATTGCCACAGAATTGCAAAGCACGCAGAAGACATTTCTTTGGTGAGGGAGGCGATATGGGGGACTATCAAAGAGTGTCATCAACGATAAGATCTAGGAATAACTAACTTTAATAAAAATATTCTATATCCGTCGTTTGTGTTTATACTTAAAATTCGCTGTATTAAAGAGAAAATCATTTATGTTCAGTACTACCATCAGGTGATTTGCAATTATTGTCATTACTTTGAATTGCAAAATTCTCACTGACATTTAAGCGACCGTAGTGGAAATAACAGCTAAATCATAGAAACTAAGTCGAGCTAGTAGAACGAAGCTAATGAGATGCACAAATAGAATTAGAATCGCGTGCACTTCTTGAATTAAATTCGCGCAATGAACTCTTTTACGTTACTCAGTCGGCGTACTTTGTCTCTGCCACGGTCCGGAACTTTCCCGGTTGTCCTGCGGTCCCCGAAAGGGTTTCCAACCCAAGATTTATTTAAACTCCGGACAAATTCTCGGATCCCTCAATTAAATGAAGAAACGATGCTCATCCAGAGAGATAAAAAGAAATGGCAGAAACTCGAGCTTATTTATCTTCCACCGGAAAGTGCCAAAAAACCGACGTTTGTGTATAAATTACGATGAAAGCTAAGATTTGCCGTATTGCTCTCCTGGTTTTTCTTATTGTTGGAGCGCTTTAGCTCTTTTATGCGCCACTGAAGCATGAACTAAACAATCCTGCATTTAGAATTTATTGTGAAATAGATGGAGAAACTAAGGATTAATGCATTTGAGCATTAAATTTTATTAAAACTTCATTTCTCAATAATAGTAATCAGTAATATATTGTGTATAAATAATATACATATGTGTATGTAGAGATAAGAAATTAAAAAAAAAAGCATGAAAAAGGTTTAAATTCGAGCCCTGCAGAACTCTGGAGGTCGAATAAACAGAAGACGATTTGATTCAATTGAGTTTACTCTCACGAAACTGAGTAAAGGATTTGTGAAACCAAAATGCTGTTGAGCTTTTAGCATAATGGCGTAATCAATTATTACAGCAAACTCGCCCCTGAAGGCAATGTTAATGACATTTGCCCAATCGTCAGATATCAGCATATAAAATATCTTAGTCGTAATACTTTTAGCTTTAACGAAACCCTGATATTAACTTAGACTACTAACCAGTCTTTCTTGTATATCTAAAGCGCAGTTATCGAGCGCTATTAATATTGATACGTCAATGATTTGCTTTATCTGTGAAATTCCTCGTTAAAATATTCTGCTTCGTCAGTTACATTCATATTTGCGGATGGCTAATCATCTATCCCTAATCTAGGTACCTCCGCACTCATTCGCTCTTGTCAAAGAGGACGCAGACATGCTTGCCAAAGGTGTATTACTCCTAGTCAGGACCAAGGAACTGCTAGAACTTCACCGTAAAAATGTTAAGGTCTCTAAATCTCTTTACAGGTCACTATAAACTCAGAAAGCCCCTACACATAATTGGGATCTCTGGTGAGACTGAATGCCGTGTTTAGAAGACGAGGAGATAGTTGAACATATTTTCTGCCACTGCCTCGTTGCTGCAAGAATCAGGTATATAACCTTTGAAACGGCTGATCCTTCCTTAGAAGACCTGAAAGCAATCTCATTTATTGAGCTATCCTAACTTGTTGGATAAGCTCTAATATAACATCCGCTCTACAATAGACCCTAGTGGTCACAATGGACGGGACGATTAATTGTACCATGTGGATTGCATCTCTTACTAAACTAGCTAACCAAGTATATTCATTTTTGGTTTATCACTACCTTTTGTAAGTGTTAGTCTCTTTTCTCTGCGAGAGGCATGTAACATGTTACTTACTTGAAACATTAAGTTTTTATACTCAATAATAATACCTCAGCACTACAGGCCTTGAAGACCGTTGGCTCAGGTTAGGGTGTCGGAACACACCGAGAAGTGTTATCCGAATGGTAACCCAACCAACAAACCTTATCGCATATTGCTGCTTGACTCGCAAAATTGGCAGTGTTGCATCCTTCCCTCTCAGCCGTACAGCCTAAATTTTTATACTATCTTGTATTAATCTGCCACTTCTCTTACTCATTAAATCATATCAGCTACTTCAATATGTTGGCATTTAGTAGGCATATTCTTTTAGATCCCTAGTTAGTTAGTTAATCAATATAATCTACTGGATTATTTTTTAACATTCCAAAAGTAAGTTGTTCCTTCTGTGGTGTCCATAGTTGCTCACTCCTACACGCTCTAGTATGTAGCTCCTGTTATTCAATTATTCGCTTTATAGTAGCCATCCTCAGTGTTGATTCCCATTTTGGCACACTGAATGGGTTGTAGTACTCTGCTAAGAATTGGAAACTATTTATTTCACTTTCTCGGTTCAAGTAAAGGTTCTTTTGCAAGTGCACCTGGTTATATTGCTGCAATATGCTTTTTATTTTTCATGTACGTTTTTTTTTTGGTCGTATTGTTGGATATTTATTACTGTCAATTTTCACTCCAATTGTGGCGATAATTGAAATACAGGTGTAAGGAATTTGAAATAGAATAAACGAGAGGGTCGGAAGAACCACCTGCAAATTCCTTGCACAGTCCTCCTTCCGTTGTAAGATGGTACGAAAGTTGGAAATTCGTCGGCCCTTAGCTTAGCCGGAGACGGTTGTTCGGGTCGAAACGGAAATTATACACCAACGACTATAATCCAAACTTCAAGTGCCCACTCGCTAGTCATGAATATTATAAGTATGCCCTTATCGTAGAGTTTAACCCATTTATGTCCACGAGAATTTTGTTTCGAATAAAATTGAAAAAACGTACATTCGGTTTCACAATCATCATTAGTTGCTTGACCACTGTAAACAAAGGTAAATACCACACAGTAAGTAGATAGTTGATGTAAAGCGTAAACGTAATAAAAATCTTCACCAAACATGGATTCCAAATTCAAGTAATTAATGTGTACAACAAGGTCAATAGCTGTTAAATATCAGGCTATAAGTCATTTAAATATTAAAAGCAGTAAACGTCAGTCGGCTAGCTGTAAGTAGTGTGTTTTCAACTTTCTTTTTAATGAGGATAGAGATTATGAAGAACATAACTCCGTTGGTAATTAATTAAAAATCCTATACACCACTACATTCACACAATAGAGGCCAACTTATTATTACACTTTGGCACAACTAAATCACCCGCGCATAATGATCTCATGGAGTGTTGATATTCCACCGGTGGAAATTTTTCCCCTGAGAAGTAATGCTCCATCAGTAACTGGTAGCGATGGAGGCACCTCCCTGACAGCACTCTGAATTCGCTATATCAGATACCCGGATTGCTGTCATATTCTTCAAGGTGACATCTGCAGGTACCATGATGGAAATATATTGAGTGCAAACATTGGCGCTTGTGACTGGTTGCTGGTGGAATATGTTCGGCCTTCCTATGAGGAAATCTTATGTGCATCACCCTGGTCTTTTTATGATTTATAACTAATTTTTTATCATGTGTTTATATTTGTAGGTTATTGTAGAGCTAGTGCAGGTGTTCAAAAGCCACAGTGGCACTGTTGGCAGCTGTTACAACGGCCAAATCGTCAGCATGAATGAAGTACTGGCATGCTTTCAAGTAAGCAACGACATCATTAATAAAAAGTGAGAACAGCAGTGAACCAGGGAGCTTTCTTGTGGTACCCCCTGTGAAGGAGGTACCAAAGCAAGAGTTCCCAAAGCAAGAGTTCTCCCTGGAAAGCACTGTTCTGAAGGATCGCTCCAAAAGTATTCTCCAAATCATTTTTTCAGTACTCCACGAATACCACAGCTCGATGTTGGTGTTGGTCTAATATTGAGAAATTGTAAGCTGTGCTGTACTCAAATAAGGGTAAGCCCATACATTTTCGAAAATGGAGAAAGTTGTTTCAAGACTACTAAAAGAGCAGCGCAAACCCTAACAAACAAATAATAAGCCATTAAAATTTTTACAATTGCCGGTAATAAAAATCCCAAAGTAACCAAAAATACAGTAATAGGAGACAAATTAGTATCAACTGATATATGAATAATTTTATATCAGGACGCAAAAGCTTTTCCAAACGTGCGATTATTACTAAATAAGGAAAGAATGATTTGCGATTTGCTTTGTCTGGGGGCACATGGTACCTTCCCAAAGAAGAGAACTGGAATTACACTACCAGCAACACGTTATAACGTCTGCTAACCCAGATTTACGCAGACAAGGTTTCAATATTGTGAACTATCAGGACATTGTTCCGAAATCGGTACTCACTTTTGGGGTGTGCTTAGTGCCACCTGCTTAGATGCTAGTTGACATATAGATTCGCTTTCTTTTAAAACACATATTATCACTGTGTTGCCCATATATTTCTGCAGAATAGATGCACAAATTGTACAAGAATCCTGTGATTTCTTCACAACACATAACTTATGATATATAGTTCTACATTTGCGACGCTTTCTGAAATATTTTTAATTAGTTGATTGGGTAGGCTATAGGCAGACGAAGAAAGATGTAACGCTTTTAATTTAGCTTCTTTTAGTTTACTTTTATTTTGTAATAGCGAAGTATGGTAATAAAAATCCTTCATGCAGTATTGATTTATGTACCTATGTGCAGACTGAAAATTATTGGTACTATGCTGTTGCACAGTATAATACGTTTATGAGAGATTTTGTACAGGTGGTACAGGCACATATGAATATCACACGTTGATGGCATAATAATAACTGATTGTGGAACGAAATTTAGGGAATAGCGGTAATTTATATAATCTAATGCGATATAAGCTAGATAGAGATGTGAAACGTTAACACCATCTGAAATATATGGCGCAAACGCATATGGCGAACGCACCTTTATTACAAACAAATAACAGGGCCAATATTTCACTGCCGGCATGAACGTATTTTACGGGAGAAACCTGACTAAAGCGTTTTATAGAAATTCATTTTTTCCCGAAACATATTGGATTATATACGTTCGACACATCTGGTGTTAAGACCTTTTTCTGGTGTCGTTCCGATGCTAAGGCGTCGTCGTCTACGACAGACGATTTATAAGCGGAAGACCATTTGGCAGGACGTGTATATATCGACTGTAACAGCGATGCCAACCTCCAAATCGTTCCATAAATAGTGCCAGCATTAGTTGAGATACAACAAATGGAGCATTTGATAAAAAGAATATGCCGTAGCAATAAATAAGGATTTTGATTAGTTTCTGAAAATAAATGTGTTGTTATTTTCTCTTCGAAGCTAATGGATTGGTTAAATAAATTTAAAAAGCATTCAATTGATCGATATGTCCAAAGAGTAGTGAAGAGTCACAACCTAATGGACAGGCTGATACCAGTATTGGTAATAAATTGGTCAATTGACATGTTATGACAAAAAATTAGTGATACTTATATAGCCCACTGTTGTCACATGTGACGAGCTTTAGTCTATCCCTGCTTGTTAAATAAATTACAGATAAATTACTTGTCTTACATGTATATTGCTTTAATCCTTCCCTATATGTGTATATGTAATAGGGCTAATCAGACCTTAGCAAATATTTAAAACTGGGGTTTAGATAATACATTCAATTTTGCTGCGGGCAGATCCGAGATGCTATTTTTTGGCAAACCGAGGCAACGAAAGCTTACATTTAAACTTATTTCTCAGAAACAGCAGGATAATTGCTGCATTCGAATATCTGCCACAATGTCAAAATTTACAACTTTTATTATAAGTTATAAACTGAAATTAATATAATAGGGGTAGAATTTATTGCAAAGAATTTGTCAAATATCTCGAGGTTATTTGAGTTGCAAAATTTAATTTTAATACGCATATTCAGCGCGAAAATTAGGGAAATGAGTAATAAAGTGAAAGCACCGACTATAGAGTCACTTGCGGTTTAAACAGTAACGCGGCGGGCACTGTTTGTAGGGGCACTATAGAACCGTCAATGTTGCACGCGGGGTGATATGGGTGGATGCGGGTAAAATTAAAGAAACAAAAAATGGGTCGGCGTGCAAATATTGTTAACGGTTAGCGTCGCGAACGTGTATTCATCTATTTTGGCAGAGACGGCGTGCATTATTTAGGACATATTACCAGTAGATTTATGTTTGAGGGCACAACAATTTCATAGAGACGCGAATACAATAGGGTTTGAGAGTTTAATTACGGCAACGGGAATTAGATTAAAATCGGGCGATATAGAAAAGCCAGTAGATAATAGGTGGCCATTGCGGGAAATTAAAAAAATTACTTATAACAATTTCTAATTAGTGACTTGAATTAGTGTTAAATTATAGCTATTAACAGAATTGGGGTGTATAAATATATATTCAAAATATAAATCTTCAATTTAACTGCTATTGGATAGAATAATTACGATTAAGTTAAATATTAGAGTAGCTACTGCTATTGCTTTATTTGCCTACAGATCATTACCCTGATCTATTTTTCTGCTGCTGGAATAGACAAATTCATGATGACCTGAAGAGTTCCTTCTGCCGCATTGAGAGGACTCTTCAGAAAGATACTAATAATAATTTTCTGGCTATCAGTAACAAGGTCTGGAGCTATTTCCTAGATCCTTTTTTGTTGTAGGAACCGTCTTAACTGAAGTTTCTGGAAACAGTGCATCCTCTTGGCTTTTTGTATTTGGTCCCCCATTTCTCTAACTTATTAAATTATATCAGCCATTCAAATATCCTAGTAGCCTGCACTATTTTGTTGCTGGTTGATCGAAGTACTCCCCTGGGTTCATTTTTGACTTGCCAAAAATTGCCTGCCCTTTTGCGTCCAGAGCCTCGTTTTTACACAGAATGTAGTAAGCGCAGTGCTCTGTAAGGAGACCTGTTACGGTGCGAAGATGATTCCTACTAAGTTGCAGTAGTTCTTTAGTCTTCTTATTTGATGGTCCCTTAATAAAAAAGTCTTACCATGAATTTTTGAAGTATTATTTGTGTTTCTCTTTGACCCAACTTCTTACCTGGTCTCGTGCTGTGTTTTTAGATACTCCCAGAGCAGATTAATGATCCCATTGTTTATAACTCATAGGCTTTTTCGTTTCCTTCAATTGCTGAATGTCTGGGCACCCACACCAAGGGTCCTTTTATGAATTTGCCAGGTCATTTTATTCCACTATGTTTTATGTTTTCCTTTTTCCTGGATCAGATCTGCTTGCTCTTGATTCAGGGATTTTTTCCCACAACCTCAGTGGTCTTGACTTCCGCCATCCACCTTGGGTTTCTGCTTTCTTTCCTTAGTGGCCTGGTTTGTATCTTTCGCCTTGAATCTTTTAGAGTCACGGCGACGTGGTCTCTACTTGATCCAAGTACCTTCCTCCATTTTCTGTTGCCTTCTCAGTTTCCTAATCTGAGCGCCAGATAGTTTTTTTTTTCTATTGCTGCAGTCCGAGCTATTGCACTCCTGCAACAGTGTTTTCGGCATAAGGATAGCCCACACCTGCGGTGCCCTCTGCATAGATGCAAGGTTGGTTATTTTAGAAAGGCGTCCAGTTTCCCAGAGGCTCTGTTCGTACGCACATTTTACCCCAGGTGCCATCCATCCATCGGTACGGATTGCATAAAACCATCGCCTCCCAGAGTAAGGCTTTTCCTTGGCTCCTAGAAAATGCTGGGACTATCTAACTAGAGTCGTTTCATGAGCGTAAACATAATAACAACTGACCGATAGTTGACCGATTGATTATATTTTTGTTATTATTATTAATAAATTGTTTAGTTCGAGTAGGAACATTGCAATTGTTATAGAATTGATATAGTAGTTAGAATAGGTAGCTTCGTGTAGCACCTTTAGGATAAATTGCAATTATTTGGCTTTTCTTAAATAAGTGTGGGATGATTACTTTCTACGAGATATCCATACGTTTACATGAGATTTACAGAAATTTTTATCGATGATGTAAGCCATTTGCGTCAAAAAGCCATTTGTCCTGTTCCAGTTTATTGTAGGGAGTATTGTATCGATTTTACTGTCATCTAAAGTAGTTCCTAATATTTTCTGTTCGATTTCTTTTGTTGAGACGATGGAACAAGGAAAGAAAAACAATTTTAAGTGTGTTTTTCTCCCAATCAATTGATTTTTAGATGGAAAACATTTATCATACAACAGAGATGGGGCGCGGAACAACAAAGAAGCCTGCCTTGTGAAAAATTTCTCATAGACCGGCAAAATAATAGGAGCGCAGATTGATTCTCCGCGAACAATTCTTATCCGAGATTCGTCGCTATTCTTTGTAAATTTCCGCAACGAAAACAATAGCATTTACCAAGCAAGTGCGAAAATTCCTTTTTGCCTTCGTATTTTACGCTCCGCTTTTTCGATACTCCCTTTCGCCAACCAACGACCGGATTATTGTAAAGCAGGTGTAATTCTTTTCCGGTTATTCACAGTATTATCGATAAAGCGACGCGGAAATAGTGCTTATAAAAGCGCCCAAGTTGACGTTAACAACCACAGCGTCTAGCGTGATATATGCACTACATTCATGAGAGTTCGGCGAATATAAACGTTGTCGATGCTTGTAGTCATGCGAAGAGTTTAAGGCGAATGTGTTTCGTCATAATTATGTGTATACGGGGCGACCTTGCTCAAAAGAAATAACTGGAGGCTTGTTTATAGATGGCGGTGCGCAAAAACGGAAAGTGAAAAGCGTATGGAATTACCGAGCGCTATGAATAAACGACGTGAATGTATAGCTTTGAGGCTTGCGGTTGAATTGCACTTTGTATAGCGCATTTAGCAGTGTAAGCGGATCAAAATCGCTTTATTGAAATATGTGGTCTCAGATACAAACCAGCAGCTAGAATAAATAAGCGAGATCTTACACGCACGAATAAGCGAAAGGAAAAGGGGTCGCTTAACTGTTTAATACGTCAATTATTTTTCGCTAGGAAAAAGAAAAAAGAGAGTTTGTGCTTATTATATAACTTAAAATGACTAACTAGAAGCAAGATTTGGAAACGATTATGATAAAGGAAAAAATACTTATGAAAATAAAGTATGCATACTCCATCTAAAGGTAGGTAGTACACACGAGATTACCTATTATAAGTACTATATGGATTTCATATACAGGGTCAGGCAAATGTGTGAGAACACCCATTTTTTTAACTAAATTATGGGTTCTATTAAAAAATAACCTTAGAAAAAGTTCCTGTAGCATTTTTATTCTAGTCTGTAACATACTTTGATTTCCAACAATTATCATGTTTTGAAATATGACGTCATCGATACATTTTTTAAAGGGATCACCCTGTATCTTTTCACATTTTCGAATAGAAATTTTCCAAGGATTATAATATACGGCTTGGAGGGTATGCGGGTTGAGATATTAAAATAAAGCGTTGGCTACTAACATTTTAGTTTCATTACGATTAATCTTATCCACTATTACCTTTATTTTGTGGAGTTTTAACTTAGTTGCCCTCACGGTTTCCGGCTAGCTCACTCTCTCAGGGTAGGTAAGAAATAAATTAATGCAATAATAAAACAAATTTATATTTGTTATATACAATTTATTATTATATTTAATTTTATACTTTCAAATTACATTATTATTATCATTTAGCTGGCCCGTTTACGATTTTTCTTTTTTCTTTTTTTTTTTCAATAAAAATAAAATAGTGGTTTAAATACACACAGCGACCTCCATAATAAGTGAAAGAAAACTGTGGAAAATGACTTCCTACCTGCTAGGTGGCACGGGACGCTTCAAAGGACACCAGATCATGTGTCAAAATCATACTCCGAAGGCTTACTAACGAACAGGCAGTTTTTTTCTCACCTAGCGGGCGCACCCTCAAAGCCCCTTCTCGATTTATTAAAATTTGAAATAAGTAATTATCGAAAATCGATGTAAAACACTAACTGCACAAATAAAAGAAATGTTTCAAACCAAAACAAGCTTAAATGTTTATTTAATTACCAAATGCTAGGTTTCATCATCATTAAGACTCTTTGATCACAAGGTACGTATGTTAGAATCAGTAAAATACTGTATAAGACAAAATTATTTAATACAAAAACACGTATTCGAACTTGTCTGGCATTTAGAAGACTAAGACGTAACAGTAGTATACTAAATTTTATAGCAAACGACCATCTGTGATTATCAATATTTGTTGAAGATAGCTATTTTATCACAGACCAAACTCGGTGGTTTTTATTAAAAATAAATATTAAAATTCCTAAAATAACTAACAAAAAGGCGGTTATTATAAATCTAACCCCAAATTAACGTACAGTGAAATAAAAATCTAAGTTTCTAATTAATATTGAAAGAAAACTGATTAATTCTTTTCTGTTTTAGGTGAGGTAATTCAATGGAATACTAACTTGAAGAGGACACGCCCTGAAAAAACCTAAAAAGCAAAATAATCATATCAACATTAGCGAATTGATGTTTGCGCTGTGTTTTAACCATAAGCTAGCTCCTTCTCAAATTTCCAATTGTTATTTTACTTGTATATTTCAATTAAGGCGCTGTCTTAGGAAAATAATTTGATGCAATTCTCCTTATGCAAAAATACCAAACTTCAGGAACAACCCTGCTTTGATAAGCAATGAAATAAGAGATCGCATTTTTTTTAACCTCAAAGTGTTCGAACTAATAGTACAAACTTTGCCATTTCTAGGTCAAATCATTGTACTAAAATTCATTCGTTCAGTAATTTTTATTGCTCTTAAATGCAATTTATTGGATGCAGTATATCATCCAATCTTGAGAAAAAGTGCACAAAGTTATATTAAACCTTCATCCGTTTAATTCTAAATTCCGATGGCGGTCGAAACTCGTGAAAAATTAATCCCCTACTCTGCATACTCCATTTCTCCCATTGAAATGTATTCAAAATGAATCGCTCCCAAGCCAAGCGAACTTGTTTTAATAGACGTCCTATCGATTTCCGCTCAGGAAGGAGAATGAAACAAAAGTTACTCCGCACCAACCACTACAACCGTCTGCAATGCTGCTCTTGTCTTCCCCACAATGAGGCCATTGTTTTTCGGATAACGGACTCGTTAAAGGAGAGGTCAGTGAATTCAAAGAATTTTTTCAGGTTCCATTAGTGCGCGCGTGTGCGATCCCTTCTGACCATATAGGTTGACGTGTACAACATTCTACTAAACTGTTGCTTGCCTGCTGCATCTGTCGTCCTTAATGTCACCAGTGGCGTAACATGAAGAGGGTTTCTTTTTGTTTATGGTGTCTGTATGGTACGAATAAAAGCTGGCCTCGAAAAATACTTTATGAAAGTGAATGTTTGATACAAAATGTAGATGAGAAAAAGATTGCTTATAACAATTTTCATTGTTTTTACCTTCTTGGCTATTTAATTTTATTTTTTTTTGGGAATGTAAAACCAATTACATTTCCATTAGTTTAATATATTTTCTTCCACTAGTGGTTGCTCAATTTTTGCAATATTTCCATTTATTAAAAAGGATAATAATAACAATAAAACAAGTAAATATTATCAATTTCTTAATTTTTATATGATCTCATTGTACACCAACATACACATTCCAATAACTTTGGCCGTAAAGTGCGTAGGAGAAAGATATACCGACTTGAAGGCCCACACTGATTTAACATTAAAAAAAATTCAAAAGCCTTAACAGAACATCTTGACGAAATGTATTTTCAGTTCAACAATAATACATAGTGGCAGACTTTTGGAACAGCAATGGGATCATCTATTTTAATCCTTCTCTAGAAAAAAATAGAAACTGAATCTACGAAGAAGTTGAAAACGAAGTTACATTCTATAAAAGATATGTTACTGATCGCATATTAACATTGCTAATTAACTACCAAAGTAATATTTTAAAGATCTTCAACTTGTTCCATCCTGGATTATAATTTATTACGAAATTAAAAAAAGGTTTTTAGATATAAAATTTACGAGAACAGATCAACACATTCATGCCAACTGGTTTTTCAAACTAACAAACTCGCGTAGGGTAAGCCACGGTACCCGTCCATTAAAAGTTCTTGACTTTGCAAGGATATCTCGATTTTGAAACTTTGGGATTAAGCATAGATTAGATTAGAATTGGGGTGACCTATGGATCTGTTTCACTGCGACCTTTTCAGATCTATTGTGATCCCCTTTTTCCCAGAGGACGCCCTCTAATTTTGCCCTCTTAATTAGGCCTATCATCTTTGAGAGCGGCTTCTTTATGTAGCTACTAGCTGTGGGGTTCTCCACCCCCATTACTAGACACCTTGTCCTCGCCAGGCCTTCACATTGGCACAGCATATGAACTGATGCTTCTTCCTCCTTCTGGTAGAATCTGCATGTTGCATCATCTGCCAGGCCTATGTTATACATATGGCTATTCAGTCTACAGTGACCAGTCAGCAGACCTACAATCATTTTGACAGTCTTCCTGTCTTTATTCAGTAAATCTCTCGTGAATTCAGACCTCTGCTCCTTTAGGAACTCCTTTGCCTGTCTTTGCCCGATGATTTTTGCCACCACTCTGTGGACTGATTAGGTATCCATTCATTGATGGAATTTTAATTTACGAATTGGTAAAGAGGGCTCCATCGAATGGCCTTAACGAACCTCGCCTGGCCAGCTCGTCCGCCGCCTCATTTCTTCTCACGCCCGAATAGCTAGGGACCCAGGCCAGGGCTAGTTTCCTTTGGGTGCCCACCTCGTTTATGGCGCTTACACAGTCCCAAATCAGCTTAGAGTCACGCTTGTGGAGCTAGTCGTTTTAAGTGTGGACTGACTGTCAAAGAAGATACCGACGCTTTTACCTGACTCGGTACATCTTTCTATCTCTCGGACACAGTGATGGATTGTAGCAACTTCAGCTTGGAACACAGTCGTGTCTTTGCTGAAGGCGATTAAGCATAGCTACGATCTTTTGTACATTTTTAGGTTCTACTGGAGATTTTAAAACCAATTTTATAAAACATCTACTTACTTATAGGTTACCGTTTCAGAGTTATTTTGGTTTTTGTGAAAAAAAAAAACTAAAAAAAAAATGATACATTAAATGCGCAAACAGCTACACACTAAAAGGTAGAAAGCTTTTATGTTGACTATGGAGAGTGAGTCCTCCACTATTTAACCAAGAAAAGTAAACAAAATTATACAGGCTGTTCCATAATCTAGGGTTGATTTGGAGTAACTTCTTAGTACTTAGTTTTCTTATATCTATCTCTATTGCTTCTTTCCGTGATTTTCAAAAATGTAGTTCTGTATTAGTATTTGATTAATAGTAGGCGGTGAAACATAGGTTTAATTTTAAAAGCATATAAAAAAGCAAAATATAGTATGAACAAATACCTACCTCACAGTTCCAGATGCGCTACTGCTGAGGAAATAGACATATCATATTCACCAATAGAGCGCATTCTGTCAAAACATAAAATAATAATATAACATCATGCAAGCGTTTTATCCTGGCGATGAAGGTCGCTGTCTTGCTTTTTGCGAGCAAATATTAATATGGTTCCAGGGTGATCCAAAGTTTTTACAAAAAAAATATTTGGATGGATGACTTTAGATGTTACCCGTGTAAAGTGCGACATAGTTGAAGTAATTTTTTCTAAATAGATTATAGCTAACTATGCTCAACCGCAAAGTTTCAAAATCGACAAATTATTGCAAATTCAAGAACCTTTAATGGAAGGGTTCCGTGAATAACCCTGTATAGGTTAATATAAGTTTTTTTTTTTGCAAATTATTATTTAAATAAAATTCGCATTTTTTATTTTTGAATTGCATTTGTTATTTGGAAGGTTATGAAGAGGAAAAGAAAAATATAAACAAATCTTGAAAATGTTGCAAGGCAAAAGTAATGGAAATTTAATTGGTTTTTACTTAAATATAAAGCCTACACTTCCCAGAAAGATTATACAACTTTTGCGCTGACATTAACCTGCCGTCGAAGAAGCGATAGATAACAGTGTCAATTCAGGAAAAGGGGAAAATATAATGCTCACGTGTCGTTGTCGTGCGTCGCTGGAGAGTTCAATTTTATTTATTTGCCAAGCTTTAGCTCTTTATTACGCGCCAGGAACGCTAAAACGACGTAAAATTCGGTACCTATACAATATAAATCTCCCGGCTCTTATTTATTACTGTTTATCTAATAACAAATCAAACTTTACGACGAATGTGGATGATATTTTCGACACGGTAAGGGCTCACTGCTTCGTATCGATAATGCCGAAGGTTCAGCACGCAATGTAACGCATGAATGCCGTCTGAAGTGAGAGAGTAGTCGATCGGAAATAAAAGCCCTTCGATCTGATAATATATGTTTTTACCATATTGTATAGCATTAGGTATGGCGAAAAAAAAATATTCATTTTATTAATTGTTAAGCTTATGGTTAATTGAATTTAATTTTTCATTTCTTTTATCCATTCAATGATACACACTAGCAATTCTAATATTTTGGGAAGCTGTAGTAATCTGTACAGCTCTGACTGATTGTTTCAATCATTTTTGAGTTTATCGAAGCTTGCCTATCCTTTTGTGTTCAGAACCTGGCATAAACACAGGATGTGATATGCTAGTTGAATTTTGGATTTGAATTCAAATCGAATTTGCTACCTGCATAACGTGGAGATCACAGTAGATAGCATAGATTGAGAGCGCTGTAGTATGCTTCAACGATACGAAATTGAAGTTCGTAGTGCAAATACAGTGGAACATTCAGAAAAGATATATATATCACTCCAGAACCAAATGTGCCAAATATAAGCACGTCCCAGAACAACTAATTCAATAGCGTAGTTCTATTGAGCAGTTCTATTGTAGAGAGGGTGAGATTCATTAGTGTTTTAGTAGTGCTTTAGTTATTTACTATTAGTGTTATGTATTTTAATTAGCCTTAAGTGTAGAAATAAATACTTTTCAATCAATACATCGCATGTCAGATCTAAAATTTGGCTAGATAATAGTGCATTCTAATTATAGTAGACTATAATAATTGTTTAAAGACATAAACAGTGCCATTAAAAGACTGTAAATTAATAAATTTGAAAGAGGCTGGGCTCAAACGCGAATTGGGGGAAAGGGATAAAAATACCAGTGAGGCAAAACAGACGCAGTTGATAAGAACTCTGGAAATGGTGGCTGAAGATTTCGGAAGCTATGTGCTTTAGGCGTATGAAGCTGAGAATGATGGGGAAACATTATAGAAATTTGTAGACTTACGAATTGAAAAATTAAGGTCTTGCAGGAACAACTCATGGATGACGGGGAGGGAGATTTTTGAACATATCGTTGATAAAACGACCCATCTGTCAACAAAAATATGAATAGAGAGTTATTTTTATTATATTTTAAAATGACCGGGAATGTTATGTGAAACTGTTGTCGTCATTCAAGTAAAAATATGCGTTTGAAATCCTTATGATTAGTTTATCAATGTTGTAGGTCAACCTGGTGAGATAAAGAAAACATTTAAGTGTGAAAAAAAGTTGACATTTTATTTTGTAATGAAACGAAACAACTTGAAGCGATAATACTAATAAGAAAAGATCTGATCTTAGGTAAGTAACACGAGTTCATTTATTAAATAATAATTATGTTTCCATATAGTACATCCAAATTTTACGATATAAATATACGCGCAAAATTAAAAAATTTCCGCGTACTTCTGATATTTGCATTCTATGCTCATAGTAATAAAAGTGTATTTACAGTAACGCCATTACAGCCCATATGATAAACAATGCAACATTTAATAGCGAAAAATTGCTGGATATTCGCGTTTTCTGCCATAAGAAATCATACTCAATTATAAAAATCAAGATTGCCACCTTATATGAACTTTACTGTGATTTTTTGCAGATTATCACAAGATAGCGACGGATTCATACGAAATTTCTAACCTAAAAATTCGGGAATATATCAAAATAATTAATATTCAAATTAAAATAATACATCTGTCTATTTTTAGAGTCATATCGGCGCAAAATACCTTTTTTAGGTAAAAAGCGACGTACATTTCAGGTAAAGCAGGTCTGGGAACATCGAATGGAGTTCTCAATCGGAGAATTCCTCGGGAAAACCACCGTTGGGAAAGGCACCTAACGGTTATTTTTTTTTTTTTTGAATAACAATAAAATTTTAAAATAATGATATTTGTTTTAAATAATCATTGTTGTGTTTTAGGTTGTATATTATATAAAAAATGTCCTTAAAATTGCTCAAAATCACTTGAGACACGATCGTCTCTTATGGAGGTTGGCTAGTGAATCATTCGAAATACAGTTCTGTAACGGTTATAGCCTTCGATTGAACCAACTGTCCTCGAAAAGTTCGTTAATCACGCCAATATATATTTACATTTACATAGAACGCAGGTAGGAGCACATACATCATTAAAAGTAGGAAGAATTACAATAGATATTATTACATGTAAAAATTTAAGATTTTAACTGTACAGTGAGTATGCAACTCTGTATACGCGCCAATATCAATAAGCAAAGTACTTAAAAATGTCCCTGATGAGTTTTATACTCTGTGACTACAGACGAGTCGCCTTTACTGCTTTTGTGAGCGCTGTTTTATCGATCACAGTAGCTCTGATATAATACCAATAATTCTTACTTCCCTTATTAAAATTTCTGTAGTAAAATATATCTGGGTTATCTACCCTAATTATATCATGGTGTTTTCCACTACATAAGTAATAACCAGGACAGAACAAAACATATTTTTTAATTGGAGAGCAGCAAATACAATATAAATGCAATATTGATAATTTCTATATGCTTTTTTAAAAGCCGCTACATAGTAACTGTAGTAAGTTACTATAAACCGCAAAAAATCGTTAACGCACAAGTGTGCATCAAAGCAAAATAAACATTTCGACGGCGGATAGAGCTCGAATTTATGGAAAACCTTCTTTGGTGTAACTCTATACTTAACAATATTATTCAGAATATATATATGTAGTAACATCGACGACTAATATCATTTCTAAATTATCTGTGGTAAAACTACATCTTCAAGGTTGCAGAATGTGTTTAAACACAAAAAAAAACACAAGTCTTTGCATATCACAGCTGTTTAGTGGAGCACGATCAGCTTTTTTTTTAACATTCTTCATATTCCACAATGCATGCAATCACCTTTGAACAATTTTGTAATGTAGAACCAGAAGCCATTTTGAAACATAAAAGATTATCAAAAAAAAAGCTATAGAAATAAATAATAATAATAATAATAATAATAATATAATAAGAGAAGAAGAAGAAGAAGAAGAAGAAGAATATAATACCTAATCTAATAATATACAACAGGCAAGCGAACAGATAATATAAGAAGCGCCACTTGTTGTCGGCACCTTTGATGCTTTGTCGCCGAGAATATGACTTCTAGTGCTACTTCATTATTTTAGCACCAGGTGCATCAGTTGTCTCTCTGTTCTTTTACACCAATTATAAAGAGCATGTGCCAAGAAAAGAAATACAATCTTATCTCAAAATGGCCGTTATTTGTCATCTGTACATACAGTCATTTGCTGCGTTGAACGTGTATAAGTACATCTTTTAGATGTATTTATAGATTTTTGCCTTTGGAATTTTGATGGTATTTATGAAATATATTTATATTCGTTTTGAGTAAAATAGAATATAAGGAAAAATTAACAGTTATGTGAATAGGGAATCTTGGTTACCTTACATGCATACATAGATATTCTTTAAGGTGACGCGGAATTACCAAGCTCTCTGCAAACTTAAAGTATTACTTTGGGAAGGGTTGCCGGCACTTTAACCTTCTGGCGGCGAAACTCCAACGCTGAACACACAAATCCAGAAATATAACTTGGAATGATTGATGTACGTAGCTACATACATCCTGGGAATGCTTGATAAATTGAAACAGAAGGTGCAGAGCGGCAAGGACTAGCTGTTAGTAATGGAGACTACCAGAAAGTTTTGAAAATCTCTTATTTAACAAAAAGTAATCAGTCAAATAAGGTCAAATCCATCTGTTACGTCGTGCCAAATCAACCGAAAAATGGGAAGCGTATTAATCACTAGTGAAAGCAAGTTTTCATGTGTACTTATAAAACCTGATGGTTCATTATTAAATTGAAGGAATAAAATGATAAGTGGAAACGGCACCCATCAAATCTTATATTGTTATTATTAAGACGATTTGTAAATGTAAAGTTGTCGAATTCATTTAAACGGGTATGCAAAATGACAAACACCATTCAATGCAGCAATTCCAATCAAAGGTTTCTTTTAGAATATAAGATTTTATCTATGTATCCCGCGTAATAATAATTTGTAAGCTAACAATACACATTTGCAATTGTACACATATACAACATATCTCAATTTAATTAACAGGTTATGAAGGCCGTATTACTATAGGTTTGTAATGATTACTTTTGCTTCGTTGTCGATGAGATCTATGAAATATTAGGTCATACGTTTTACCTCTATTAGCTAGTTGCGTTTCTCAACAAAGAACCTTTAATAATAATACTTCTCCGAAGGTCGGCAAATAAAATATTTTAGATATTATCTGTGCAATTGCCTTTGTCCTGAAGCGTAGAAATTGCAATAGCTTTTTGATAACTCTAAGTAGGTGTAATTGTTCCGCAAGATTGAATTCTGTAATTTTTGGAGCTTGACTGAATTCAGATTGATGTGCACCCTGATTATATTTACAGATATTTGACTTCCCCATTGGAAATATTGATCGATAACGAAATTGCGTACTTTTAGATAAAGAAAAATCAATTGCATTTGTCTAACAAGTAATTACGAGTACGTATAACTCGATGTAATTACATCAGCTAGAAATCTACACCAAACTTATTGATCAGGACGCAACAAATGCGCATCAATTCATAGGTTTTTCATGAAAACTCTTGGGAGAAATAGGTTCAACTATAAATATTTAGTGATTATTAAGCTTAATTTGTTTTGAAAAATTATACAAAACATAATAAACTGCGTGGTTGTACAATTACTTCAAAAAATTATTACCGCGGTTGGTAAAAAGAATTCATAGACGTAATTCTAACATATCCACTTTAAACGCAATGCCATCGTAATCCGCATGAGCCATCGTCTGGAAAGATAATACCCTTTACGGTGCCCGACAAAGAAGCCGCCACTTTTTCGGCGATTTACATTCCCAGAATTAAAATCTTTGTAGTTTTGGGCAAAGATTTTTATATAATAATTCTGATTTTCAATTCTCTTGCTCACGTGGAAATTTTATTACAATATACTGTTCGTATTTTTTTTTTCTTATATTTTAGTTATAATTTAATGTAATTCCATAGTTTACCTGTGTGCGTTATATTAGTATTTATGTAAACAGCACTTTATTTTTGTAGATAGTTTTAGCTTAAATAATTCTTTTTATTTCAGTTGTAATGGGGTGTATATAGCCTATTGTTACAGCAATAACTAAATGTAATCTTTATATATCTTTTCTACTTTTAAAAATATCGATGCCAGTTTACTCGTTTAGTTATTTGTAATATTATATTCAACAACTAAAGTTATTGAAAAACAAGCGGTGTACTTGCTTAATTCTTATTCAATTGAAGAAACAAACTTTCTATGCAAGAATCCCTAGGGGAACAAAACAACTATGATACTATTTGTGAAAATAGGTTTATCAAAGCTATTGTGCGTATAATAGGACTTTTCTTCTTCATGATTGTTAAGTCGAGCATCTTAATTCTTAAAAATTTTAAAGTCAAAACACCTAAACCACTTTTATGAATAAAAATTGCAATAACTGTAATTTGATTTGGGCAATAAAGAGCAATAGAAATACAACAAGAAAGAATAACTTGACAATTTCCTTAAATAAAGTTAAACCTTTTTTTTTGGAAGGTGTATGACATTTTTACCTATATGCTCTTTTTTTTTAATACAGTTTGCCAGTTATATTATCTTATACGTTTAGATTAAGAAATTATTACAAAACTAAAGTTTCAAAAGTTTTTGTGTTGCCGGTAACGGCTTCAACATATTTATTTCTTCAAATAATGACAACATACAACTTATTTCTGAAATTCTTAATACGACATGGGAGGGCAATATTTTATTATATTAAAAATTCCAATAAGTGCAATTCGATTTGTGCCGTCATAAAAAGTAATAGAATTAAAACGTTAAGAAGGAATAACATGTTTTCTTAATAAAGGTGACAATTTTTTCCAAAGTGTATAATTCTTTTTTAATATACATAAATTATCAGTTGGCATTCATGTCTAACATTTTATACATCCATATTAAGAAATTCTTATAAAACTAAACTTAAAACAATCTTTTGTAATAAAAGTAAGGGCTTTAGAAAATTCTTCTAATAATTATACAAGAATACATTTCCAAATCATTTTTTTAACACGCCACAGCACGGTTACGTAATTAAATGCAGATCATATTTGCAAATTATGCCGTCTAAACACACCCGAGTATTCAAAGGCTAAAGTAAGTAACAAAAGAAAGATACACATATATGTCGACAATCGCCCCGAAAGCTAATCCCGTTGATGTTACGCGACAAAGCCGGAGCAAGAGATTTATTTGCAGAATTTAAATATATAGTTTCCAGGGAAGGATTCAACGAAAAAAATAATTCTTAGCACCTACCCATGCGCAATCGCTGGTAGATTAAAGGGGATGTATCTTTCCTTATGTTTCCCTATGGCTTATTTTCCCCTATGTCATCTTTTTTTGAGTCAATAGTACCGTAAAAAAAGAACCGCCAGTGTTTATATTGGTTTTTATTTCCTTTTATTTTAGATTAGCTCTTATTTATCTCACTTCGCTTTAGTTTTTATTTCTATCTTCAACTTTTGCTTCCTTGTTTTTGTCTTTCCTTCACACTAGATAATCTATACCAATATCTTTAAATTTCACATTTCCTACTTTGGCATATGTTGGTAACGGGAAATAAAATGCTTTAATGTTAATGCCTATCAAGCCTGTAGCTATTTATGCAACAAAAACTATGTGTCTTAATAGTAGAGACGAGGAGAACTAGTAGGACAACAGGAACAAGAAGAATACAGACCATTGTGGAATATTGAAATAATTGAACTAGAAAATATAATTAAACATATAAAAGTACAAAGATTAAGATGGTTCGGTCACATCGAAAGACGAGAAGTAAACACATTAATCAGGAAGATAAAGAATTGGAGACTGGGGTAGGATAGACAGAGAGGACGACCAAGACTAAAATGGGCGGACCAAGAATGAGATGATATACAATGACTAGGAGTGAAAGATGCAAGAAATACATAAAAAACAGAAAAGAACGGAAAACTGTAGTTAAAAAAATAGAAGGCACAGAACAATGATGATAAAAAAACAGCTGAGTAATTCACCGTGTGAAATCGAATTGAAGAGTTCTGAGAGCCGTTCTATTCCGATGGAATGTCTTAAAAATACGAAAAAAATAATAATAATGTGTTTGGCGACACATAGCTGAGTACGCTCCTGTACACATCTAGGCATCGACAAAATAAGATATTCGATATCTGCTCGTTCTTGTACCTGGTTCCAAGCAACTTCGTGAATTGAGTGTGGCAAAGTCTGTGGAGGATGGTGCAAACTGGACAGTCTCCTCCCCGCACAAATATCTCGCACATGTTCAATGGGGTTTAAATCTGGTGAACAGGACGGGCATGGTAAAACGTTAACGCCTGCTTCATGGAGAAAGTCCACATTTCGACGAGCAAAATGGAAACGTGCGTTGTCTTGCTGAAAAGGGACATGTGGACATCCATCTAGATAAAGTAGTAAAGTGGTTTGTAGGACATCATCAACATAACGCGCAGCTGTCATGCTGCCTGAACTAAAGAGAAGTGGCAATCGACTGCTATAGGCAATAGCCTTCCAAACCATTACTCTAACAGTCCTAAGTACTTGCCTCTCAACAGCAAACCCAATATCACGTCGCTCTCCAAGCCGGCGTCGTAGCCTTCTACGGCCATAGTGTATACCTAGACGGAATCGTAATTCACCGCTGAAGACGATATTATGCCGGGCTGCCTCCCAATGCTGCGGTTCTCCGCGCCACCTCAAACGTTGACGTCAAAGAAAACACTAATCGTGTACGGCATGAAAAAAGCCCAAAGGCTCGAATGCGGCAATATGGTGTACGCATAGTTACAGGTCTATTTTCTTTTCCAAACCATTGGTCTGTGATTTGACGCGTAGTAGCAAAACGGTCTTATAGAGCTAGTTCTAGAGCTTTTACCTCTCTAGCCCTTAGAGCTAGTTTTCTGAAGCACCTATCTTTGCGCTCTGTAGGTACGCTTCGGTTGACCAGTTAGTTGGAAACCGTATAAAATTCTGCTGCAAATTGAATTGAACAGAAATAGAAGTGATTTCAGTAAAAATTTCAGCAAGAAACAATAAAAATAACAATAAATTGAATTAAAAACATGGTAGAATTATTCCAAGGATAACATTTAATTATTCTCACTCCCAAGGACCGTTAAGGTCAAGGTCAGAATAATGACTGCAGTGGCGCTTACTCTGTAAATTGATAGTGCTGTCACGACGCCAAAGTCGTGCCCGTGTATACGTTAAAACTGACAAGTGTCGTTTCTTGTCTTATCTCTTCGCTGAACCAACAATATATAACTATAATGTATAACTTTATGCTCTTGTTTGATTCTCTATACAAACAAAACAAGTCTACTTTCTCTTCCAAACCATTGGCCTGTGATTTGACGCGTAGTAGCAAAACTGTCTTATAGAGCTAGTTCTAGAGCTTTTAGTTCTCTAGCCCTTAGAGCTAGTTGTCTGAAGCATTTATCTTTGCGATCTGTGATACGCCTCGGTTGACCAGTTGGTCTTCTTGGTGTTCCTCTGTCTTCTGCCCACACGCCACAAACACGCATTACCGTCATCGCAGCACAATTAACACGGCGGCCGGTTTTACGATAGGACACAACAACATCTCGATAGGCAACAATTCTACCACTGTCAAAGTCACTAACACGGTGATAATTTTGACGTCTTCGAACGCTAAACATTTTCTAATGCTTAACACTCGTAGATGGACGCGCTATAACTAAACATTTCTGTACTAGTCAGCTCTTATAAACAGATTTATTAACAAAAAAGAAACAAGAGATAACTTTTTTTTCGCAAAAAACTACCGTAGATAAAAGGTTCACATTCTTACCATAGCTTGCTTTAAATATAGTCATTCTGATGCCAAACAACTATGTTAAAAAATTATTCCTTCTGGATGTAAAACTTCTAATGTCACTAAGTGTACTTGTACCGTATCTACACAATACACCAGATTATCAACTATTGTGTGAATTCAGTATTAAAAAAAAATCAGAAATTCAACAGCATCGACACAAAGTAATATACGATTAAAAAGAAAGCTCTTACAATTAAAAGTTCTCGAGGATTGATGTGAAATTCTCGAGAACAGCGAGAACTTTCAAGAATTAAATACTTTGGATTCCTAGTTTTTGAGAAAAGGGTGAAAGTAACTTGTAGAAGATTTCAATATTCGCTTTCAATTTGGCTCTGTTATTACAAAGTTACTCTATGGAATAAATATTTTATGACTTGTGGATGTATAATCTGCGTAATTGAATTACGCAGATCATACATCGACTTTAAAAAAGTTTCTTCCACTAAAATTAATTGTAAATTTTGAAGCTGTATTAATTTGCATTAACAATGGAAATACACTACAAAGCAAAGTTGACACCACTGAACTCGTTAACGAATAAAAGCTATTTCATGTCACCACAACTTTCAAATTGCAAATCATATGCGATATACTGACGAATAATATATTTTGACATTTAAATTGTTGCAAACTCCATAGAACATTTATATAATTGATTGGTTTATTGTTAGTGTAATGTCTGTTCTAAGGCCCTAATATAATAATTCATTCCGATAATAAATTATGCCTATGATTTCAATAAGCATATCTAAATGGGATAGTTCCACTTTTTATATTGTAATATACAGAGGTCAATTGAATGCGAAAATAATACTTTTCTTTGGATATGTTTCTTTAATTCAAAGCAGCTTTAGTTACACTGAGGAAACGGTTATTTGAAATGCACAATTTCTTTATTTTAAAAGAAAATATATACGAGCTTACTTCTTTTAAGTAATGTATTTGAATGAAGGAAACATTTGTATAAATATGAAATGTTTGTTTGCTTCTAGTTCGTCTATTAATCAAACTAGTAATCGTTTATACAATTTTATGTACAACAAACGCTCATGAATCGCTAACTTTTACTACATTAAAAATATAATTCACCAGAATACATTAGAATGAATATTTTCTATAAAATACCATGCACAATCGCTTCGTTTTATGCTAAATTAAAATATGCAGATGAAATTATTTGTTTTATTAATACGTATTTGAATACATTAAAATATATTTACATTTTGACTTTATATCTAACCGGAAAAAAAAACGAATCTACTTTACGAAAAATGTTTCTGGGCGTCTGAACAAAATCAATACAATTCCCAAATTACCGTTACAGTAGAACTTCCATGGAGTAGGCGCCAATTACGGAAATTATAAGAGGGAATTTTCAAATCCAGATGAATTTTTGCCGTAGAGCTATTGTGGTTCGCAACAATGCAGGCGAAATTGAAAATGGTAATGTTCCTTTATTGTTGGAACTATATAACTCATTGGACGCTTAGTTGCGTCTTCTGCATCGCTTTTACCTTGATCCATTGAGCGTTCCTACTGTTACTTAATATTTCATGCAAAAGTTTGAGTCTGCGATTTCTGTAATTATAAACGTTCAATTTTTTTTTCGCGATGTATCTGCAGCCAGACAAAAACGTTCTTTGATTAGGAGAAATAAATTGAATCTGTAACAAGTTGTTGTAGTCAGGATGTTTTCCAAATGTAGACGCTATCCAGGTTATAAATATTTGAAAAAACATACTATATAGGTATATTGTAGCTAGACTTTTAATCAATGTGCAACAAAAAAAATCTTGAGTATTGAGATATTAGTAGACAGGGTTAGGAAAGTCTCGGAGCTTTGGAAGAGCTTTGTTAATTGAGAAGATATTTTTCTGAAATTTGGTGTAGATACAGACTTAAAATTTGTGAGTTTACTTATGATATCCTCATTTTCCTCACGCTTCCTGTTTGGTAGAAATTGTTTTCAATTTATGTTTTTTATTGGAATAGCGTGTATATTTTTACACTTTCGGATGCAGAATGGAAAACTACGCGTAGAAACGTGAATATAATTTAATTTTCAGTAAAACAAGTCATTTTGAAAAGTAAATAGCTCAAAACAAGTTTTTTTTTGAAAACAGTTTCCAATTTGAGACTACAACAAATGTGCAAATCGTTCTCCGTTTACAATTTGGCAGTAGCGCAATCGATCAGTTAAATGTTTTAAAGAATTCTGTATCTATTCTGGCACCATACCATTGATTTCTTCAGTTAATCCTTGTAGTCCTTCTAATTCTTCCAGAGTATGTGGTAGATTTTTATACACTTGACATTTCAAATGATCCCTCGAGAAAAAAATCAAGCAGCGGTAATCAGAAGAAAGTGCTGGCGGATCAATAGTTGTTCTTCATCCGACAAAGTGTGCTGGAAATATGTTGTTTAAATAATCACGCGCAAAATGTGCCGGAACTCTATCCTGTTGGAACCATATACCTTCGTTTGGTTGATTACGTCTATTTTAGGGTTTCCATAAAAAGAAGCTGGAATTTCTGGCATAATGTCGTTTTTCAATAAATGTAAATATCTGTCACCATTTGAATTACCTCTTATGAAAACTGGGTCTATTATATGGTTTTCAAGTATAACAGCCCATACATTCACTTTTTGAGGATGCTGCGTATGGATTTCCTCCATCCAATAAGGGTTTTCATTTGTCCATTAAGCGACAATTATGCTTGTTGACCGTACCATTCAGACAAAATGTTGCTTCTTCAAAAAGAAAGAGGACAATTTGATTCACAAAACTAGATTGATAAATACTTGCAAAAGAGTTTCTAGCCGTGTGGCCAACCTTTAGGGACATTTTTGCTTGCCTAGGCAGGAAAACGGTAGTTTGAAGTACGGCGAAATGAGTGTTTCTGGCCGGAAGCGCAAAAAGTGATTTAAAATACTTTGATGTTTCTATACGTAGTTTTTCATTCTACATCCGAAAGTGTTAAAATATACATGTGTCCTATTAAAAAACAAAAGTTGAAAACAATTGCTGCCAAACAGGAAGCGTAAGCAAAATGAAGATATCATAAGTAAACTCACAAATTTTAATTGTATAGCCATACCAAATTAAAAAAAGGAATACCTTCTCAAATAACAAAGCTAGCGAGAGTTCCGTGATTTTATACTAACCTGTACTTATTTGCTTATTTGGCTGTTAGCTTGTTGCTGGGTGAAACTGCTGGTTGTAAAATACACTTTGATACTTTAAGGCTTTATTTGCCGTAAAAAAAAGACAAAAATGATATCGCGAAAAAACTGAACGGAACTATTTTGTGATCAACTAAATTTTAATTAACTTATATGTATTTACGATATATCTGCTGGTGCAAACATCAAGGCATCTCTTTGACGTATGCACCCTCAGATACATCAATAATACATGTTAACTAAAATTTAGTTGGTCATAAAATAATACAGCATTTTTTAGTTCAGTTTTTTGCGATATCCTTTTTGTTCTTTTTTTGTTTCACGGTAAATAAATCCTAATCAATTGATGCGCTTATCAGGCTCCTCTGCAGAGATAAGCCTCCCTCATAATCATCATGAAAATTTATATATATAACAATATGTTCTTTGAGTATGAAACAAAGATACGATGTCATTTATTGATTTGCATCTAAAAAGGACGTTTTCAGATTTTAAACAAGTGAAATTATATAATTTTTATAACGAGGTTTTACAAATAAGAAATGATCAGGTTGTTATTATATTTTTTTGACTAACTTGCCATGTGGCTTATTACTAAATATTCTGTAATGCCGCAAGATACCACATAGACCGGATAAAAAAATATTTTTTTTAAAATGCTTTGATAATTTCTTTTTAATTTAAATTTAAATTAAAAGAAAACATCCTAGTGTCATTTATTTTATTATTTTTTAATCACAAGTATGCTCTCTCAAATGTCAGATGACATACGGGGTAGACATTCTTTCTGCAACAGTCTAGAGGACGCTCTGACATTAAAAAATTACGAATAGATAGGTATTTCCCTCCTCCCCCCCCTTATTCTTCAGTACGACCAAAGACGCTGTGTGAGGATGTTGTTCACATGCTCTCACTCCAATATTCAAAGTTAAAATGCTTAGTTTAAGTGAAATAGTGTACATGAGGCTCTAGTATAATCAGTATCAAGGCTGTTGTTTACATTTGTGGGATAAAGAAAACGTTTAAGTTAAAACACGTGAGATTTTTATTTATAAAGGGTTCGGTATTTCAGGTACGTAAAATGAGTTGGCTTATTAAATAACGAACACGTTTTCAATTAGTAATTCCATTCTTTTGTAATATAAATTCATCATGGATATAGAACTGCGTTTAAATTTAAATTTCAAAGTTTCCGCGTTTTTGAGATGTTTATCTGTGATATTCTATGCTTAACTGACGGATAAATTAGTATGTGCAACATTTAATGATAAAAATTACTAGGTATTCGGTTCGTGCCGTGAATACAGACTGACTGGTAAAATTAGAACTGCCACCTTATAGAAGTTTTCGACCAGTGCTCCCAAACTTGTCGGCGGTTATATATAAAATTCCTGACCAAACAATTTTCTCGAACGTATTAAAATAAAATCGTTATGAGTATATTAATATTTAGATAAGAATTAAAATAATACGTTTATTTTTAAATTGATATAGGCGTAGAATACCTTTGAACGGAGCAAATCGGTAAGCATCAGAGCGGCAGGTCTGGTCAGGGCATCGAACGGGAGCTCTCGTACTTCTAATTACGGAGAATGGCTCAAGACAGGAACATATCTCGGAAAAATGGTCGTTGAAGAAAATGTACCCAACAATTATGTAGGTAGAAATATGGGTAAAATTGATATAATTAAATTTATTTTAAAATAACACTGATTTTAAGTTAGAATTCGGAATAAACAAGATTTTATCAAAATAGCTCTTAAAATTTATAACAATTACTCGAGACACGTCCGTCTCTTACGGAGGTTGGCTAGTGAATGCTTTCGAATTGAAATTTTGAAACAGACATCGACAGCAATTGTCTTTGCAAGGGTTGCAAACTGCCTTAGAAAAGTCCGCTAATTTCAGCGATGTGAGGGAAATATTGGATACTTAATATATGAGAATGCCCATGTGAGCAGATGGAACTATGAAATGTTTAAACTAAATTGAAATAAATAATTATTACAAAATTCTGCAATCACCTTACATTCATTATAAAATAAAGGTAGGTGTGTGTACATCCTTGGAAAAAAACATTTGAAAAATTACATTACAAATCACTACATTTAATTAACAATCTAAAAAATATTACTCTACAAAGAATATGCAACCGCGCATACACGTATTTTTCACAAAACCGAATTCTCGGCAATTTTCTCTTTCTTTTTGTTGACGAATTTAAATAAAAAAAGTACACTGTAAAAAATATGTTCCTTCGAACTGAAACTTGAACGTTATATGTTTACAACTTTGATCTGTCAAAATCTGTTGTAAATATATAATGTTCAAATTCTAATATTTGATTTCGATGTGTAGGTATCTTTCTTGAAGGACTTGCCAAATACAGAGATCTTCTACATCACCTGGATCGTCTGACTGTTTACTGCGACATTCTATGTCCTTTTTTGTTATATCCTTTTTATTATTTTAGAACAGATAAGAGTGAAATTGATAACGGTACAACTAAATAATATCAGTTCTATAGCTTAAGGGTACTACGTTGTGATATACTCCAAACGTGTGTATTTGTGTAATATTCGTATATTCCTACATTTATATTTCACCAGCAATTACAATCGACAATATTAACAACTGTTTCGAAAACACACAAACAACGGCAATAAAAAAATAAAATATATCCGAGACAAGAATTTGCATGCAAATTGCTTTATTATTTTTTATGGTACGATTACTGAAACGATGAAGCGCTGACGCTGTTGTCTGAGGCAGATCTTGAATATTCAGATATATGTATGTAAAATATTGCACAAATAGATTACGCTCGAAAATGGAAAACAAAGGATGATGCACTGCAGTACGTCAGAATTCCATAGGAAGATGATCCGGTACAAGCTGTGCACCTTTTTCCTTTCTAATTAAAAACGAAAGCAAAAGACACCGTCAAACGAATGATAAAGAGTAATCCAGTAAGTCGTGTAACTATATTAAGTCAATACTGTTGCAATACCCAAATGACATGTCGTAAATTGCAACTGCTGAGGTAAAAATTATATTCATTCATGCTATGATGAAATCTGTCAACATTTTTACACTGTGAACACAAAATATATAATTTTATGTCGTACTTATGCAGTGTCCTTACTCCCTTCGGAAATAACATAGCTGAATGGTGTTATTATAGCAAAAAATTGAGGTGTGACCTTAATGTTTTTCATCACGACTCCCTTTGTAATTTAGCGCTTATTACTCGCAGTTGCCACACTAAACCGAGGTAATCAAATATCTTTTATTTTATAACTACTACATTATTAAACAATCGGAAGTTATTGTAAAAAAGCAAAAGTTGTGGTCTCTTTTTAAACATGTTTGAGAAGATCCCTCAGTCTCAAATCCTAAGCAATTCAAGTAACTTTGTTGAATATCATATCATTTCACGTCATTATTTGTCGATTCACAGCCTATTCGTAAAATTTACTTCCATATTATAAGGCTTTATATACACTTTTAGATCGTGCCGTTGGACGGACTAAATTGAAGGCAACAGCTTTCTACTATATCCAAAAAATGAAAAAAAAAGGATAGTTGTAATGACATATATGCAAAACAGGATAAACCAACAATAAATGTTTTTAGAGTTAAGGTAAAAGATTTGAATTTGGAAGATCATTAATGTAAAATATTATAGTAAATACCTCCTTAAAGACATTTGTCGATATGTGACCGTAATGAGTTCTGGCAATTATTACTATACATCATCTTCTATATAATGGCTTTTTGTAATTCCATTCCAATTCAAGAATGGCGATATCATCAGTAAGGTTATGTTTAAGATATTGACCATGGAGAGACAATGTACATAAGCATTATCTGAAGCGGCCATAGATATCAATGTAAAGTATTAGTATAAAGTAATAATTACCCTGCGAGTATAAAAATAACGAATACTCAGCGAAAGTAGCGGAAATTTTGAGAATCGAAGAGACTTAATGTTAACCCCACCAAGACTACCTTAGTAGCATTCACCAGAAAAAGGAAATCCAATCTCAAAACCATAAAAATGGATGGGTAAAATATAGATTGGAGAACGGAAGTAAGATAGCCTTACCCTAGGCAATAAACTTCTCTAGAACAAACACGAACTTGAAGTAAACAAGGCCAAAAAGGTCCTGATGGTGTGCAGAAACTTTGCAAGGATGCAACTGATGTATACAGCGATAGTAAGACCGATCATCAATTGTGCATCAATATCCTGGAGCAAAAGAACTAATCTGGCCACCGCGAGAATTAACCTCTCGAAAGTGCAAATACTAACATGTGTATGCATAACTGGCGCTATGAGAACCTACCTGACAGCAGTTATCGAGGTAGTATTGGGCCTTACCTCTCTCCATAATGTGATAGAGGACATAGCAAAAAGAACCACGTCAGAATGATCAAGAAAAGAACGATTGGGCGTAGGTTTTAATCGCCTGATGGTGATCAAACTTGGAACATGCCGCGGGATGACATTCAGCTTTGTAAAAGAATTCACCAGAAAAGTTTAGTTTCAAGAGCGAGTGGGATCATAATACCATTTTGAAATTGAATCGAAATGCCACCAAATGGTTGCAAAATGGCAGAGGGAGCTGGAATAGGAATACATGGGCCGATATGGGCCTAGAACTAAGTACTGCGGAAGCTCGAGAAAATGCCCAAATATTTTCCAGGCAGAAATAGACTAGGTATTGAAAGATGCGTGTAGTTCAGTATTGACTGGAATTACCGAAAGCAGCCGATTATCATTATGTCTGGTAGTCAAGCAGCCATCAAAGCGCTGAGCTCACATGAAATCAGTTCCAAGATCATCTAGGAATGTCTAGAGAAATTAAATGAGCTAGGGTCACACAGGAGTCGAAGGAAACGAAATAACAGATGCCCTTGCAAAAAAGGGGCTGGAATACGTTTTGTAGACTCTGAACCCTTTTGCAACACAATACTGAAGAAAACGAAAGAGAAATGAAGCCGGGAAAATCTAAATATTGGAAGAATCTGCAGAAAATAAGGCACAGTTAACCCTAGTCCTACCAACGTTTTATCGTAACGTGTCCTACCAAGGTGTGCCTCACAGGCACACATCTATTTGTACACATTGTTGATGTAAATAATAGCAAACTATGCATTATTTATTTCATGTAGTAGGTATACAGTAAGATTAAAACATATAGAAAGCATATTGTGTGTCAGAAGATATAATTTAAAAATAGTACAAGATAGTAAAATATTTGAAAGTTATTTATGTAGTTTGCAATTTGTGCACGTGAGTATTTTCTCTGAATGTTCACCACAAACCGTTTGCTTACACTTATCACATAACTGTGTTGACATTCTGCTTTTCTTTGATGGGCAAATATAGCACCGTTTCCGTTTTCTTACTTCTCGAGCCGAAGACTCCCCTGTGGTTGGTACTTGATTCAACATAGTTTGTATCAATGAAGTATGACTTTTATGCAAGCCACTCAAACTACGACGTCTAATTTGCCCAGTACTAATTCTGTTGTAATTTCTCGTAAGAAATTTTGCGAAGTCTTCGTTTTTGGAAATATGCCAGTCAGGATGGATATTTCTCCAAATGACAAATGAAGCTACTCCACACACATCAATTATATTGAAAAAAATAGACCAAAGGCCACCTATTAGTTTTGCGTTTCACTGAATATGTATGTACCATCTGATCAAGTGTATCCACCCCTCCTTTCGTGGAATTGTAGTACTTATTGATTTCAGATTTATTTTATTTTCCTCATCAATGGTGGAGTCGTTGTGCATTGTAGATAATAATATGACACAGCGATTTTTCTTAGGTACATAAGATACCAAAGTCATTGTCTTCTGAAAACCAAACAAGTTGCTTTCAATATTCCGTCGCCTGTGAGGTAAAAAAATTGGTGGTATGCAGCGCTTATTTTTTCTGAGCGGTCCTACACAAGTTAGGCCTTTGGTAAGCAAACTGGATGCAAGCTCGTAGCTGGTGAAGAAGTTGTCGAACGTAATATTCCTTTTAGTTCTCAGAAAAGGTTCACAAAGGTCTTCAACCACCTTTTGCGCTAAGTTTTCTGCTCTATTGAGACCTTCTTTTCCTAAGTACGGCACACCACGTAACGGATAACTAGTTCCACTATCGCATATCCACCAAATTTTCATACCGTACTTATCTGGCTTGCTTGGCAGGTACTGTCGGAAATATACACGACCTCTAAAAGGCACCAGTTGTTCATCGATGGTTAGATTACTGCCAGGAAGATAATATTTCAGCAAGTTTGTATTAACACGGTCCCACAGGTCTCTAATTGGTGCCAACTTGTCCTTTTGCCTTCGGAGGGTTCTGGTCGCTTTATCGTCAAAACGAATAAATCTTAGTAATTGAGTAAATCTATTTCGTGACATACACGCTCGATAAACAGGATTTCCATATAAAGGATTCCATAGCTCATTATAGTGCACCATTCCTTGTTTATTTCTTCCAGCAGTAATCAAAAGGCCCAAAAAAGCACGGATTTCAACGTCGTCAACTGGTTTCCACAAATCGCCAAGAATACGAACAGCCTCCTTATTAGTGAAAGTAACCACACTACCAATACCCGTATCATCAAAAAACAAATTGAATGCGTCACAAGGAGTATCAACATGCACTCCAGGTGGAAGTTTCATTTTGTTCAAAGCTGTTGTAATTATGTTGTGTGCACGTGTTTTTCCCTTGGCAATCGGCGTGGCATTCTACTCGGTACCATCTTTTCCAATAAAAGTTTGCGAATGGCCGGGCGGTTCTTCATTAGCATCACTATCGTCACTTCCTTCTTGTTCATCGCTTTCTTCATCGCCAGTTTCTTGATAATCCGCTTCACTAGAAGAGGTTTCGTCATTTGGCTCTTCTTCATCTTCACCATCATTTACATTCCTTCCCAAATCCTCATCACTTTCGTACAATGCATCGAGCAACTCCTTTTCAGTTAGTGGCCGGCGTCGGTCAGTCAACCAATCGGTCATACTTTCTGCATAAATTTCAAAACCAAATAAGCATAAAACAACAAATCTATTTTTACTGAGGTCAATCAAAACTTTATTTTGCTTACCTGGTCTATACTATACTCTCCACTAGGTAAAAGAAATAAAATTAACCAATAGACACCTAAAACGGCCAATGCGTTCGTTAGGAAAGTCACAAATACACTGATAGCAATGCAGTTTGTAGCTGACTGTTTTAGCAAAACGCATTTAGGAATTCCCTTCATATGCAACTGGAAGTTCTTACATACAAGGGGAAAGTCCCGAAATATAAAGCATATCTTATTACGGGATTTACCCACATACCTAGTTTTAAATAACGTAGCAATGCATTTTTAGTATAATAACAGTATGTGCCTCAAAGACACACCTTGGTAGGACGTGTCGGTAAATTATGTTTAATTTTTTTAGTAAAATAGGAAAAATATTTTTAAAAAATTTTTGTCATTCTGTGTTAAATAGTTTATTTTGAGAATACAAAAATCCTCCAGTCTGTGGGCAGTTAACTTACAAAGTTCCAGCAATTTCAAAATCAATTGTGCCTCAAAAGCACACCTTGGTAGGTTTAGGGTTAAGCTCTTTTGGGAACCTATAACTAGAAGAGGTGCACAGAATGCATCAATCTGAGTAAGAACAATATTCGTATATTAATAATAATAATAACAATAATTCATGCCTTAGCATCCCCCAACAGCTTTCGCCAATTACAGGGGACATCGGCGGCCATGAGTTATTATTATGCATGTGCCCGTAGACCGACTTAAGATGTTCGTTTCTCAGCATTTGCCAAGGAGTAAGAGAAACCACGAAAACCTCACTCTGAGAGCAGTCCGTCGGGCGCGAACCGAGGAATACTTAACAGGAATACTTTCAGACCATTGTAAACTGAAAGGGTATCTGAGAAAGCTTAGATTCGCAAAGGAATCTGAATGTAGATTTTGTGAGAAACAGAATGGAACACCCATCCATCTCTTCACAAATTGCGTCGCACTGTGAAATCGACGAGGAAGGTTATCTAACCTGCAGCCTTCTTATATCCTACACTTTCTGAAAAGAATAGTATTGGAAGCCAAACTGTAGAACAGCAAGAATAGGGGAGACAATAGCTTTCCTAGGTTGCAATGTAAAATCACCCTCCCTACACACATACGTACATACATAATTATAGTATTTGTTAAAAAGTGAAAAAAAATGTTTGTATATAAAATTAATCATATATATTAGTAGACAATAGAAGGGGGGAGCATTGTTCTATGCTCCCCCCTTCAGGCTGGAGATGACAGTATTGTTGCCAATACTAGTCGCCCTTAAACTAATATTATGAAATTATTGAAATTACGAAACTGAACATTGGTCTTTTTATTATTCCTTTTATTCAGTATGTATAATATTCGTTACTTTCGCAGAGTATTCATTACATTATACTAATATATATTATTAATTTTATATACAAACATTTTTTTTCACTTTTTAACGAATACTAAACTAACCTTTTTTGAGACTGACCTTGGGCTTTTTCTTATTGTTTCCCTCTTTTGTAGATAATTTTTAACAGCAATGTACACACAGAATTGTCAAACACAACCAGGGTTTAGTAAAAATATAGGCAATATCAGTTGCAATATTTTTTTTTTAATATTTATAGAACTGGCTAATTGCTCCTATAAAGTATATGTAACATAATGATGTGAGATTGTTGACGATGGATTACTATCTAAGTTGGCGTTTTCGCTATTTGCATCATTTGTAGGGTTGTAAGCATCTGAAGTTTATATCTGCTCAGCGCCCCCATACCGTTTGGCATTAAAGAATAAATACCAATGATTTAAGATGAATAAAATAGGCGACATTGGGATGATCAAAAATAGGATTTTAATAATTTAAAAATTGTATTAAAAATTAAAATTATTTTTCTTATACCGGGCTGTATGCTGTTTTATAGCGTTACAATGTATATATTGTTCGAGTAACATGATATTGTAGTATATATCCCCCGCTTCACAGACCTAAAACACAATGAAACTTTTGTCGTACTTTTCCATAATATTGACGTTCTATGTTAAAGTCTCACCATGCATAATGTAACACAACAACGGATAAACGTGGATAAAGAGGTTTAATCGGCTCTCATCGGTAATTGATTTCTAATATCCATTGGAAGTAAATATGTACTCGTAATTGATAAAAAGAACTAAATTCAAGCCTTGGCTGTGCGATGGCAATTATTTTCGCTTTAAATGGCGCACGAAACTTGTTAGCTTAGTTTGCATATTATTATATTACGATTGCATGTTTTCTGCACCTACTACATAACCAGATTTGCGAATTTGTATATACACAATCCACGTATATACTATGTAGAACATGTATATGTATGTACAAACAAGCGTGAAATGGGATATCCTATAGAGAACTGAGCGTAAATACAAACCCTCGCCTGATTTCGTTTTGGATTCGCACGCGCCAGTCAGTACTTTTATGATAAATTACCTTAATTGAAATAGTGCTTCGTCTGCATTTGGACTAACGGCTTTCATGTTTTTAATTTAAGATATGATTGAGTTGTTACAGAGCTTTTCATAATTAACAGCACTTCTTCAATTTCAATAAAGCTTATTGTTTTGATTATAAAGATAAAGATATTTCAAAGCCGTAATAAAGATTAATAGTTAAACAACTGAAATAATTGTCTATCTAGCAACTAAGAAAAAATTATGTAGGTATTAAATCAGTTATTCTCCTAAAATGCAATTAAATGGTTGAAGCAGCCAACAAGCGCTAACACAGCCTGTGCTGCACGGTGACTATCACTAGTAGAAGCCTAATAGGATATGAAAAATGTACGAATGTTGTCAGTATAACCAAGAAACCACGTTATGTTTACAAGTTCGAAATTATTTATGAATGAGAAGTATACACATTTTGGAGAACTTTGAAGAGTTCGTGGAAGAAGTTTTAGTCAACTTAGTTGAAGTAGTTAATCGTGACAAACAATATACTCTTGGGAGGCTGCGTATAAACCATTTAACAATGCGATGATGAATTGAAAATAAATTGCGGTGCATAGAAGTAAAAAGGATATGTGTCTCTTTCACATACTGAACAGTATTAACTCCTACCTACCATGTCCTTATACAAATTTATTACTATTAAAATTATCCTGCTACTTTAAACTCATTGTTTCTATGATTTGTAAATCGCAATCTTAAAAAAGAAATAGGAGTATGGCACACAGACCTGGCCGATTTGTGTGTTTCTTTTTTTAACGAAAGGTTATAGCATGGGAACTGTACGGTAGCCTCCGAACACAACGGAATCCATAGAAAAATGTTAACCTATCCCTGCGACATCTGGGGTAGAGTCGCAAATAATCCCTCATGTTCAGAGATTTTGCTGATCTGTCAGAGGACGGTGGACTCCGAATTTGAATATGTCGGTGATATTTTACGGGCGATTTTTTGCCATTCTTCGGCCTCGACCCGGAAGGGAATAGACTTTAAATTTATGCATTAAATTCATATCTACTTATCACCCTTCTTGAGTGAATTATTTCTTTGGTGGAACACAGATGCGACAAGGTCGATGCTTAGCGGAAGAAATGGAACAATCAATTGTAAGACTGAGGTTTCCTACTACAGAAATAGATATAACTATGCTGCTGAGTAATTCATTTTATAAAAACATAAGGAAACGTTATACAGGTTGCTGATTCCTGTGCTGGAAATCCAGGCACAATTTTCTAGCACCCACATTGCCTACTCTTATATCAGAAATCTAAATATTTTGCCATAAACAAAGTTTCTCTATGAAAAATACCGTTCCAAACTAGACCGCGATCTAGGATTTTTATACAGCAGTATAGATCTTATTTACATATTCATAAAGAGTATTTTGTTTTCTTTACGACAATGTGAAACCAGCTTGCTTGAGTTTACTTCAAAAATTTTCCAAAAAATTGTCATATCAGGAAATCACGGATGTTTTTATAACTGTTTCATTTTTATATATTAACCAAAAATGTTTCTATATAATTTCCACACAACACATTTCTACTTAATTCGAAAATATTTTCGTCAATACAGAAGTGTCCCAAAAGTAGGTAAACGCTAACTTATTTTTATAAAAATAGACAGTAGTGATGATCATGAAATATTTAAGTTATTTGTACATTGGATAACAGAATGGCTGAAATTTATTGGCTTAAAGTGTCCATATTTTGGACTTCTTTTAAAATATAAATTAAACCTCAGTAAGCAAGGATTGCAAGCTTTTTACAGTGAGAAAGTTAACAAAAAAAAATTCTTGGGAAAAAATCCTCTTAATTATTACAGTTAATAGCAGAAACACATTAATTTGTTAATTTCGCACTGTAAAAAGCTTGCAATCCTTGCATATTTGTTGTTTGTTAAACCTGAACTTGCACGCTGTCGACAAACTGGGCCTTACGGATATATAAAGGAAGACATATTGTTATTTAAAACTCTAAAATGGCGGTCTATTTCGCACGATATTTCTCATTGTGAAAGTTATTTGCGTCAAAATATTGAGAAAAATATTTAGTTTAACGTACGAAATTTCAAAATTGCAGCCTAAGTCATCTGAGTGCTAGACAATTGCGTCTAAACTTCTTAGACCTCTTTATATTGGTGAGGAGAGTTGGGTACATTATGTAGTACAATAATTAGTAATGGTCAAAAGACAATTGACTTTTGTACAGCAAATGATTTGATAAAATCTGCCATATCCTTCTACACGCATTTCCGGTTAAGGTAATAAAATTGTTTTATTTTTTTTTATTAAGGTGAAATTAAATAAATGAATTCCAGGCTCTTTTTGTACCAAATGAGATTAACAAATTTAAGGATATTATTTAATATAAAAATGAATGATAAATATCGTCCTCTCCAATCTTGTTTTGTTGAGTATAATTTTTTACATGTTTCGGTCTGTGGCCATCTTCAGGAAAAGATACGTCGATAATTTTGCCCACGGGCCGAAACATGTAAAAGATTATACTCAATAAAACAAGGTTGGAAAGGACTATATTTATCGCTCATTTTTATACACATTTATCCAATCCAATGGAGACCAATAATATTATTCAATAGTTTAGTCCATTCAGATCTTAATGTTTATTCATTTGAATTTAATGTTCGTTTATTTGAATTTTTACATTTTATTATGAATAGTTGAATTACAATAAATAGTCGCTTTTATCAAATTTACGCTTTTACGTTTTCAAAATACTAAAAAATCAAAGATCTGGGGATATATACTGTATACTTCTCTCTCTTCGTAATCTAATTTTAATTAATATAATTTTCAACCTAATTCACTAAACGTTCATTCACTGGTATATTCACCCTAGTTGGGTAGAAGTTGGTTAAGATGATGAGGAAAAAACGACAGGGTGAAAAAGAACTAACAAGAAGGATGGGATCGAAAGCTTGGAAAACTCTACCACCATCTAAGTAGGAGAATTTCAATTTGAAGCTTGGCTAAGCGTTGCAAATAATAATGTGGGAATAAAAAGTAATCTGAAAAAACCATGGAAAATATTTAAGGCACAATAAGAGAAAAATGTATAACAACGAAAAACGACGGAGCTAAGTGCACTCCGTGGTGGAACAATGAAAATAATGGGAGAAACTTTGAAAAGATTCTTTAAAAAGTCTTTGCAGCATGTTATGCAGATATAGAGTAAAGCACTATCATTGAGAAATTAAAAATGGTAGTAGTCGCCCGCGATGATCTATTAAAACTATCAGAATGAATAGACAACAACTGAAACAAATAGAGAACTTCAAGTGTTTAAGAAGAACATGGAAAGCTACAGTAACTGCAACCAGAGTATACTACTGATTAAATTAAGCTTTCACTAGGATAAAAAAAATCCAAGGAGACAAAAGTGAGAACATTTAACATTCCACCTGTGTCAATACCATGTATGGGTGTGAAACATGGACTATGTGTGAAACTCGAAAGCAAAATTCTGACATGCAAGACAAACTACCTTTGGGAGGTTGATACTGAAAAAATTCGACCGTTTTACTAATGATGCTATAGGGAAGAGCGGTATGCAGGAAGTTGAAAACGGGTAGTTGTAACTGAATAGAACGACAGGAGAATAAACAAACACATTTGGAAGGCAGGTAGTTGTAGGAAGTGGAAGCAACAAAGTGTGACAATGACTTTGCAGTACGTGTACGGATGTTCTTGGAGAAGTCGGGGTATAATAGTCTAGCAGAGATAAGCCGCGGTTTTCTACTAACTAAGACGGAAGCAACTAATCCTTATTATTTTTATATTGCAAGTACAATGAAAATGGGTTAAGTAAGCCAATACTGGATACTAGAAAGCAGTAGCAACTTTTTTATTTTTTGTTTCGCTCAGCTTAATAAATTTGACCCAATATTAACATAAATTTTAATGAGGACGTTCTCGCACGATATAATATTGTCAATTTTTGTAATTGACGTGAATGCTTTAGCCGAGTGACCGATAGAGCAATAAATTTTTCAAATCTTCGTTTTTATATGTCTTTTTTTACTATATGCAAGGTGAGTCTGCATCGGAATTCACTCACTAGGTAGCTTCAGTATAAAGTTTATATGACACACCACGTTCGTGTGTATAAATTCACTCTTTTATATTGCACGTACTACATCAATTAAAAATTAAATCACCGGAAAGATATTTTCAACAGGACCGTATTTTCATAATAATTTATTATTTATTAAAGCTGGCACCGTCACGTATTTGGTTGTTCATTGGATTATTTTAATTGCAGTTTTAATACCTTTATTCACATACAATTAATTTTCTGTATTTATCCACTGGTGTTTGTGATAAATATGCTTTATGGTACTGTTTTATATGTTATCGGATGAATCTATATGAATATTTAAATGCTTTCATGCAACATATTGAATTAATTTTCAGGCACATGTATTAATATATTCATGAATAGATAAAGGTTTTTGAATTCAAACACCACAGAAGCTAATAATTAGAGTTGGGCAATTGTCCGGCGAAGCAGATACGTATTGCGCCGCGGGCCTCAAATAATGTAATATAAATAAAGCAGATCAATCGTATTATTGTAATTTAGTTTGTATTTATAAAATATAAGTCATATTAATAGAGTTGTTCAGATTTTCTTTGGGGACAAAATCGAACAAACGGGCCACCTTGCGATGCATTCGCCTTTTATATCATTACATATTTAGATAAAATAAAAAAAAATACATTTTATAAGATACTGCTGTTACTGACTTGCAACTCTACGGTTCATCTGGTTTATTGGAGTACATAAGTTGGAGCGCACGTTCTGAATACGTACCCTGCCGCGCCGGAAAATTAGCCCAACTCTACTAATAATAGAATGAATATGTATTCCATTATGAAAACTTTCATGACGTCTGATAGTCGAGTGGCTTGTACGCTCGGCTATCACTGCGGAGTCCGGAGTTCAAATCTAACTCTGGTCAGTTACGATAATCGGATTTTTCCTGGGTTTTAATATTCATTAGAAGGCAGATTTTGCTCTGCGGGGCCTGATAAGATTCGGCTTAGGCATTATCCCGGTGAAAAAAAAGTAGAAAAAAAGACATAATGTCTGTAACCCATTTTTTTTAAGTTTACAGTTTTGCAATGTCGAATAAAATAAGCTCGCAGGGTGAACTACTTGACTGTCAAGGAGACGCTTAGAGCTAAACTATTAATTGACGTGGGAAGACAGGTAGAAAGAAATGGCATATTTAGAAATATATGCATTCGTATTTGTAGTTAATAGAATAAGAACAGAAACCGAACAAAGCCAAGATGGTGAAATTAATAGTACTAACCATCCAAGTGTGAAGTCGAAATTTGTCGAGAATGTAAGATATCCAGGCGTCCTATTGTCAAAAAGCTAACCTACATTCTAAAAGTTTACAGGCAAGTTACCTCCCCATGAGGGGGGTATTAGGCTAGAGAGAAGTTACCATAGCCCTCCAAAGGAATACCATTTATAGTTGGTAGAGTAGGGAAAATATGTTTGAAATTGGAATTTGTAGAAAAGGTAAAATATTCAGGCATCCCATTGTCAAAACAATAACCTAGAATTCAACAGGTTTCTCAGTTTTCAGAAGAACACGAAGCTGGAATCTAGTTTTGAACTATACGAACATTCAAAATATATTAATGGCAACAACTTGTAGCTAATCTCGATTCTAAGACACTTTTACGGCATCTTGTCCAATAAACCATGATGAGAAACGCAGATTGCGCAAAACACAGATAACTCCTCAATACTTTCCAAATGCTCAAATTATGCTAGTGTTGAAAAGTACTGCCCGAACTATGAACTAGTTTGAAAACTCATAAATGAAATAAAATATTGCGTAATATTGGATTTTTACAGCCAGCTAATTACAATCCCGGCCGACGGTCAAGTAGGTTGCACGCTTGGCCGCGCTTGGCTATAAGTCGCGGGATTCTCGGTTCGAACCCGACGCACTGCTCTCAGAGTGAGTTTTTCGTTCGTTTCCCTCACTCCGTAGCAAATGCTTGTATGTGCATGTGCATATTGCAAGGGTGATATTATACTGCGACCTAAAGGATCTATTGTGTCCCCTCTTCTTGCTGTTTTACAGCTGGCCTTCCAATCCTATTACTTTCAGAAAGTATCAGAAGGCCTCAGGTTAGGTAAGTCTCCCTCTTCGATTTCACGTGCTCCCAGGTGCAACGCCCTTGAGTTGCACAGTGCGACGCAATTTAGGAGGGGATGGATGCCATCCTGTTCCCCAATCTGCTCCAGTCGTTTTGCTTCTCCTTTGTTTCCTTCCTTGTGACGGTACTCTCACTTTGGAAGTGGAAGGCTTCTTATGGAGGTCCTGCTCCATTCCTGTTTATCGCGGTGTCGGTCCCGCTAATATAAACGCCCTTCCTCCATGGTTGATCCCACGAGTAGCTAGGGAGAAAAGTTCCACCCCCACAGAGCCCGCAGCAGAGTAAGGCTAAATACAATGTTGGTCAGTGCCCAAGGTTGACTAGTAACTGGTCTTCTATCCAGCCACGCATCCCATCAGCCTAGTCCGACCTTAGGATTTGGGTTTTTGTTGAGGTTGTCTCCTCTCGGTTCATGCAGTTAGGCCAAGGCTACCGAAAACCCAGCTGTTAAACCAGATCCTGAAAGGGATGGGGGCCTTTCAGGATCTGGTTTAACAGCTGGGTTTTCGGTAGCCGAAACCAACAATTGACATCGTCGTAGAACCTTGTAGTATGCGGAAGGGGTAAATATTATAAATTAGTATTACCATACTTATAAAACTTGTAGAAATGAATCCATTCTAAATAAAGCGTTTTCTTTTAAAATATATATTTCCACTTTGTTATATAATATCATAACATTATTAGGGAGGTTATAAAGCTGTTTTAGATAATTCAGTAGATTACTTGAAGTATAAATAAATGTGTAAATGAATATTAACAAATTAATGTATTTCTGCTAATAACTGTAATAGCAGAAATACATTAATCTGGTAATTTCATATTGTAAAAAGCTTGCAAACTTTGTATATGAATATGTTACTTTTCTAATATCGCGATTCTTTGAAAATTTTATAACTAAACTACATGGGCACATGTTTGTTTTGCAATGGGATCAATCTAGCTTATAAGTAGTATCAAAAGTTTATCTCGAGACAAAATCAAAAAGATATTACAAAAGACATTTCGCTTAAAATGCTAATGTTAATGCATAGAAAAAAAAAAAATGACACAACTCTGCAAATCTTCAACAAACATTCCCAGATTATTTTAATCTCTTTATATGTTTAATTATAAATTTTGCAACTCTAGATTTTGACGAAAACAAACTTTATTTTTTTAATTTTCACTAAGCAAGAGGGTAATATTATCCAAATATTGACTTAGATTAAAAGCAATACACTATTTTTCCATCAAGCTTTGAAGGTGTTCTTGTTAGCTTAGATGAATGTTGTGTTTCCAGAGCTCCTAAACGTCTCGCCATTGAAGGATTTTAAATCGCTGTTTTGTAAATATGTTTGTTTTATTTATTAGTATCTTAAGAGGTAATTAGCAACTAGTACACGACTTTATATGTGATGCGAAAATCACAATAGGCTACTCAAAATTACGGTTAATGAATTTAAATAAATTCATTTACAAAATAAAGCGTTTGAAATCAATTGGAATCTGAATATGGCAATTTAGTGACAAGACTATATTTGAAAACGAAATAAAGGACTTCGCAATAGAAACGTGTTTAAAATCGAACTTTACCCGCAACGGGAATCGAAACGTGTTGTACATCTACGCCCGAAACATGATTCTCTTGTGCCCGTTAAATCTTTCCACTTCAACTGTAAATATAAGCTCGTGTATAGAATTCTCTTCACTCCCGTATAGACGGGACATTTCTTCCGAACATTGTTATGCTAATACACTGAAGGAAAATGTACAAATAGATTAGATGGAGCCCTTGCCAGACATGTATCGAACTCTAAACTTCGCGGAATGCATTTGTGTCCTGAAAGTTGGGATAAAATCTTACGAGCTACATCTTTCAATTCCGTACCATTAGTTCCGGAGAAGTAATCTGCGGTATCTAGTTGCCAGTTATTTTCGAATTTGCTACAGAACCAGTGCGTGAGCGATAACCGCAGAAAAGTTGAATTTAGTTTGAGTAGGTTGGTGATGGCTGCAAATTGTATATGCAAAAGATTGTATATAAAATAGAATATGTTTTTAAGTTATTGTGTTACTTAGATTAGGGTGACTACCATAAGCTGCACCCTGAAAGTTGGATAAACGTTTGGTTTTGGTTCATATCTATAGGACGTGAAGATTTCGCACGTTGAGTAACTATCTGGAGGCTTCGGTTTTATTTTTATTTTTTAAAACTTAAAACTAGAGAGACCAGTAAAAGCATCAGATTCTCTTCAAGCAGATCTGAGACCAGGCAGAGAACTTATCAGTTGTGTTTGCACTAGTAAGATTTTGCCGACATGTAATGGCTTCAAAGAAATTGAATCTGCAGTAACTAAACTCCATTTGATCATTTTTTTTTTTTGTGGGAGCCATCTGACATGTAGTCTTCGAAAACACTGCAACTTCTTGACCTTTTGTATTCAGTTTGCCATTCTTTTTACCCATTACATTATACTAGATCCTAGTATCCGAAGTAATCCTTGGGTTCATTCTTGGTTTGTCAAAAATTGCCTGTCCTTTTGCGTCCAGAGCCTCGCATTCACATAGAATGATAAGCTTTCTCTGTCCTCTCATTACACGGTCTGCAGTTGGTATCTCCAGTGTTAATCCCAATTTTCTGTATATATCCTTCCAGTGTACAGTGTCCGATTAGCAGACTTGTTACTGTGCGGAGATAATTCCTACTGAGCTGCAGTAGTTCTTCAGCCTTTTTGTTGATGGGCCCTTGATAAAGGTCTACCTGCTCTCGTGCCGTTTTCAAATACTCCTTCAAATACACGTTCTGGGCCTATATATGAAGCAGATGATCTCATGCTTCTTAACTAATTGGCTTTTTCGTTAAAGACACACGCACAAAACAATCTGGTAGCCCCAAGCAATGTCGTCATCAAAATGTGTACCCAGTAGTCTACATAATTTTGGAGATGCAAATTGTTCCTTTACAAAATTTTTATTAATTTTTAAATTTGCAGGTTTTTATGACTAATAATTGTTTCTTAGCTGTTATCGCATAAAAATAATAAGAAAAGCTATTCAAGACTGAGCTAGCCTTTGCTTTAAGAAAGTTATTGTTTCTATTTGCTACAGCATTGGAGTAGTTGTCAATATAGAAATATACACTACCAAAGGAAATATGTTCGAAAATGTGATTTACACATAGCAGAAAAATAGAGGTCCTAAAACGTTACCCTATGGCATGCTCATGCTGGTACTAGTTGCCCGTGATCTGACACTTTGTACCCATAACAAGCAGTCTTACTTTACTCAGGTATTAATTTAATTATTGACTTTACCCCTATATTCAAGCTAAAAATTACTGTAGATATAAGAAAAACAGTCAGAGAATCGAATGCCTTGTTTAAATCAACCATTATATAGATCCACTTAATTGTCATCTAACCCTAGAACGCCTTCCGCAATCTTCGTTTCTATTGACAAACTTTGGATTGAAACCTTGTTGGTTCAATGTGATCAAAGTGGGCTTATTTACAAAAGAATTATTTTTTTTTGGAAATAATTTTGTCGAAAATCTTAGAAAACAAAAACCATTAATGTTGAAATTAGCCCTCGAGAGAGATCATTTTTTTTTTAAGACGAAAACAACTGTAGATGATTTCAATGTATCGAGACATCATATATGTCATCGTTTCATGGTTTATTACAGGAGCTATAATTAATTTAAAAAAAAATGAATGCCGTTGCTCTTTGGTGTGTCCTGATTGCTTTAATTACTTATTCATGCATTATTTTAACATCACAACTATATATTATAATAAATAAATATTTATAATAATAATAATAAATTTATTGCCCAATAGTGTTTCCACCAAATAAGGACAAAAAAACATACAATAGTCTCAATTTATGAGTACTTAAAAATACATTAAATTAACTAAAAAAAAATAATAAGAACAAAAGTGTGAATTACAGAAAAAAAGAAGGTAAAAGATTACTTAAATACTATAAACCAATCTTAAACGTTTATTCAACTATATTGGCTTATAAACGGTTATTAAACATATATAGCGTCAGCATTTAACTGTCTTTTTCTTATAAACGGTTACTAAACGCTATTTTGCTGTTTATTATGCAAAACGCTATGCTGCATCCAATATGGCATAGGTTTAAAATAGCTGTCTCAATTGATACCGGCTTTATATTGATTTGCGTTATTTTTGGGTAAATATAAGATGCATATTAACATTAATGGGTAAAATAAGATTTAAAAAATATGTTTCTATGAACGTTCTAGTTTCCATTGTACATACTTCTCTCTTTGCCGAGCCAATAGAGTTTTGCATACGTACAGCTTGTGCACCTCCTCTGCGGTAATTACGGTTTGAACTCACTGATTTCTCTAGAGACACTGAAACGACAGAGAAACTGTCAATATTGCGCATTCCTTAAATCTACCGCCAGCCCGATCCGGTATAAATTATGTCAGACGTTGACCTAATAAAATTCATGGGCACGGAACCCCCAAATCAATCAGTCGCAACCAAATAACGGGCAAACACAGGCAACTTCGATTAATCAAGCCCGCCTTCGGCATAATAAATCTACACAAAGAATCGTGCCCCGCCACAGCATTAATTACAACCACCACCGAATCTGTCCCAGTGTGCTTTTCTAACAAGATAAATACAAAAGTGCTTCTGATCACACGCGTCTGCCGCCGTTCAGAAACCCAAGCAGGAAAGTCGGTGTTCCCGTGGAGAAATGCGTAATTTAAACGAGATATAACTGCCGTATCGCCTAGAACAATGCGATCAAGGAGCGGTTCTAAGAACATTTATTGTTCCGATTGCGATTGCTGTATTACATGCGTTTTAATTGCCGTTTGCCTTGTTGTTTCGCTCCCCCAAACTTGTTTTGCTGGATGTGCATAAATTATGCAGCATACCGGAGTAGCTCACCTAAATAATTCTGTAGATTATTTAATGTGCCCGCTGTAACGAATCGTTGGTCTGGTTATTTGCCAGAGACTGCATTAAATTTTATTGTTTCGCTCCTCGCTATTCTGTATAATGCATATTTAACCACTTAAATGTTTCAAACTGAAAATAAAGCATTGCTCCTGCTGGTTGATGTTCATATTGTGTACTGGTATTGGCTTTTTTGCCTCTAATCGTATTTAAGGGGATATATTGCTGCAATATTTGTCTTCTTTTTTTCTTTGATTGTTAGAAAATTTAATATACACCAATAAATTTGTTATTGATATTATGGATTATTTATTTGTGGTATGAATATTTTTTGTTTTTAAAGAATTATTTCATTGTCTGATGTCGCATTGAAATAGTATGGACGTATTTGATAGGTATGAGTGAGGAAATAATATAACTAGGCGAGTTTTTTACTTATTTATACTGTTATATTGTAGTGGTGGCATTCAAGGAAATGATGAAGATATAACTCTAAAAGAAAATGAAGTGCGTACAAGATATGGCAACACAGAGGTTTTGAATGCACAATGAGTTAGCGGAAGGACAACCAGTGATAATGGAAAAGTGGTATGTATCACCATTAAAACGTCTCAATAACCTCTACAGGGAAACCCTTACCCAAACATTATTACATTACTTTTTTACAAGTGTCAATTTGAGGTTAAAAATTACATTTCGCATGTGATGTGCTGCGTGACAATGTTTTCTATGTCTTGATTTTATCACACCAAGAAGCAATACGAAATGAGTGATATACTTATAAGATGCAGTAGAAATTATAATGACTTTAGTGAAAAAGAATGTTTGCCATAAACTAAATATGCCAATTATGGTAAAGTATTTATAGCAACAGCAAAATGCAAAAACTCTACGGCTTTTCAACTTCATAAGCAAATTAAAAATATTATGGCTTCTGAAAATTTAACTGACAGGGAAATAAAACCATATTGAATCCACATCGGCGTCTTAGAAACTACAGACACAAACTCCATTTTGCAACAATTTCCTCTCTTACAAAGAAAATTAGTAGTAAATCAAGAACAGACCAGATCTTCTTTTTTCCTTTACCCTGACAAAATCACAACGGTAAGAGGTAAATTCCGCAGCCAACTCTGAACTGAGTTTAGAGTAAGTTATCTTCAGATTTTCGACTTTAATGTAGAAACTAATAAAAGGTAATATATACTATACAACATAAACTAATATTTCAGACTTTGGTGTTAGTATGTAGCGTCTGACCACTTATATTACAAAAGCTAGTTGAATAACAGCAAAATTAGTAGATAAATCATTCATATTTCATGAAACAATTGCCAATTGGCCATTTCCTATTATATTTCGTCTTTATACAAGTCAATAGGTGCATTACTTGCGAAATATTAAGGTTGAAAAGCTGAGATGATACATTGCTACAAAAAAAGCGACTTCCAAAACTAATAATGTACAAGAAAGTAGCTTATCTAGCAATATCTTTGTAATTTTTTTAAGCGAAACCCATAAGGAATGGCAAAAAGCACTTCTTTTTGAATTCTTTAATAGTTCTACTTATATTCAGATCTCTTTTATGTTATAGAACTCAATATAAATATTTTTTACATACATGCTGGTAAGTTTAACTATTTTATTATGTTTATTGTATAATGTCAAAAATTTAATAGAATTAAAGTGTCCCGAAGTGTCCAAAGAGTCTGATGTGTTTTCTTCTGAAGGCATTGGATAAAAATAATTACTGTACTCTGTATTCAAGCCAGTAGATACAGTTAGCGCAGGTGAAGCTCAACTAATGACACAACCCTCTTCCAGGAAGACGAGAAATATTGATCAGCAATAAGGTAATCTGTGGGTAAAAAGGTATATTACAATTTCAAAGGGAAATAACAAAATATAAACATAACTTTCATTAGCAATAGGTTTGTCCATCATATTGATCACACACTCCCCCACTCTTGGCTTCATCGATTTTAGCAGATAGTCGATTTCTTCTTGAGGTATTGTGCTGTAATTTGTGCTGAAGAACTTGCGGAGGATGCAGTGAGTTCTCCAATCATCTCATAATGTCCAAACGTGCTCTATGGGCAAAAGATCCGATAGAACGTCTTGCAATATGGGAACGGGCATTATCTTGCTGGAAAAGTGGGTCTTCCAATTGCCGAAAAAAAAAAATGAAGGAATATGGGCTTCTACCTCCTCATCCACATATGCCTGGGCGTTCAGATTGGCTAGGACGAATACCAAACGAGATTTACTCTCATGGGTTATAGCACCCCATACCATAATTCCACAGTTTGGTGCTCATGCCTCGCAACAGAAAATTCAACATTTCGCACGTCTACGTTTGTCCCTCATACGGCTATCATGCATTCCCAAACAAAATCGGGATTCACCACTAAAAAGCACCCTATGCTATTCTACGTTCCAATAGACTCGAAACCAATACCCCTTCAAGTGTTGCTGTTGTTGTTGAGTCGTCAGTGGCCGATATGATTGCAAGCCAACGCTCACCAAATTTTGCGGTAAACCGCTCAAAGAGTTACAGGGCGACCTCCATTAGAATTGATCTGCTACTAGAGAATCGCTCTCTTGCCGTAAGTCGAAGATGACGACCTTGGACCTCATTTGCTCTTCTTCACCTCCCAGTTCCTTTTCTGAAACGTTCCCGACCCACCTTATTCCATGCCTGGTAGCAGCGCACGATGGTGGAATGATTCCGGTTAAGGTAATTTGTATTTTCTCTGTATGAAAAATCACCTTCGAGCAAACCAACAATACGACCCCTATCGAATTCGCTTAATTGGCGATAATTTCCATACTGATGCACTCTAGGCATGACGACGCCCTCAAAACAAACAATCACAAACAAAAACAATAAAATACTGGACAATATTTCACAAAATATACACCTGCCAAGATTGTCAAAAAACACTGAAGAAACTGACAGATAAGCCATTACCGCCAGATTATTTTAATCAACTGCTATCTTTTATTTGGTCAAAAAAAATCCTACCTCGTCTTGGTGTTGCGATTTCTATGTCACGGAGTATACTATTTGTCTTCTTGAATACTTCTCACAACGGTTACTCGAAAAAAGGTCGTTAGCAATTGGCCGAACCAAAAAATTTCACATCTGTTCATTTGAGCGAATGTCAAAAGGTCTATTGTGCGCGACCCTTTTTCACCAGCGACGTTTTGAGGCGCGCCAAAGTGATCACATCATTTTGTCGCGCGACGAATTAACAGCTACCTTGTTTGCCATAACCCCAATTTTGAACCAGTAATCATACATTTTAGGGGCAAACAAATTTAGAAAGATTATTTTACTAAATATTAAAAAAAATCATTGTTGTGAATATTTACGGCGGCATGACTAGCGTTTAATCTTAGATAAAAAAAAAATTACAGCTTAGATAAAAAGCAATCTATGTGTTTTTTGGTGAAAACTATGGCTCGATGAAGGTTTTAAGCTACTTATGATAGCCAATACTGGCTGTTGTTCGTACCCTTCAAAGATTTTTTTTTGGGAAATTCCCTAGTTTTCATAATATCGTAATAATTAAACGCCCTTGCATAAAAATCGGGGAAAAATCCACAAAACTGAATAACATCGAATATAATTTGACATCCCCCACCAGATAATGTATACATATAGGGTCAAAAAGACTCAAAGTTGCAATTTGTACAATAAACCATCTAACATATTTAACCCACGTATTTATAGAAAATTATCGCATATATGCATGTACCTACTCTGTCATTTAACCGCATTCTCCGAACGACCACGGACCATAAAGCAAGAGTTATTTCGCATGGATACATATTAATGTCAACTTAAAAAGATTGATGGTGATTATAATGAAGTACAAACCGCTTTATCTAAACATCGGCTCACACGATTTCACTGATCAAAAAGCGAAGCATGTATCAGTTAGTGTGAGAAACTATGTACATGCAATTAAAAACAAATGAACAATTTCGATGAGTCTCGTTCAGAAGAAAAAGTGTTAAATGGGCTAATAAGTAGACATGTGCATAGTTTTGATTTTAATCAAAAAGTGGATCTTTAATTGAAAATATTTGCCTTCGAACTGATTAAAAGATTCTGCATATAGAGTACATGTCTGGCGAATATAATGCCACACATTAGTGAGTATTTTCTTCGAAAACATATAAGCTAATAAAAAAAAACTGTAATATTTCATTTTCAGGCAATAACGATCAGTGATGAAACTGAACTGAAGCAATTGCCTACAATTTATTCTAGCAATTGATTTTAATTGCTAAAACTGTCTGGATGCATATTTTTTTTATTTTTTTAAATAATTATTGCAGGTAATTTCTCCACTAGAGTGCCATTGACTTGTGTGAGATTATCCTCAAAATTTTGATATTATTTTTTCATGAACGAAATTTTTGTCAATAAATCAATTTAGAATTCCATATGTATTGAACATATTAGCATATTTAAAAAAATGGACCCTCAGTATAATTGTCTTACTGCAAAATAAGGAAATATTATAATAACTATTATTAATGTAATTTCGTAATTTCTTGTCCGCTTGATTAAATTAATCGTCTTGGTGTTCTTGGTGGTAGCGGAGGGAGTGAATTAAAAAACTGTTTGTATTTGAAATGTTGATTAACGTGGCGTTTCCGCTGTAGGTATTCATTTCATTTCACTCTCCCAGTAGGAAAGTATCCGACGGTTTTTCAAGCAGAGACATGCGCAATATTGCATTGTGCAACTGAAATCAATCAGAGGGTTTATGATAATAAGCGGATCTATAATTGCGACTGCGGGCACTAATGAACCTCAAAATGTAATCAAGACTGGTTTGGAAATGTACTCGAGAATTCACGGAATTTCTTTTAATTAGTAATATTTAAACTTTTTTCTGGAAGAGTAGCAACTAGACACACAACGCCTCATGATAATAACAATAATTAGCATCAATAAGTCATACCTTCGCATATTTCAACAGTTTTGCCAATTGCAGACGGCATCACCACGCCATTATTCTTCATCAATTCAGTGCTACGGTAAGTGTCAAAGGCCCCATTCAAATTTAGAGAAAAGTCGATCTGTAATCGCAGAATTATATAAGTTTCTTCGCACCATTTAAATTTTTCGTAGGAAATAATTTGAAGAAATACCCTTCAGTGCATGTCAAATAATATTGGATATCTTTAATTCCTTTTTAATCTTTAATCTTCTTTAATTAAGGAACCTGTATACTATAATATTTAATAGTATTTTAGGTTAATCTTCTCATTCATTCATTCATTTAGGGTCTCCTATAATGCAGACACTTGAGCGAAGTGCTAATTGTACCATCCCTATTGAACCTCTTACTTCCACTCAAGCAGCTTGGTGTTCTCTATAAAGCCCAGTATCTAGCCCAGTGGAAACATGAAAATCTTCGAGGGCTCCAATAGATCCTCCCCGACATATTTCTGCCCGAGTAGTTTCAGTTCCTCACATGTGCAGATTACATATAAACTCGTTTCCTCCTGTAGTTCGCATCTCCTGCACTTCGCTTACTCGACCTGTGTTATATAGATGTTTTTTCAGGGGACGGTTTCCAGATACCAGTCCAGAATGGTTTTAGCTTCTTTCTTGCTGCGCCTGAGTAGATTATCAGAGAATCTAGCATCCCCAACCCCTATTACCGCTTTAGTGTGGAGTTGACCTTCAGTCGACCTCCATTTCTTTGTACTTTCTTTATCTAACCAGATCCAAATCTCCATTCACACGCAGATACTTTACTTCCTTGGTTAATTGTAACTCCTGCCCAAATAGTCTAATGCCGTCTCGGTCATTGAGTTCCTCATGTTGGTGAAAGCAACCAACTTTGTTTTTTGTGGATTAACTGAGAGTCCTTGTGAAAGGCACCATTCCTCCCCCATTTGCAGTTCCTTGCGTATAATGCCTGTCACTGCGCCCGGGAACTTCCCTTTAGCTGCCATGATATCAATATCATCAGCGTACCCCTGCGGCCATATTCCTTGGTCGTTTAATGTGGCATACTGTCATATTTTATAGTATTTTGGGTTAATTTTTTGGAGGGAGTTTTATAGTTTTTCAGTAAATATTATTTGATGCTATACTATTTGATAATATCTCGCTGAAATCGGTTTATCATATTAATTTAGTAATATATTGTTATATAATAAACTATATTTCAACCTTTTATACTACGTACACTTTTCTGTTTACTATACTAGATACAAATCAAGATTATACGTTTTACACAACTATTTTGGCCTATAAGCAGTTATTCAATGTTTATGCCACTGCCATTGTATCGTTTATTACAGATACGACGCACTATATCACTTGGATGGTTTATCTCATATAATATAGACATCTTTGCTCACATATATTTTCAATTCAAAATTTAATACTACCATATTTGCCTTGAAATCTGTGGTAAATTGTATACTGGTCGATATTCAAACATCGTTTCCATAACAACTCTTTGTTACATGCTCTTCATGTCGTAAGCCAACTTGTTTATTTCTTTCCTTTACATGATAATGATTTCAGTGTGTTGGTCTTTTGTGGACAGACATGTGCATACGTACACATATGTTGTACATAACTATGGGAAGCACAGATCACTCGGAGGGCAATTTACTTTAAGATGCTGAGGAAATCTACGGGAAAGGTTGGTAAAACTATATTAAACCTACGCATTTAGACTGTTTGTATTCGTAAAAGGCGTGCGATATTTGAGTTATTTGACAGTCGTTTGCGTTTCTCTACCTAATAGAAATTCAAATATACTCTCGCATATACAGTCCCATACAGCGTGACTATCCTATGCTACAACTAAGCTATAATGTTAACCGCGATTTATTATAATATGCCCTTAAGGTGAATTTGAAAATACTCTTATATCTATTCGCGAATCCACTATGGGTTTGTCACATATTCAAATGCACGTAATGTGTATACGTACAGTGATTTAGATACAAGTAAGGTGTGGATAGCTGCAATAATTTGATTTGCTTGATGGTTTATCTCGCAAAATATTCAACAGCAAACGTGACTGTTATGTCATTGCATTCGTATACATTTCAAATTATGATATGTTTAAATGGTTTGAAGTAATGTGGAAATCCATTGAATTTATGTCAAATAAATTTGGGGAATTATACGGAAATAAGAATGGAGTAATAACTAAGTTAAAATGCTAAAGGACGAAGAATTAGAAAACCTTCAATTAAAGAGGAAAATAAAAGTGATAACGTAATAATAAACGGTATACCGAATCAAGGAAAGAGTGCACAAGATGATGAATGATGATCTAAAGGAAGTTCTTCAAGCAATGATGTGTTTCTGATATTGCATAAAAATCATTATGGGAAAGATGACAACAGGAATTACCCTACGATTATAGTTCAATTAGAAACCAAAAAACAAAAGCTAAAGTAGTAGAACCAAGAAGGAATTTTGGTATACTAAGGACAATTGATTGCGCATTGAAGGCATATAGCGATAATACATACATAAAACGTGCAATTGACTCCAAAACCTAGCAGTAATTTATTTTACTTGATTAGATTAGATTAGGATTGGGGTGGCCTATGGACTTGGTTCACCGCGACCTTTTCAGGTCTATTGTGATGCCCTTTTCTTCCTAGAGGACGGTCTTTCATTTCACCATCTTAATTAGGCCTATCATCTTTGAGAGCGGCTTCTTTATGTAGCCACTAGCTGTGGGATTCTCCTTCCCCAATATTAGAAATCTTGTCCTCGCCAGGCCTTCACATTGGCACAGCACATTAACTGGTGTCTCTTCTTCCTCTTGGCAGTATCTGCAGGTTGCATCATCTACCAGGCCTATGTTGTACATATGCCTATTCAGTCTATAGTGACTAGTAAGCAGACATACAATCATTTTGACAGTCCTCCTGTCTTTATTCAGTAGATTTCTCGTGAATTCAGGCCTCTGCTCCTTTAGGAACTCTTTTGTCCGTCTTTGTCCCGGTGATTTTTGCCACCACTCTCTGGACTGATTATGTATCTATTCATTGTTGGATTTTTGAATTTGCGATTTGGTAGTGCCGAAAGAGGGGCCCGCTCCAACGAATGACCTTGACGAACCTCGCCTGGCTAGCTCGTCCGCCGCCTCATTTCCTCTCGCACCCGAGTGGCAAAGGGCCCAGACCAAGGTTAATTTCCTTTGGGTGCCCATCTCATTTAGAGCGCTTACACAGTCCCAAATCAGCTTAGAGTCCACGCTTGTGGAGCTAATCGCTTTAAGTGTGGACTAACTGTCAGAAAAGATAGCGACGCTTTTACCTGGCTCGGTACATCTTTCTATTTCTCGGCACAGTGGTGAATTGCAGCAACCTCAGCTTGGAATACAGTCGTGTCTTTGCTGAAGCTTACCAAAAGAGCCTTTTAGGCTTCTTAGCGCATATTCCGCTCCAAAGCCGTACCCAACGTGTAAACCTGCAATTTTTGCGTCATTAAAAACATGGATTCATCTTAATGAAAAACGCTTATACAATTTAATATAATAATAATAATAATAATGATAATAAGTTTATTTGCCATCGATGATGAAGACATCAGCAATTGTCAAAACAAAAAACAATGACTAATTAAAGCAATAGCCAAGGCTATAAAATTCATTTTGGATTAAACATTTTTTCACCACATTGAATGTTTTGTTGATGTTTCTGATTTCTAGAAGGAGCATGCTCGTACGATCATATATTCGAGACCTCGTTCAAAACATGTTGTATTGTGTTGCATAATGCTCAGCAGTTTAGAACTTCTTGTCGTGAATTTATCGATATCGCCATTGCAGACAAATTCCTACCCTCGAGTTTCTGCGTAAAAAGATGACAGACGGTATATATAAAGCGATGGCACTGTAAGAATGTTATGTTCTTTGAGTTTTTGCCTACATGATGACATGATGATGAGAAGTCAAACGAAGCATACATTAAAATGCGTTTCTGGCCTTTGAAAACTCTCTGCCCAAAAGTCAAGCCACCCCAAAAGATGATACCGTACGCCACTATCGACTGAACGCAAGCCATATTGTAGGTGCACAAAGTATTGAAATTAAGTAAATCTCTCAGTCCGTAAATGCTCCAGTGACATTTATTCAATTTTTTTGAATGATGCTGTTTGTATGGTGTTCCCACTCCAAAGAGCACTGAAGCCATACCCAGAAATTTCAATTCAGCACTTAACTGCATAAGCTTATCGGCAGATCTTATCAACACAGAAGAATGTAGCTGAGTAAGCGAGAATTAAAACTACTTCTATGATTTAATATCATCCCGTTACGAGTGCACCAATCAGTTATGCATTGCAATATTAGACAATATGTTTACATATATATATATATATAAATTTAACGCAAAAGGGATTTTAAGGGTCAACAATGTATTTACTTACATATTTTGACCAATTCATTATAGATCTAGCTTCTATATAGCCTGACGATGTGCTAATGCACGAAATTAGTAGTTTATACCTCTTAACAAAGAGATTTGTAAATTTTCTCATTTAATAGGAATTCATACGAGTTTTTAACGACTTAAAAACATTATATTATAATCTAAGCTAGATACATCAACAAATACAATTATTAAAAGGAAGTTCCATATAATTTGTCACTTATGATTTAAAGAGATTTACACACATTAATTTTAAAAGATCGCTTAGTTGAAGAAATGTTATGGAAGAAGACTAGGAGGAGAACGGTATATTTTGATTATATTAGATGTGAATATCGCTATATCGCATACACAAATGTAATTAAATAAATCAATACATAGAATATCCCACTAAAACCATAACAATCGTATAATTGTAATAATTTCAGAAAATACCTTCGTTCACAAACTGCTTCTGTAAGGTTTTATGTGTTTACTCGTTTGTATAACGAACGTGATCCGGTTTCAATTCGTGAGACCTTGGCGTGTTCCAATTTACAACTACAGCGTCCATAATAATACCCTTCTACAGGTGTTTAAGTCACGGTTCGTAGGTTGATGGGTATAATTTAAGGTGTTGATGAAAAGAGGTGGAACAGCAAATCTGGTAATGTTTGCGGTTTTCGCCGGTAACTGCTAAAGCATGGTTATCGAATTAAAGCAAAAGTGAGTGAATATAACTGGTGTTAAAGGCAAACATGTTTCACGGGTTTTAAGTCACATCTTTATGAGATTTGATCTACAGTCTTCACACACTGTTTTGTATGTATTTTTTCCTAGGCAGGTTTGTATACAAATTATTAATTACTTAAAGTAGCGTAGTAATTACTTAAAGCGGGTGCAAAGTGGCATTAAGGCTGATGTATCCTTGTTGTGGAGTTTTATTAACAATAAGTACGAAAGAACGCGCATTCCTGGTACCTTATTTTCTGGTGCAATTGCAATGGGTGATCCGCAAAACATTGTAATTGCTTTTGCTAAATTGTGTTCAGATACGCTTGTGGAAGATAGCATTATGCCTAAAATAATTTCCATTACATACTTGCCTACTATTAATCTGGATTTTGTTACTGAGAATTATCTACTGGATATAATGGTACACTTTTCTAATAAATTCACCGCAGGAGATGATTTGATACCTATCTTTATTATCATGAAAGCAGTAGTTTGTGATCATGTCGATAGCCAAGTAGCCATGCGCACAAGAGTGAAAGGGAACAAAATAACTGATAATCTTGTATAAAAAGGAGCTGGAACACCATTCTTAGGATCCACACGCTTTCGCGAGATAACCAGCAGTACTGTACTGAAGAGACTAAAAAATGAAATAGCTCCACGAGAATCCAAGTATTGGGAAAATTTCCATGGAATGAGGTAAGCTAAAACACTTCTGGTACCTTCATATAATAGATCTTTTAGTTTGCAGTACTATCACCTCTCATTTGTATACATACTTACAAATAAAGCAAATTAATCATAATCCAGCCATTCCATCTATTCCACATCCAGTTGTAGATTTAGTGCAGTGCTCGAGTTATTTATTTTATGTTCATGGTTATTGGCATATTATCTCATTTTTATTTTTACCAATTTACTTATTATAATTTTCCTTAATTTTTCTCTCACATACGTAGCTCATGCTGGGGTTTTATTTTCAACGGCGCATTTTCATGTAATTACCGAAATATGAAAATTTTACCACAATAGTCAAAAAACATGAGTTTAACGTCTCTGAATACACCGTGATAACTACTCTACTAACTAACTAAAAAAACTAATTAATACCTAATACCTTGAAGAAGCCTAGGAACAGATTATAATATTTATTCCCGGAAGATATCTTTCCGCATCGAATGCATAGTTAGAAATGTGATGAAAAAAAATATTTTCTTTGGTATCCGAATTGACTATTAACTTATGAATAAATTTAGGAATTTAGGAATGCATTTGAAAGATTTTGGTACGTACAACTTCTTTGACATCATTACCTCTAACGGCTTTTCAAATACAGAATACTATCGAAGAAGATACAAATGTAAAATTGCAACTCGAAAATGACTAAGTTTATATATACAGAGAATTTACTGGAAATTGTATTGTAATACCTCTTACCATTCACATAAGTAAAAAGATCATACTATTTAAGTTACTATCGATTCCCGGTATAACAAAGCCTTTGGAGAAATAAAGTTATATTACTTGCCTTATTGTTTGGGCTATTTTCATTGTTAACATGACAACATGTTAGTCCTACAGAGAAAGAATGGACAAGTGGTTTGAAACAACTTACGTATTGATGTAGGTGGTCCAATGTGTACCTTCTATGTTCTAATTTCTGCTATAAAAATAGTGCACGCGAGTATGTAGACTACTGCAAGATTACATACTGCATTAATACGTGCAACATTACGACGTGCCGTAAAATCGTTTATTGAGCTTTACGTTACCAATCTGCCTTATTTAAATTACCTGTGATTGTTACTTAAATAGCGGGTAGCCTATTTTGGATGCATATTGCCATTGTTATAGTTAAGCAGCGTATTGTCCTATTTCACGTGTGCCCGTGCCGCAGTAATTATATGGGAACGTCCACTGAAACTGTTCTCCGAACTTATCTCTTGTACGAAATCGAAATGTTGTTTCTAACATACGAGATGCTTTCACATTACGTAGGCATTGGATGCGCCGAAATATTTCATTCCAGATAATAGCTATACTTTTCATATATCTCACGCTACATAAAGACATATTTAGAATTCGTCTTTCGCAATAATTGTCGACGAATACGCTTCACGCAGCTTAGACCTGTCAAATTAGCTGACTGATTTATGTTTATATGATCGTTTCTTGTTCCAATGATGGCGGTTTTATTGGTTCCAGTCCTGCAACCGAGAGAATTCCGGCTGACGATAAAAACACATTGGACCGTTGTCGATAACCTCTCAGTCGAAGCGGAAAAGCGAAATCGGATATTCGATCTACGTATTTATATAGACAAATGTATGACTAACGGTTCGTTGAAATCCTCGTGATATAAAGGAGTAGGATATCTGCAGTCTTGAAAGATACTCTTGTAGAAAGATAACGTTATTGTCTTAAACCTGTACGAATGTCAGTAGATACAATTCTTCTTCCCACCTTTTAACTGAGTAAATTAGTGTTGCCTTAAGATACTTATATTTCTGTGTTCAATGCTTGAACTATTTATTCATTTACTCAATTCGCAAATCTGACCTCGATACATTCGACAAAAAAATAACCTATAAAAGTTAAAATGCATGCAACAAAATAACTAATACAATTTGTTAGATCGTAAAAAACGCTAAATTCAAAATACTTGAAAATAGTTTTTTTATTATTATTTTAGGAAGAAAATTTTGCAGAAATTTATAATATTCTATCGTTTCATATCTAACAGATGGTAGTAGTCTGGTTTTTCTAAGTAGAACAGTTTTTTTAGAAAAAAGAAGGATTAAAAGAAAGGCTTCTTTCTTTCTTGGGACCATTTCGCTATGCGTATCCCTTTTTTTAGTCTTTAATATATATATTTTTTATATTAGTTCAGAACTTGGAGGAATAGGAATAAGGTTTCTTGTCATTCCTTTCTAAGTTTATTTCCAATCTTTACAAATGTAATTATTTCAAAATTTCCGTTCCGTTTTCTAATACAGTATCAGAGACATAGACAAAATGAAGACCGTTTACAGAGCTCTGTTTCTCAGTTAGTGTTCCCATTGTGTTGCCTTTGTTTCTATAAACGAATGAATAACACAATCTATTCTTTGAGACAAAAGGCAACACCGCTTCAGCAAAACTCAGTCATCAATAATCGTTAACAAAACAGTTTCGCAACTATAATCAGCTAATTGTAATGGTTTCTCGAGGTTCTCATTCGAAAGCGCGCATTTTAAAAACTCTGTATGTATTCGCGATATATGTATATAAACACCCACATAACTTTAAATAATGAAGAGCATTATATATACTTAAGAGAGCACATTACAAGAATCCTTCTCGAATAAAATTCTTCAAAGTAAAGAATATTCTGTTTTGGGAGCCATCTTTTAAATTTTGTCTTTTCACACTATACAAATATCACAATTTTTTGTAAATTGCTTAGAAAAATGCCACACAGGCTCTTTTTTAAGTTTCGAGTTGGTTCTTCATAAATGTCTTCTGTTGTATTTTCAGCTATTTCTTCTTATTCTATATTTTCTTCCGCTTCTCTAGCTTTAGAGCTTTGATTTTCAATAAATAATTTTTTGTCATATATTCCTCCCATCTTCTGGTTATCAATAATATTAATTAATATATTAATTAATATTTAATTAATATTTCGCCTCTTCTATTTTTTATGTCATGGAGAACATGTCTTCTCTTTCGTCTATGTTCTTGCCACATATAACGTTTCTTGATTTATAAAGTGGCTTATTTACAATTGCAATATTCATGCACACTAAAAAAAAAAAAAAATAATAATGCATATTTGTCGTTAGTTTAAAAAAAAAACATGGACATTGTCTTATTACAATTATATTACAATAAAAACAACACCACAATAATAAAACTAAAAATAAACGTTGAACATAAAAGCTAAAAATTTATAAATTCCTTAATATCATAAAATCTGTGTTCTAACAAAAAATTTTGTAAACACTTCTAATCCACTACAGTGGGTTGGTTGCTTATTTTCAGACAGTAGTTTGCTTATAAGATGATATCGATCTACTTAGGACCACATTTAAAAAGCGAAGTTTTGTGAACCGGAATACTACAAGTTATACATGTCTGGGTCGTATTGTGCCATATATGTCCGAGTTCTTTTAAGTATTTATTAATGTTATTGCTACAGAAAACTAATAGTGTCAAAATGAGTAGAGCTATAAACCGCAGAATACCAATTTTGGAATAATGGACGGCCACGACTGTGTGAAGTTGGCACCCACATGCACCTACGTTACTTTTTTTTTGCTAATAAAAATACCGTTGGCAGCCACGGCATAGCACCCCCAAAATATGATTCCGTTACCGCAACCTGACTCTTATACGCCAAAAGAAAACATCCTCATGACTGAATACCCACCCTATTCGAATATTCTTATCCCATAGAGGCTGTAGCCCTAATTTAGGCTTCAACGGATGAACACTGTTTCTCATACCTGACACTTTATCTACCTGATACCCAAAAAACTTGTAATGTCTTGCTCAGGTAAACTTAACATCGAGAACACGTATAAACAGCTACTGATAACCATGCTAAATCTGAACTCTAGCAGCCCCGTCTTCTCTTTATTCATTTTCAGTCCATTATCCTCACACCATCTATTAAATCTGTCTATACATTTCTCAGACGCTATCGACACGTGAGCCATCGAAGGACCACTGATGACGCAGGTTGTATCGTCTGCATACTGAGAAAGTACGCAATAGCTCAGAGAACACCTCAGATCATTGACGGCTACCATAAAAAGGCTTGGACCCAAGACGGAGCCCAGCGGAACGCCAACTGTAACTTCCGCAACATTTGAATAATAAGTGGTACCACTCCATTCACACTGGAAACAGCCCTTCGATCTTTTAGGTAGGAGGAGAACAATGCATGGGCTACTCTCCGTACCCTAAGTGCCCAGAGTTTCGTTGATATGACGTAGTGATTCAGAATATCAAATGCTTTTGAGAGACCAAAAAAAATTCCTGTAACTATTCTACTCTTATCTAACTCGTCATAAACATGATCCAGATGAATGAAGAATGTAATAAGCCGTCAAATACAATGTTCTCCAATTCCGATTTGACTCCTTGTCTACTAGTATATAAGATAACATCCAGAATACTTTCTACCTTGATAACCTGTAGTTCAACTGGTTCACCTAGTATTGCCCTAAAGATGACAATTTACGAAAAAGAATGACTCGTTCACAAAACGGAATAACCTTAAGCTAAGAACATTTTTCGCATCATGACGAATCAAACAATGTCATGGAATCTGTAACTAATACTAATCCAGCGTCTTATGGCAGCAGCTTACGTTGAAAAACTGTACACTAAGTTCTAAAATGATCAAACCTATTACTTAGGTATATAGTACAGTAAAGTTAAGTCGTCATGTGGATCGGAGGACGTATTATTTTGTGAAATAAAATCCCCAAAAGTGTATTAATATATTCTAATGCTTCCGTTTTCAGGTTAATCTAGTCTGAGGAATCAAAATTACCTTTGAGCGGAGAATATTTCAAACATGCGTATAGAAGATTAGAATTTCGATTTAGGTATCCATTGGAATGTTTGTGTATTGCCTGCATTAATATTACTATTTACCGTGCCGATCATATGTCCCATGTAGTTAATGCCATAGTTATACGATTAGACCACCGACAGCCAACATTAACCTGGATACGAAATTAATGTCATATACCTTCACGCTTACATCCATCTTCTCCTAAATTGAATCGAACTAATGCACATTACGTAGGTGCGAGTGCTGGGACAACACATACAATAGCATGATCGAACAAATATCGGTTTCAGCCGACGTATAGCTCGGGACATTTACTAAATTGCTTGTACGGCGCAAAATATGTGCAGCTATCGAGAGTTAAGATCCGGCACAACCTTTAGCTGGCTTTTCAGCGAGACTGCGTCTCCGGATTTGCTAAAAACGGAAAAGTGCTTAGTTGGAACGGACAGTAAAAAACAACCTCGTCGTTCGGGTGTTTCGGTTCCACGATATATATGAGACGATTGTTCATATCTGTCCACCACATTTGTTGGAAGGGAACAAGTTCATGCTCCCGCCCGATAAAACACCAATAATGAAGCAATTCTTTGGTGGGTATATCGGGACGAAAAATAAAATGAAATTTTCAGTTATTTATTATTATTAAACCTCTATAATTTATCAGCAAAAGCTTGAGCTATTTACTTTGGTGTTAGGGGAAGGAGGAGGAGAGCAACACTGGGACATTAAGAGAAATCATAAACTAGACATCATTATTTTTAGTTTTCTTTATTTGTAACATCCGTATGCTTCAGTACACCACTTAACTACAATTTGGCACATTCTTTATATCTCAAACTACGAAGAAACTTTCACATTTTATGGTTTCTTCAAACTATACGAAAAAACTATCTTGCTTCTAGCGTGGGGTAAGATGGGTTACACAAGATGGAGTTGCTCTATTTGGTTTCGCAAAACAGGCAGTTGTGTATTTCTTCGTCGTTATCATCGTCTACCCCAGGAGCGCAAGATCGACATAACTGGCAGACTACCCAATATTCGGAAGATGCATGGTTCACACCCTTACAGTACAACAAACATACAGCATCCTTCTCGTCATTTTGTGTTCTGGCCTTCTTTCCTTGTTTTGAGTGAAGTTTTTCTTCAGGCAAAATCGTTGGGATACGAACATTTATTTTGTCGCTTCGTATTTTCCAGTTCGTTCTTATACGGGCTGGAAGTTATAATTGCTGTCTTTCATCGAAGATATTGTATCCTATTTTTCGGTTTTTATCCAACTGATGGATTGAAGAACATCTTGAGGAGAAGCATTTTCGAAGCAGGTTGTTATCTTGGAGCGGGTGCCATTGCACCCCTGTCAGCACGCCTATCAAACAGGCAAATCCACTGAGACTGTATTAGTGGAGCTGACGGACCAAATCCAAGATGCCCTGACGAATAAAGAAACCGTAGTGTGCGCCTTTCTAGACATAGAGGGTGCTTTGACAAACACTCCACACGAGTCTGTCAAAAAAGCATTATTAATAGGGGGTAGACGGCGTGACTTCTAGATGGATGTCGCAACTACTGTCCTACCAGGTCGGTGGAGGCGGAGGTGGGACATAAGACCATCTCGGTTAGTACGACCAGAGGATGCCCACAGGGGGGAGTTACATCCCCACTCATGTGGGGCCTAATAGTAAACGAACTCTTATGCGGACTGACGGCCTATCTTGTCAAGGGTATGCTGATGATATTGTCATATACGCAAGAGGCAAATTTGAGAATGCCCTCTGTGACATAGTTCAAAGAGGATTAAACTTCACGAGAAGATGGTGTCAATCTATGGGATTCAATGTCAACCCCACTAATTGTAAGACAACCCTAGTAACATTTACCAGAAAAAGAAAATCCAATCTTAGAACCATAAAACTGGATGAGCAAAATATAGACTGGAGAGCGGAGGTTAAATATCTGGCCTTGCCCTAGACAATAAACTTCTATGGAACAAAATGAATTGAAGTAACCAACAAGGCCAAAAGAGCTCTGAATGGTGTGCAGAAACTTTGGAGGGAAAATTGGGGATGCAACCCAAAAATACTGCTTTGGATGTATACAGCGATAGCGTGACGAAGTGCGTGGCGAAAAGAACCGCACTAAGAATGGTCAAGGAAGGAATGATTAGGCATAGGCCTCAATCTCCTGACGGTGATCAAACCTGGGATATGTCCCGGGATGATATGTTAAAAAAATTTAGCTTTGTGAAGGAATTCACCATAAAGCTAAGTAACAGGCGCGAGTGGGATCATAACACCATCTTGAACTTGAATAGAAATGCCATCAGATGGTATACTGATGGCTCGAAACCGGCGGAAGGAACTGGAATAGGAATATATGGGCCTAGAACCACATATTTCGAAAGCTTGGGAAAATACCCAAGTATATTTCAGGCGGAAATACACGCTATTGAAAGATGGGTGCCAGATTATTTTTATGTGAGTATCCGGGTATAGGTTGTGAGCTACGAGTGTTTTGTATAGCTGGTGTGATTTTATTAACGCTGGATTGAGAATTATGTAAACGTTCTGCATTTTGTTCAGGGTTTTTTTTTCAACATGTGGTATGCTTGTTGTTGCCGCAGTAATAAATCAGACCGAATAAAATTATTTTGATTGAATGGCCATATTCCACATTTGCGTAGTCCGTTAATTGCAGTCGACATTGTCGCTGCTTGAATGTAAGCTTTATGGAAAGTTTCGCTTATTTGAAACGTGGTGATAACTTCGCCGGGATGGCTTCTTAACCAATTTGCAGCGGTTTAGTCATAAAAGCAACATCTAGCGGCTGTAGCCGGTGGGTGCAGTGTGGTGGCAGGAAAATAATAATGATCCCATATTTTCTTGCAACTTCAATCAATTCTATATTCTGTGTATGCGTGACGTGCCCATCCAAAAGCAATAAAACCCGATTGTCAAGCGAAGCCCCTATGGAGCCAATAAACCGGTTGAACCAATTCAAGAATGTTTCACTGGCCATCCATCCACGAGAATTACACTCTGCTATTGCACCTATCTAATAATCTTTTTTTCATTCTTTGACGAGGAAATATCATCAGCGGAGGCATGTACATTCCAGCCGCATTAAAGCATATCTCTACCGTGACTGTTTGTCCTCTTTCAGCTGAAGACAAAGAACCTACTTGCTTTCTTCCATTCTCTGCTGCGGTTTTAGATTTTATTTTGGAGACGCTCGAGATGCTAGTCTCGTCACAGTTATAAATTCTATCTATTTTCACCCTTGAAATAAATGCAGTGTGTTAATGACGTCTAAGTATTAAAACACCAACTTTTGAAATTTCAGTATGGCCCCATCTTGCCTCTTGACCCCGTCTTGCCCCCCCCCCCTCTCCCCCCTCTCCGTATTTTATGTGACTAAATCAGTCGCAGAACAATAATTGTATTGCCTACCTAAAATTCATAAACCCGGAAAATCTATGAGAATAATTCTATCAGGTATAGATTTACCTACATATAAAATATCCAAGTAAATCAAATCATCAATGAATACAAAAATTTACCCATCAAACTAAATAATTTTGAAGTAGCAAATTTTTTAGATTTCATTAATAAAGTAAATAATACTGAATTAAAAAAGGATGAAATTTTAGTATCGTTCGATGTTTGTTCACTCTTCCCGTATTGTACTTCCCGTACCGATACTTGAAACTATGAAATATATGGTAGAATTCTAAAATTAAACTGATACGATATTAAAATCACGGAATATAAGAGACTAATTTCCTTATGTATGTATCAGAATCGTTTTCGAGTAGATGGGAAGTATTTTGAACAATCACAATGAACTGCGATGGGAAGCCCATTGTCCTGGTCCATTACTAACTTATTCATAAGTAAATTCGAAACGGACTTGAAAAAAGACACTGAACGTTTCCCTAGAATTTGGTTAGGTGTGTAAATGATGTTTTCATGGTTTTCGACGTCATTAAAACAACCACCGCGAATTTCGTCTCAAAATTCGATAGTATCAAATTTGTTGTAGAAGAAGATAAGAACAACCAACTCTTCTAGATAGTTTACTGATAAGAAACAATAATAAATCAGAAATAGATATTTATAGAGCAGAAACCAATACAAATAAATTCATAATGGATGATTGAGAAAAAATTGCAATTCATTAAAGACGTAGCGATCTACAATTGTTAATCTTCTACAGATGCAGTCCAAAGTAGAAAAAAAGTCCAGTATAAACACTGTATAAGAAGTGCCATGATCAGCTGAAAAAGTTTGATAAGTTGCCTTTCCATCGTATTTCAAAGGGATTAAACATTCTAAAAGGACAAAATTTGAACACTTGCACACACTGAGAAATTTTTTAGGCAATGCGAAGAATAAGCCTCATCGTATTGAAATAAAATTTATATTGGACAAACAAAACGTGCGCTTGGAACTAGGTTTAAGGAACACATAGCAAGTTATCGCTATGGGAAGTTTGAATGATCCAACGTTGCGCAACATATAAACGATAATGGACATAAGATTGATATAGAAAACCTTGAATCAGTGAAAAATGTGCATTCACCGAAAAAGTTAGAGTGATACGAAACCATAAACAGGGTGTCCCACCGAACTATGACATTAGATCTTTTTAAACTTCTAGTAGAAATTTGATTTTGAAATTTGCAGTGTAGTCATGGCCTACTGTGATCTATTTAAGGAAAATACTTTCAACTTTATAACACTTTCGGTATACAGGGTGTTGATATCAACTTTCTTATTTTAAATGCAATGGTACATTTTTTATCGGTGTAATGAATGTATCGAATCATTTGCAATTAGTTTACGCGAGAGTTCCCTATCCCTAAACTCAACTGTTTTTGAGGTATTTGCAATTCTGTTGATTTTTTGACGTTTGCACTGTTTCAAGTGAAATTAAATAGCTGATGAGGCGTCAGATATTTAGTGGTTCTACTGATGTCAATGTAAGTACAAAGACGTAGGTAGAAAGTGTTATGGCAATAATGACCGAATCATATACAAGGTGTTCGAAACCGCATCTCCAATGTGGATACCTTTAAACCAACAAAACTATTTTATTTCAAATGGAATATAGAATTTTTTACTACAGCATTGAATGCGGTGTAAAAAGATATTTATCGTTGGAAGTTTTCCAATTATTAGTCAATTTTATGTAATTGTAATTATAAAATATTAATTAAAGCCATAATTACTATGCGACAGCAAATTACATGTTAATTTTTTTACCCCCTTCGGTGGGACAGCCTGTATATGAAAAAAAAACATTGAAATAATTAATTAAATAGAAGGTAAATCGAGCACTGTGAGATATACTGATAACTAACAGGAAATACCAATAAACTTCAGTCTCACAAATTTTTTAATCTTCAAAACACAATGTACATTTCATTAGCTATTGATTAAAGAATTTGTGAGACTGAAGTTTATTGGTATTTCCTGTTAGTTATTGAAATAATTAATTGAACAGGGAAGTGGCATCCCTCCACCACTCAGCTTCATAGATTTATGGGGGTAGAAACATTTGTCACTAATTCTTGCCGGTCGAAGGACCAAGTTGGCGTAAAAAAAAAGCAGTTGTAAATATGTTTCCCTCTTAGAGGATGATAGCAATGCATGTTTAGGTAATAGGTGTTCTCTTCGTAATTCGTTCGGTATTCGGTTGATAATGGGAACCCACATGCAGGGCGGTGTGATGGGACATTCATGTGTCTATTACTACACTACAGTCCTTGGAATATTTATATAATAAAATAATGTATATTTAATTAATTAATATAAATTTTATTTGCTCAAACGTTTAAGTGTTAAGTACGTGCATTATTTACATCTATACTCAGGAATAAAACTCTGTCTTTACCTTAATAATACTCTCTATTATCTCCAAAGAAAGTCCAAAGAAAGGAAGTAATTGGAAAGGTGTAATATCCGGATAGTTCTCATTTAATTTTACGAACGACCCCTTATTACGTCGATCGCTGAATTTCTGCGGATTGGCAGAGAAATAAAGCAGATAGGAGACGGAGGCGAGGTGGGAAAATGGAGGCGTTTATGCTGACGACGTGTTACCGACATTATTTCCGTCGTCGTCTTTTTTCTACGTCGAACCATCTGGGACGGATCGGCAAACACAATGACGGCAATAGATGATATCTTGTTATCAATAATCTCAATCGCGGTCCGAGGATCCGCTGCTATCACCGCTGTGAACGTTAAATTCTAGGAACGTACGTTTTGCGGTGACCGCCCGCACTGATCGTTTCTTCTCCTCTCCACGCACGCTTGATTTACGAATAATCAGTTCGGCGATCTCGGTTCCGAGGAATATCAGTACAGAGGATCGCTTTTCTTGTCCGAGCTATTTGTTTGGGTACGTGTGTGTGGTATTGCCGGCGGTAAGGGCATCTTCTTGCTCATGTAGAAAGTAAAAGGATAGAATGGAAGGATTTGACAGTGTAATATATTGCTCATATTTTCGAGACGATTCGTAATGCCGCACAGACAATTTCTTTTTTATCTTTGTAAATGCAATATGACCATAAACGTAGAAATTTTCAAAGATAAAGTGATTCTCCATTCTGATTAAGGCAAATAAGGAAAGAAAAGTATACAAGAAAGACGATATATCTACACTGTTGAAAATATTACGGTGTTGGCGTTAATTTTGCACACAACAATTTTTGAACGAGCACTCTTGATGTTGTGAGAACATTAAAAAAAGAAATATGTAAATACACCATCTTGCCCGCATAATAAAGGGTTCCAGGTGAGATAAGAATGAGTTGTAACATAATTTTGGTAATATGTAAAAGAACAGATTTTATTCTTAAAAAAAGCACAAATAAAATTAAAACTCTTTACAGCAGAACCATTAAAAGAAAAATAATAACGATAAGAATATTAAACTTACTCTTCACAATGAAGCAATAGAGGAAGAATGCATCCACATTATTTGCACACCCTTCACTGTTGAAAATATTACGGTGTTGCCACTTTGCCAGACGAGTTGACTACGCGTATTTAATAGAACAGAAATGACTAGAATTTCGTGTGAATTCTTTGTTTAGATATGAGGATTGACTATGTTTCTAGACATTCAGAAGCGTCAACCAATCAGAATTTTTCCCTCGGATAGAAATATAGAAACCCCACTTATTCTAATACAGTATTGCATTATACGCACCACCTGCATTGCACGTGTATCTGTTTTCGTGTTTGATTCTCCGTATTAACATATCCAAATAAACCACCACATGTGACTGACTTGCAAAGTGTAACCTCGTGTTATTAAACGTTAATTCCAGTGGGCATAAAAAATTTCAACATCTTAAAGATGTATTGGGAACATCTATTTACGCAATTAGTTTAGACTTGAATCAAATAGCATAAACATTCACTTAATTTTATAATGGTTCTCAAAAAATTATTTTAAAATTGGTACGTTTAGTTGTGAATGAGTGGTTCTGCATATTTATAATGGAGACAACGTCTTAAAGAGAGAATATTATAGCACTAAGAAATAGGAGTTGCATATTAAAAAGACGTTGTGTTTAGAAAATGGTGTTAAAACACCCAATAGATCGCAGTCATTTAGTTAAACAGCTAGTAAATTTGTCTAGTCTAGATCAAATAAAATGTGACTAGAAATATTTTATAATTCCACGTGTCAGTTGGACAAAATAACCCTTAGCAATTAGACAAATACTTGACTATCTTTGCTCGTCAAATTGAAACTTCTATAGTTCTCGACAAAATAACACGAAAAGAGTGTGGACCTCTCCTGACTATTAAATTAGTCAAAAAAGTGTTAAAATTTTCAACAGTGTTCGTGTACCCAACCTTGCCATTCATACTATTGTATCCATACTCCTCCTTTGGTATCTTCATCGTACTTTTTGGAGCAATACAAACATATAGTTTCATCTTCCTCATAGAAGAATTTGATTATTTCTCTTGACGTTTTTCAAAAATCTGTTTCTTTGCTTTCCTTACTGAATTCGGCTTCTTGTTCTCTTCTGCTTTCTTGTTTGCCTTATTTTTTTTTCTTTTTATTCCCTCTCAGCAGTCCTAGTTGTCTTAGGGGTTCTTCTGGCGTCTATTTTCTTGTAGCAGACTTTTATATGGAGTGCTTGTAAGGATTGTTGTCTTTCCCTTGTCACCTTTTGGTCGAACCTGTACTTTGTTCCTAACATGAGGAATAGGCATTATGTCGAGATAGCATAATATAGAAGATGGTCCATCAGTAGCTGAACATTCAGGAACCGTAATTGGGGTTCATGAAGCTAACATCAAAAGGCTGGAAGCGATGAGCGTCATGAGAGGGCAGTCAACAAGACAACTACACTGTTGAAAATTTTAACACCTTTTTGACTAATTTAATAGTCAGGAGAGGTCCACACTGTTTTCGTGTTATTTTGTCGAGAACTATAGAAGTTTAAATTTGACGAACAAAGATAGTCAAGTATTGTCTATTGCTAAGGGGTTATTTTGTCCAACTAACACGTGGAATTATAAAATACTTCTAGTCACATTTTATTTGATCTAGACTAGACAAATTTACTAGCTGTTTAACTAAATGAATGCGATCTATTAGATGATACACCGATAACACCGTTTTCTAAACACAACGTCTTTTTAATATGCAACCCCTATTTCTTAGTGCTATAATATTCTCTCTTTAAGACGTTTTCTCAGTTATAAATATGCAGAACCACTCATTCAAATTTTTGGTTTCAATTAAACGTACTAATTTTAAAATGATTTTTTGAGAACCATTATAAAATTAAGTGAGTGCTTATGCTATTTGATTCAAATCTGAACTAATTACGTAAATAGATGTTCCCAATACATCTTTAAGATGTTGAAATTTTTTATGCCCACTGGAATTAACGTTTAATAACACAAGGTTACACTTTGCAGGTCAGTCACGTTTGGTGGTTTGTTTGGATATGTTAATACGGAGAAACAAACCCGAAAACAGATACACGTGCAATGCAGGTGGTGCGTATAATGCAATATCGTAGTAGATTAGGTGGGGTTTCTATATTTCTATCGGAGGGAAAAACTCTGATTGTTTGAGGCTTTTGAATGTCTAGAGAAAATAGTAAATCCTCATATCTGAACAAAGAATTCACATAAAATTCTAGTAATTTCTGTTCTACTAAACACACGTAGTCAATTCGACTGGCAAAGTTTGTAAAAATCAACACTAAAATATATGACTAGCGCAAAATTAACGCCAACACCGATAATATTTTCAACAGTGTACATGCTCTTTAGCATAATCGATTAGTTTTATGTTTCTAGTATACTTACGATGCCCGTTCCGCAGCAGCAAAATTGGCGATTCTCTCGAAGCTCCTACTAGATCTACGAATTTCTCAAATCAGGAATAGAAAGTGTTTATTTGCATCCAACTGCTTAATGAACTTCAGCCCATGCTCCCGGAGAGCAATTGCTCATAAGCTCTGAATTCATTCTAACTCGTGGAAATACAAGCATTGGTGGCTAAATAAGCGTCTGCTGTACTAAAACATACTTCAATTGTAACAGTAGCTCCCCGTTCTGCCGAAGTTAAAGCGCTTCCTTGTTTCCTGACTTTGGAAACTATTGTTTTGGATTTTGTTTTTGGTACTATTGATACACCGGTCCCATCACAGTTCCAAATTTGGCTACGGTAAATTTCTGCTAGACAAAGCATTTCCAAGCTTCTGGTAAAGTCCATGGCCCCTTGCGGCTCTTGTCCTTTCGGGTTCTCTAATTGATAAGTCCGGATGACGTTTCATAAGTCCCATCAGCCAATATTTTCCAGCAATCTTGAGTTGTTAATCCAAAAAGAAGCAATGCCATTTACTGAGGATTTACTATTTTTCTAGACATTCAGAAGCGTCAACCAATCAAAATTTTTCCCTCGGATAGAAATATAGAAACCCTACCTAATCTAATACGGTATTGCATTATACGCACCACGTGCATTGCACATGTATCTGTTTTCGGGTTTGTTTCTGCGTATTAACATATATAAACAAACCACCAAACGTGTATTGAACTACAAAGTGTAACCTTGTGTTATTAAAAGTTAATTCCAGTGTGCATAAAAAATTTCAACATCTTAAAGATGTATTGGGAATATCTATTTACGTAATTAGTTCAGATTTGAGTCAAATAGCATAAACATTCACTTAGTTTTATAATGATTCTCAAAAAATCATTTGAAAATTGGCACGTTTAGTTGAAACCAAAACTTTTGAATGAGTAGTTCTGCATATTTACAATTGAGAAAACGTCTTAAAGAGAGAATATTATAGCACTAAGAAATAAGAGTTGCATATTAAAAAAAACATCGTTTTTAGAAAAGGATGTTAAATCAATCAATAGGTCGCATTCATTTAGTTAAACAGCTAGTAAATTTGTCTAGTCTAGATCAAATAAAATGTGACTAGAAGTATTTTATAATTCCACGTGTCAGTTGGACAAAATAACCCCTTAGCAATAGACAATTCTTGATTATCTTTGCTCGTCAAATTTAAACTTGTATAGTTCTCGACAAAATAACACGAAAAAAGTGTGAACATCTCCTGACTATTAAATTAGTCAAAAAAGTGTTAAAATTTTCAACAGTGTAAAGAGTGTTTAGCGAGTTCAAGAAGGAAATATACAGATGTTTTTTTTACAAATTTTAAGACGAAAATGTGATATAATTTTTTTTCGAATGTCGCTTCGTTTCCGAGATACAGGGTGTTAATTTTTCTTGTCTTCATTTTATTAATTGATGCCAAACGATATTCTCATTATATTTGTTAAACAAAATAAGAGGTCAGAGCCCTTTACTTTGGGTTAATTTTAAACTTTACAATTAGTTCATTGGCAGAAATCTGGATAAAGAGTAATTATTTTGCTTAATTTTCCAAAAAAATCGATAATACGGACCTGTTAAACAATCGAAATTCTTATTATCTACGATGTAGACATTAGTTTTACGGATATTACTATTTAAAGTCTTCCAGTAAAGAATAATTTAATTGTTAATGATGCACGAATTTCCTGATTAGTAGAACAATAAGAATTATTTTAATAAATGCTCTACAAACATAGAATAATGAACATAATAATAATACCTCAGCACTACAGGCCTTGAAGGCCCTTGGCGGTACCGCATATTGCTGCTTGACTCGCAAGATTTGCATTGATTCACCCTTTCTTCTCAGCCGTACTGCCGGCGTAAATAAATTAATAAACCGTTCAAAATGTCCTCCATGAGCCAGTAGACACCTATGTACACGACGCACTAAATTGTCTCTTACGCGTCGGAAAATTTCAGAACTGGCACGAATCGTATTAAAACCATTAATAATACACCTTCTTCCGTTTCAATGGAGTAGTTCAAACAAGTTCTTGATGACCCCGAAATGAAAGTCCAATAGATTCAGATCCGGCGAACGGGATGGCCGTGGGTGAAGTCCTCCTTTACCTATCCAACGACCAGGATATTGTTGATCTAAATGGTTTCTTAATGGCACTTCATCCATCAAATCTATCAATTCATGTCTAAGGAAGTTGTAATAGGCATTACCAGTAATTCGATTTGGAAAAAAAATACAGCCCAAGTGATGTGACGTCCTTCGATGATAGCATTAGAATTCTTATCCACCCAAATATGATTGTTGTAAAAATTGGTAATACTAGAATAATTCGCTTCATCTGTAAATAGCATTTGTGCAGAAGAATGTGAGATTCTTAAAGATTCTTTTTCTTGAAATCAGTCACAAAAATTAACTCGTGCTGGAAAGTCTCTAAGCATAAAGTCAATAGTCGTTTAAGATACTCTATACTGTTTTGTGATTCACATTCAAATTGTTCTCGATTGTCCTCGTAGTCGTGTCTGGAGATTCTTCCACCATATTTGAAACCTCTTCCTCAAGTTGTTGAGTTCTTATTGTGTGGTTGGTCGCCTATTTTCTTTTTTGCAAAGCTACCTGTTTTCTCTAACCTGAGATCACATCTTGTAAATGTTCTAGAACATGGTACTCCTCTATTAGGAAAACGTACTGCATAATGTCTCATCCCTCGTCCATTTGCTAAACCGTAGCTATTTCTTGTTTAGCAAACTTTTAGCTTCTTTGATAGCAAACGAATTTTAGAAGTATGCCGATCAGATAGATCTCGATCAGTCTGATCCAGGCGATGAACTCTCTAACGAAATTAAACAAGATGACTTGTTGGAAAATTTAGTTCCTATATAAAATGAACAATTAAAAGAGTTGTTCGATCTGGCGACAATTTTAGTTCTTCAGACGAAGAACCATTGTTTCGATTGGTGCCATCGTCTTCCAAAAAATGTCTACTAAATAAATCAGTTTACACCTTCTAAACATTTAAGTATTTTACTCCATGAAGACCAAGTTAAAAAGCGCTTTCACCAATACATTGCTGACTACTTCTGTAAGAAATTGTGAAAAGTTGTTGAAAGAAGTGACCTCAAGCAGAACCTATATGGAAAATACCGCCACAGAAATCAGAAAATTATGGATGGCTTTTGGAAAATGAGACCTGTAGGAAACGATTCCCTTTACTGGTCAAGTTCTGATGAAACTGTTTGTGCATGGCCAATCTCATCCAGTAGGCATCAAAACATTTGCAATGACCTCTCCAATGGAAATACTATTAGCTTTTTATACGAATAAGGATAAACGATCATCTGTCGAATCCGCGTTAATAACAACTCCTGCAACACTTGATGTGGGAAGAAGAATGGTTTTGAAATGAACAGGATTTTTTTTTCTTTGGAAGTATCTGTGTGGAGATATTTTATATATATTCCTCTCATTAGTTCCATATACTCGTGCTCACTGACATTAGCTGCAACATTTATGGCGAATAGAATACCGAAAAATATTACTTTTTCGAGTGATACAGAACAGAAGTAAGAAAGAGGATTTAATGATCACCTGGTGGGAGATGATGGCAGGATATGTCCAGCGAAATAGTTTGACATTGAGCCGCTATACTTTGCTTCTTTAAATTATTGGGCTAAACCAGAAGGAGTTTTCAAGCAGCAGTTTTTTACTAAATACAATGTCAATATGGATGGTGTCGTTGTACTTGTTTGAGTAGTTGGACAATAGTCAATGAGAAGCGGAATGAATAAATGAACTGTTTGAACACAGTTCAGTCAGGTAGTTCACTTTGATTTTGCTAAACCTGTTGGATGGCTCGAATATCGGCAGAATGCAAAGGCTGCTGATTTAACGAAGAAAAACATTATGATTCTTTGAATTTCAAACTTTTTGCTGCTAAAGCATTCGTATTTAAAAATGACAATATTGAAATGTCAGATCTAGATTCTGAGGAGGACGATATAGGCTTCAAGATAATACCCATCTAGTGAAGTTTGAAATCCGAACAAAAATCTCGGCTAAAGAGTCGATTGTCAGGATGTAGCAACTAAACTTTTGTTAATCTTGCAACGTTGTTTGCTGTAGCATTGAAAGAAATTGTTTCCTACAGTTTTGTCAATAAATAAAAAAAAATTAAATAATTTTGTATAAGTAGTGATCCAAAGTATCACACATCATTTTTTACGTATTTCCGTGGTTCCCAACGAGCATAATATAAGAAATATTATAACGACCGCCTCTCCCATCCGTGCTGGGATGATTATAGCATTAACATAATTTTCATCATTAACTAATTAGAGCAAACATTAAATAAACTGTCAAGTAGTGTGCCCAGTATTGAACGGTCCTAGACGCCGGCGTTACGCCACTGGCATCGAGAGCAATTCATAACACATTCATTTATTTTTGTTTCGAACAAAATCAAAGGTGACATGTGAGATTTATTACTATTTTAATAACACACGCGATACAAATGTTCCGAGATAAGTTCATATCTACTCTGTCGACATACATAATCAGAAATATATTAATTGAACGTCACGTTATATAGTGCGGCGTTGAATATGAAAAAGTAATTCCTTTTCCATCGAAGAATTTCCCAAAGGAATTGCATGGCCGGTGCCCGACACGCCTCCGCTCTATATATTATTTATAATGTCACCAATAATGTCACACTATGTTACGGTTTTATCGAGGTTTATATAAACGTACAACCAGAGGTACGTTACCTCTAACGGCCGCCATCAATTTAATTCCGAATCAAACGTTAAAATTTGCAAATTGTTAACCTTAAGCAAAAAAGGATATCGATTTATTTTTGCAAATTGGGGCTTTACACAGCACAAATGTTGGAAATTTTAATTTTAAAATATAATATTAATTTTTATATATAATTTAACAGCCACGAAATTTATTTATCTTTAAAAATACTTTATTTTCAGATCTAAATAAAATTTATCATGATATGTTAACTACTTTATGTTATCCTAGCGACCTCTGTGATGTCTAATTTGAGTATCCTGACTAGTAATCTTTTATCTGTAGGTGCCATGAGGCAGAGTGCACACTGCAGCGATACGACCGCAATACAAAATGCGACACAACCAGCAACACGACACGTACCGAGTAAATTTAATGTAATTGTCGTATTGTTGGTCACGTTGATCGTTGTATTGCGTGTCGTATCACTCCGGTGTACACTGTGCCTGAGGCACTTGGACTGCATAACCCACCTGTCAAAACATCATACCAGCTGTTCCTGGGGGTTGGGAGTACCTACCAGGCGCGTCCCCGTAGGGGAAAGGCCATCTTGTCAGGGTTCGCTCAAGACGAGATGGTTAGTGGCGGCTATAAGTGCGTCCTCTCTGCTTAAAACAGGAGCAGGATGAATGACGACCATTCCCCCCTCGCCCGAGCTGTCGTGTCGTGGCTAAGGCACAGGGTTCTTCAACGATGCCAGTTGTTGCTTTCGGCAACCCAAAGCCCAACTGTTAAACCAGGATGGGGGATCTTGGCTTAACTGCACGGACTGAGAGGAGACAACCTCAATAAAAACCTAAATCCTAACGTGGCGAACTAGGCTGATGGGATGCGTGGCTGGATAGAAGACCAGTCTACTAGTCCAACCTTGGGGCACCTGGCGCAACCCATTGTATTTAGCCTTACCTCTGCATGCGGGGCTCTGTGGAGATGGACCTTTTCTTCCCTAGCTACTCGTGGGATCAACCATGGAGGAAGGACGTTTATTAGCGGGACGACACCGCTAATAAACAGGAATTGGAGCAGGACCTCCATAAGAAGCCTTCCACGTCCAAAGTGAGAGTGCCTGCCAAGGAAGGAACAAAGGGAAGAGCAAAACAACTGGAGCAGATTAGGGAACAGGATGGCATCCATCCCCTCTCAAATTGCGTAGCATTGTGCAACTCAAGGGCGTTGCACCTGGGAGCACGTGAAATCGAAGAGGGAGACGTACCTAACCTAGGGTCTTCTGATATCCTACACTTTCTGAAAGGAATAGGATTGGAAGGCCAGCTGTAAAACAGCAAGAACAGGGGACACAATAGATCTTTTAGGTCGCAGTGTAATATCACCCTTCCAAAATACACATACATAGATACCAGCTGTTTGTTAACAAATCACTTTTCTTATCTGAATTGGACACCCCAAAGGCCTTTTCTCGAGTCGTTTAATGTTGTATAAGATATTACTTCAATATGCAATTGCAAGGTCACATGTTTTGTGCAATAAACGGCATTAAGAAATCGTTTTGAATCGTTTAAAGTTTATTCGAAACTAATTAATAAATCTCTTTTTTTTAGGTGGGAAATCATCGGTGAAATACCTGGATGCCTAGGATAAGACAAATTCATGATTAATACAAATCATACTGTTAACTTTACCATCGTTTACAGGTGCGGGTCCAGAAAAAACTACGGACCAAATCGGACGTATTTGGGGCTCCAATAGACGCGTCAGCAGCATCAGGATTCTTTTCAGAAATTTTTTGCAGCAAAATCGCATAGATCATTCAGTTAAAAATGACCTTAAATGGTGTATAGGTAATATATCAAACCTTGTTGTCTTAAGCGCGAGACAAGTGAAAATCTTCATTTGTTTGTCTCGTGTAATTCATTCATAAATTGTATCGTCTTACACAGGCTTCAAGCACACTCTTTCACCATTAATCATAACTTAACAATTGCAAGTAACGTTTTGACAATTTATATTCTATGCTACCTAATTTCTCGGCCTAATGATGCGAATTTAATTGCAAAACCGACCGCCATGTTGTATACTAATAAAAGAAGAAAGAAATTTCGTGAGTATAAAATACCTTTTATACTCATCATCTGTACAATATAATCATTTCACACATACTCAATATGAAATATCTAACCGAAGAGAGATCATTGGATATATCGGAAATTAAAAGATCTATGAGCAATAACCAATGGCGACAAGATATTTCATGGTACAGGAAAACATCATGAAGACAAACTACTAAAAGAAAGTTAAAAAGCAACAGGAATCAATTACTCTAAAGCACTACATGCAAAAATAAGGAAGAATATGGAAAAATAATAAGAAATTAGTAATAAAGAGACGGATAAAACATTTCAAAGGAATATACACAAAAGAATCTGATAAATGAAGAAGAGAATGATGAAAAGTTGGAGGTGGATCTAAATATGATTAAAATCTAAAAACCTTGAGCAAAAATTAATGGCAACAGAAAAAAAAACGTACCTACAAGAAAGGAGTAGAAGAATTGGTTCAAGAAGACAAATTAGTGAGAAAAATGGTAAGATAATACAAAAGAAAAGATCATGAAGATAAACTAAAAGGAACTGAAGAAGCAGCAGGCCTCAATGCTTTTAAAACATTATCTATAAACATGAGAACCACAATGCAAGAATAATGAGAAGCAAGTAATAAAGAGATGAAGAAGACATTCCGAAGATATACACACGGATGAAGATGAAAATAAAGAAATATTGGGGTTGGATATAAATGAACTCAAGCAAGAAGGGATCCAAAGCAAAGAGTTGTAAAAATTTTTTCTTTGCTTTTAGTTCCCATTATTCAATTTTAATAAAATGCCGATATAAGAAGCTCTTATCAAAATATCATAAACCATAAGGTATTCTGTATGAGAACATCTATAGTAAGTATTTAAGGTCAAAACAAACATATTACAAAAAGCTCCATAGCTTATCGTCTGAATTTCCTCTAAGCTATGGATTTCCGCAGGGTTCAATTCTGGGTCCGACACTGTTTTTGGTATACGTGAATAATTTGCAGGCGTCATTAAAAAGTATACTAAGGGCAACTACGATAGAGACCGCCTTGCGTCTAACAAATTAAGTAGTTTGTAGTAAGTACGATTGGTGCAACGCAAATTCATAACAGTCATAACACTTTTAAATTTTCACTGACAGCTAAGGAGTGCAATAACAGCCTGTACGTATCTTTAAATGGAAAGGGTATACCAGAGAATGAACCCGTAGCATTTCTGGATGTAGAAGTTGATAAATATTTAAAGTTTGGCTCCCACTGCGAGAGTTTAGAGAAAAACCTAGCTTCTGCATTCTATGGTCTAAGTGTTCGCCAGAATGTGTGGGCATGAAGATCTTAAGTTTGTTTGATTTTTAATGTGTTGACGTTCTTCAGCTGCTGCAAGAAACGAGGGTTTTCTTGTTGAAAAAGCGAATTGTTCGGTACATGGGTACATTTACTTCTTGTAGACCACTTCTTAAACAATTGAATACTCTTATACCTATTCATGAAATAGGTATTAATGTTTATGAACAATAACGAATACAGATTCTTGAGAAATTCTGCAATATACAGTGCTACGAATATCCGTAACTGTGACAATAAATGCGTACACATTCATAAGAACAAAGCATTTGAATCAAGTCCAGTTTATAAACGAAAAATTTGATATAATAAATCGACAAAAGTAGCTGCTCATATGGTAACTATAAGAACATACTACAGCCATTAATGGCCATAAATAGAATTATTTATTTTATACCAAGTATAAAGATTGCTCTAACTTTCACTTTTTATTTCTACTGTTTCCATTTTTTTTGCCCTACTATCAATATTACGTCTAGCGTTGATCTAGGAGTGTATATTAAACAATTTTTTCCTCAAATAAAAATCAATACATACCTATCAAATAAGTTCAACGTTCATTCTCAGTAACTAAGCTTTAATAACGTACTATTAAATTACTGTTATTACTGAAGGACGTATAGTTTTATGTTTATTACTCCGCGAAAGGCTTTTATATCGCTGATTGCTGAATATTTTTATGATATTCGTTAGCTAAACAGCGCCATGAATTTCTTCACTTCCTATCTGTAAATATACTCGAAGTTTACAGGAGACGTAGATGGTTCGTCTAATCAATAATTCCATATCGAAATAGGAGAAGTAGATGCATTTTTAAAAGCGTACTCTACTAGCGGTGACAAAACGAACACGGTTTACATCATAATGTAGGGCATATCTGAGAGCTTCCTCTTGACTATGGTAATGATTGGCTATCGATTGCTGCTTGTAAGAAGATAGACCCCAGTGATTTTGAAATTTATATGAAGTACGTGCAGCCTGTATATGCCTTAGATAACTATTATACATATACATTTGATTTAATGTTAGACTTCGTTTTTCGCCATGATATGTATGTGTTTTTTAAATGTACTTACTTGTGCAAAGTGCAGGATAATATTGGCTGTTTTATCCAATTATTCTAAGTAATTCCGAGCAGCAGCGCAAACGAAGAATTAACGTTGAATGTTGGTATGATAAGTGTGAGTATTCGGTTTAAATGTTATCTGTCACCGTACTTACGACTTCTTTAAAGTAGCATGCAGTCGCTGTAAGTAGAAATTCACATTTAGTGTTTTTTTTTTGTTGGTTTAGCACTGATTTCTGTCTATGAAACTTGTCGGTAACACAGTGTAAAGTATCTTATATGTCATAATGCCTTTAGATCCTATCGTCGTGGCAAGAATTGTAATGTTGATGCAAGATGGCCCTGGTGTACAAGGTGTACCAACGCTATGAGGAGATGAGTCTGTTAACCAGAAGACCAAGATTTGGGTGAAAGAGAGTCAGCATCCAAAGAGATGATTGCTTTTTGGTATCCTCAAGTTTTTGTGGATAAGAACAGCTTCTACAGTTTTGCTCAACTCCATGAAGTTAGAGATGTAATGATTAGTGAATGGATCGTGCTGCTGGATTTATCTTATAGAAGGATGGCTACAGGTCCAGCATTGCAACACCTGTATCGCGTTGCAAGATGGGCTTTTGCCCGAACTTACCAAGCATGTTATGATAAGGACTGGAATAGGCTACTGTCTTCAGATGAGTCGCGCTTTTCTCTTAATGGGTCAGATTGACGTTGGCGAATATAGAGAAGAACTGAAGAAAAATATACTTCAGTTTGTATTGATAAGCGACTTCCACTTGGAGGTGGGTCGGTTATGGTTGGAGTAGGAACCACTGCACAAGTTCGCAACACTGTTGGTTCTTATACAAACTGGCCCACGGGCAACCCATAGATATATAATGGAAGCTCTAGAAGCTAATATTATGCGCCTCATAATCGCCTTGGAAAAGCATAGAATTTTTATATTAGACCTCACATAGCCAGAATTGTCAGAGAATACCTGGATGAAGTAGGAATTACACGGTCCGATTGGTCGGTCATCAATAAGGACATGAATCCCAATGAACATGAATGGGATGAGTAGGGACGACGTGTCGGAAGGCATATACCAGCTCCTAGAACCCCAAGACTTCAGAGTTGATATTGCAAGATGAGATAATACAGATCAGAATATGATATTTAACGTAATTGAAAGTATGCCTCGTCGACTTCAAGCAGACATTAACGCAGAAAGAGACTATGCACGTTATCAGACATAAGTATTATTTTTAATTCATAACTTCCATGTGCCCTCATTTCTTTTGCTTGCCAGTGTATATATGTATAAAGAAATGAAGGATTCAAATAATGGTCCACTTTCTCAGAAATTAAAATTTTGTGAGCAAGTAAACCATCATTTCAATTCCTTATTTACTTGTTAATTAACTCACACAGTGTCAAAAATGGATTACATAGATGTTAATAACTGATAATAATAACTTATTGGTTATTGCAACAGAGCTGTGTACGTAAAAGATACATAACAGCAGAAAAAGAAGCAAAGGAAAAATATGTTTAACCAATTTGGTTACATTAAGATATAAACCAATATAGCACAGAGTTATCGGACATTTTGGGAGTCTTCGCTTGACTAGTATAACATCTTATAGAATAGGAAAGAAAATAAAGGCAGCAGAATTGATAACTAAAAAATTTATTGATAAAATAGAAGTTATTTTGCTTTGAAAAGTTATTATAAATTATTTGGATCCAAATTAGTTACATGAAATGAAAACATTCTGGCGTATCAAAAATATTTTTCTGTTATTATATATGTGGTGTGTACTTCCATAGGATAGTCCAGTTATTCCGAAGTGGCATTTTTTGGCGTAAGAAGCTGTTATTAGGGCTGGGACTACAACCCATTCTCTATTAATTTCAAACTGGTATTAATATAACTAAAAATAGCTTTTCGGAATAAGAATATGCCGTCCACGAAACAATGTCCTATTGAAATGTCGACTGAATTTCTACATAATATAAACTAGTCATAGTGTAGTAGACACAGATCCTTCCAAACCATGAAAACGTTTGCAAAAACTGTGTAGTTAGGGAATCACAGTGTTCTTTCCAAATGAGATTTTGATATAGCACAACGCGAAAAATGTTGTAGTTTCGCACTGAAACAGAATACAGTCTTCCAACGCCAAAGGCTGTCTCTCGATGCGCTTCTGTCGAGTATGAAATACTAAAAAATTGGTTTTCTCTAGGCTAATGACTAAGTGATTCTTTGCAAGGCAAATAATTCTTAATTATTTGCCAATTGTGTTGAATTACTAGAGTCGGCTGTAATCAACAAGGAGATGTAATCTGTTTGCATAACAAAATAAGCATCACATAAGGGGAGGACACTATAAGTAATGCACTGCTATACTCCAATGAATCTAGTACAACAAATTTTCTCAACAGCTTTTGCACACGGTTGAGGAGGCAGCTGATTATTTATATTCAAATACATTTTATTTGTTATTAGATAATATTTTGACGTTTGTTCTTTCGCTAAAATGTTAAATGTTGCCAATTAAACAACATTTGAACTAGGAAATATTAGAAAACTTTGACATAACCTTAAGTTAGGTTGGACTTAAATTATGTACGCGTAATAATATATGTTAAATAATATCTGCTCAAGCAGATATCCTTGCGGTATTCTACTTGCTATTGATAAGCAATAAGATGTTGTCAATAATAAGTTGATATGGGTTTTGGGAAGACTAGAATATATATTGTATATACTTCAAACTCTATTTTCGCCCTTGATACTGCAGAAAATCTGTTGTTTACCCTTGAACCAAGACTAAAAGCTCATTCAACTATTTTGAAATCCAATGTTTGGAGAAAATTTTTCTTGTATTATAGAAAATGTTAGTTAGGCTATTTCTTAACTAATTTCTTTTATTTTATAATTTAATACAGGGCGTTTTGGCATTAGCAAATAGTAAGGAATTCATCGGGTTAATAGATAGGTAATCTTTACTCTTTTCATAAAATAATGCATGTGCCATCGCAATTTTCCTAAAATTAGTATCTGTGAAAATTATTTCTCTTTAACAACGTCAGCAAAGAAGTTGCTATGGCTATTGTGGAATAAAGATTTTGTATTTAATACAAATTGATTACAGTATACATTCCCTGCTGCAAAATTATTTCTCTCAAGTCGACAAACAGTGGAAGTAATAGAATACTTGAAATTCTATTCAACGTGTTTCAGACAATGCCGTAATTGGTTGCAGAGGAAAGCTTGCTTACCAATTAACTTACATTAGTTCTCCAGTTTCCAGCTTTCTAAGTAATGCCGACGTTAAGCAGATCCTTTTACAATCATTTTGCCTTGTTTCTTATTACAAGGTATAACATATGCAGTTCAAGGTGGTTAAATCATCAAAACAAGCGTATTTTTTTTCCAACATTCGAAAAATCTCGAATATATATTACTTCTCAGAATAAAGATGTCTAGAATATTTGATTAGCAACTAATGCACACACAGCTTTGATTTGAATCGTATGTATAAACAAAATAATGAGCAGGCCAAACAAGCACATCTATATAACATCGTTAAAGTCGGAACATTTTATTATCCCAGTATAAAAACAAGCTGTGCAACGCAGACAGGTTTATTATTATATGAACAAGCCTTGTTGCCATGTTTGCCTTAGCTGTTTTACCGTTTACATAGAAAAAGAAAAAGAAGTAAAACATTATCCTCGATATTCCTTCATGGGTGGCAGGTAATGAAATTGTGACACAAATGACCATAGCGTATTTATATTGTTTACATAATATATCAACCAACATTATTTTCTAGATGCAATTGCATGAATCAATGTAAGTAAATTATATTACATAGTCGTTAGCCTAGTTGGGTATTTTTGGGAAGACATCTGTTACTTTGCGTTTATTTGTTGTTAGTTCATCCAGTTTTATTGCACTTATTGATTTTTCAATTTTTATATTTACTCTTTGTTTTATGTATTTATATCATACTATTATTAAGTAAAGAGAACAAGAGCAATGTATTCCAGGTTTTTACGACTACTTTAACATTTGAAATTTATTGTACTTTTGTCTTCTCTCTTTTAAAGTATACACATTTTACAATAAAGTTAATTATAACTTCATTGTAATTCAATGTTTAAATGCATAATAAAATGCTATGGGATTAATTTACGGCCATTTAAACCTGTATTAATCAGTTTCAACTTAATACAAACCTCTATTTCTGTTGTAATTAATGTATAATATTTGTCTGTTAACATTAAACAAAACAACAAGAGTTACTTGCAAGAAACATTGGTAATTGTGTATTATGGGATAGTATTTTAAATTATACAGTTTTTAGTGTAAAAAGGTATATCTGTTTCTTTTTTACAAATCTTTGAAGTTACTTATTTGAAAAATTAATTTAATTTTCTTACTTTCTGAATTTTCAAAATTATTTGACGCAGTATAGAATTTTATAGCTATTAAATATTGTTCTCTAATGAAATGTTTTACTTGAAAGTCTAGGCTGGATGTTGTATCCGATTCAAAAGAAACTATTTTCTGTCTGCAAACGAAGTCCATAGTTTTTATGTGAATAACTTAAATTAAAAAAAAAATATTGAATCCAATCTAGTGTTATTTGTTTAGCATACTTTTTTTAATCAATTTAATGATCATCATCAGGTTGAACAAAAACGTCATTGGAAGCTGAAGAAAGTCAAATAATATAGATAAAACTCAATCATAAAACAATCACAAACACATGAAAATAATTGTAAATATCTTCACTTGTAGTAGATATTTACAATGTTAGGCCACCAACTCTAAATAGACAGTATTTATGAAGGGTGCTTTAAATTTTCATAGGAAGTCCAAATTATTTACGCCACTTGCCTATGATTTGTGCTGGCTTTCCCTCGTTTTTCCACTTACAAGGGAACACCGACGGGTGTCCCCCTCCGATTTCGATGAAACTTAACAGATCGAAAGAGTACCTTAAAATAAGAGACACGTATTTCTTTTTATCGGCGTATCCGCACGATTTTGGGCTACAGCCCCCTCCAAAGTTTGGACGATTTTTCAATTTTAGCAAATATTTCCTAAATTATAAGAGATGTTAAATTTTCTTCTTAACATAATTTGCAGCATATTGCGTGGCCCCAAGGGTGCCGTCGTCCGTATTCGCAAAAAGTTAATAATGGGGGACGGGGTACCCCGTACCCCCCATTTTTTTACATTTTTTCTTTTTCTTATTCATCAAAAGAAGGCCGATTTTACATAGAATACGATGATGTATAACAAGTTTAGAAAATTAATAATTGTAAAAATAGAAAAATAATAGAGCTTCAAAATTAATAAACTTGTCTCTTGAAATAAATCAAATGAACTATAACAGAAATAAGTTTTTATCCTTAACATAATTTCCAGCATAATACATGGTCTCAAGGTAGATATCTTCATAAAAAGCTAATAACGGGGGACGGGGTACCCCATACCCCCGCATTTTTTGATAATAAGTTTATTCATCAAAAAAAGATCGCTTTTACATAGAAAACGGTGATGTATAATAAATTTAGAAAATTAATAATAGTAATAATAACTCAAGATAAATATATGTACGTGTCTATTGTGATGAATTTGATATGCACTTATCTACGCATACGTGAGTATAATTAATTATTCAGTCACTTCAGATATAATTGGTAATTTGCATTATAAATTTAAGGCGAGAAGGGATTTGGTGATTAATCATATTCTTTTTCGGATATAGTGATTCTTATGAACTATGATATAGATTTACATCAGAGAAATAATATTATTAAGTCGCAATCCCTAACCCATAATCAGTTTTCTTCCCCAAAATTTTTCGATGTATTCAAGTACTCGTGGTATAAGAGTGGATACGTTGAGGAAAGACCTAGGCCCTTTAAAAAGCCTGTAGAGTTTTGTTTCAACAAAGATGTAGACTGCGCATCTTTGTGTAGTGTATACTACCCTCGTGTAGTATTTGCAATAAACCAGCTATTGTGCGGTGTTCATGGTGCAAAAAAATCTGTGTTTTAAACACTTTTACACAGACTATCACTACTGTAATACTTACATAGCTTAATTACTGTATGTATATTATCTTGTTCGCTATTGCAATACATATAATACCAATAATCGCATTACAGTATGTAATGTATTTAAACATTTATAAGCATTATAATGTTTTTCTAATTCTGTTCTATTGTTTCCGAAATGTTATAATCGTTCCAAACACATTAGTTATATTTATGCTCCATTGAATACTTACATTGTACACCTACATTGCACGAAAAACTTGAAATAAATTAAAAAAATATATATGTATGTATTATTTAATCCTTCGTCCTGTGTAGCAAATTTGTTCATATATACGCACTAAAGGGTTATGGTGTTCTAAGAATGAATAACATTTTATTAAGGAAATATATAAAACGCAGTCACTAACTGCAGTTGATAAAACGATTTATATTGCTACCACCGATAAAAGTTTCGTATAGTATATAGTATAAGTTAGTAGGCATAGAAAGGTTTGACCATAGCTTGTCGAGTAGATACAATTCTAAATTAAGAAATATTTAAGTAAGAAGAGCGGCGGAGTAACGATAACAAATAATTGTTGTTAATGTACTATATTATTATTATTACAATTATTTTTATTATTAATCCTCCAAATTTATTACCATTGTTTTCTATGTAAAAGCGATCTTTTTTTGATGAATAATGAATAAACTTATTATTAAAAAAATGCGGGGGTATGGGGTACCCCGTCCCCCGTTATTAGCTTTTTATGAAGATATCTACCTTGAGACCATGTATTATGCTGGAAATTATGTTAAGGATAAAAACTTATTTCTGTTATAGTTCATTTGATTTATATCAATAGACAAGTTTATTAATTTTGAAGCTTTATTATTATTTTTCTATTTTTACAATTATTAATTTTCTAAACTTGTTATACATCATCGTATTCTATGTAAAATCGGCCTTCTTTTGATGAATAAGAAAAAGAAAAAATGTAAAAAAATGGGGGTACAGGGTACCCCGTCCCCCGTTATTAACTTTTTGCGAATACGGACGACGCCACCCTTAGGACCATGCAATATGCTGCAAATTATGTTAAGAAGAAAATTTAATATCTGTTATAATTTAGGAAATATTTGCAAAAATTGAAAAATCGTCCAAACTTTGGAGGGGGCTGTACCCCAAAATCGTGCGGATACGCCGATAAAAAAAAATACGTGTTTCTTATTTTAAGGTACTCTTTCGATCTGTTAAGTTTCATCGAAATCGGAGGGGGACACCCACCGGTGTTCCCTTGTTAGTCAAGTATTTATTAATATTTGTCTGAATGTCCATAATTAGATAAAAATTTGAATTGGAAAATAATGATAAGAATGAGAACACTTCCTAATTGTAATCATTTATTAATAGTATAGTATAGTAAATGAATAAATGATTACAGTTAGGAAGTACCTTCAATCTTATTATTATTTTCCAATATTTATTAATAGTTTAAGCATTCTTGCTTTAGACGTAGTCTCTATAACTACTGCAACCTCTGCGCCTTCATAACCCCTACTGTACGTATAATTATGAAAATAATTATTGCCTTTTTCAAATACATTGCTTATCTCTGAAGAAGGCAAATAATGAGCCTAGAGTACACTAGTTCTTTTATACGGCCCCAGAGGTGTAGGTACATGCAAGTGCGTCAATCGAGTGTTCTGGGCGACCAGTTCCAGGGTAACCATGGCCAATCCATCCAATCCTCGAACATCAAGATCAGCTCCTGATATACAGCTATGGTGGAATGTGCTGGAGCACCATCCAGTTGATACCAACTATTTGCTCTTTCACGTGCAGGCAGAGCATTTAGGAAATCACTAAACAATTTCTCTGAGTATCTTCAGATATCTAGCACCATTCAAATTTTCATCGTACGCTTGACATGCTACTCTACTGTCCATAATTAAACAAAAAGAAAACATTAAAACTAAAGTGGTCCTGGTGATTGTTGTCATTTATGACATGTGGATTATATTTTGCTCAGTGCTGATTATTTCGGCGATTTATAATACTGCCTTGTCTGCTGAATTTAGTTTCATCAGTCCACAGAAACCCCGGATCTTCGGTTATTTTTATGCACATGAACATTCATGTAGTTATCTTCATTATCTATTAAGGGCTTTTGGGTAATTTCGAGTTGCCCTCACACTTGCAGTTGCCATAAACGGAGCTTCGATTCTTACGAATTTTCCGGGAGTTATTGTTGGTAGGTCCGGATATCGTCCATTAAATAATCTGCTTGTTCGTTCGACAATTTGTCCACATTCACCATGCGTGCAAAACAAATTAAATAAGTCATTATTGGAATATTCTTCTATATTCTCCATTATAAACTGCACTTGAGAAGGTTAACAAAATCACTAGAACTGTAAATAGATACCTCACGAACCTGTAGGCATAAACTGCTTTCGCATAAAACTCAATATTGTTTCAATTCCTGCCAAAATCAATGCATACCAGATAGGACTTTTGGAATTTCATTAGCTTTTGATAGAAAATATGGAACAACAAGGAAACCGTTGGGAATAGGTATAGTGAAAGCGAATCGACCAAGAATTAAATTTTGCATCCGATCATGTAATAATATAGAGAGTGTCACATTTGAGAAAAACAACTTTTTCAACTTTGAAAATGATGTAATTGGTCATCAAATGTTTGTCAATGTGGATTCGAAAGTATCAGTCTTATGCTTTCATCCACTCTAGAAGCGCTTACCACCAGTCGAAAATGGGTGAAAGGGGCAGTATTGAATATAAGACTACATATTTCAAAATTTTCAAAATACAGTGTTACTACAAAAGAAATAGACACTTTCGATGTTTTATTAATCCAAAACTAATAACGTTATTATGAATTCGTTTATAAACTATTTTATAAAGTGATTCCTAAAGTTTATTTTGGACACTCATAGGTGCTCAATATGGGCTCCTCTTGTCATACGCCACACAAGGCGATAGTCTAGTTCATTCTAAACCCGGTGTAATCTACATCGACACTTTCCACAGCTCTCGTGATGCGTTGTTTTAACTCATCTAAATCATTAGGAAGCGGAGGGACGTAAACCAGACCTTTCACAAATCCCCATAGAAAAAAGTCGCACGGTGTAAAATCGGGACCCCTTGGTGGCCACCGTACGAGAACGCGGATGTCGGCTGTTGCACGGCCTATCCAGCGCTGTGGAAGTATTTCGTCCAGATAATTTCTAACGACACGGTGCCAGTGAGGAGGTGCTCCATCCTGTTGGAAGATAAAGTTCCCCCCGTCCTCATGCAGTTGAGGCATCAACCAAATGATCAACATTTGATGATATGTAGCTCACGTTACTGTGTTTTCTTCAAAAAAAAGGACCATACACCTTTGTGTGTGATACAGCACGGAACACATTCACTTCATTGGAGAATCACGCAAATGCTCCACCAACACTCTCGGAGGTTCAGTCCTCCATATTCGGAAGTTGTGTTTATTCACCGTGCTACTGGAGTTTCCGGAGTTCATTTTTGGTAAATTCAAGCACGTAATATGCTTTCTCAGTAGAGTTTGCAGCCATCGTAGCTATTATGCTTGCGCAGTACTACCAACTGTACTATCGAAACTTCTACAGTTTCTCAACCTGAAGCGCAAAGTGCATGTCGATATCACAAATAGCTTTTGTTTTATTCAATACCAAAGGTGTCTATTTATTTTGTAGTAACGCTGTAATTAAGATATCTTAGAAGCAAATGAAAATAGATATGGGGAAACCAGATGGAACACATCACGAAATTTTTATAGGAATCCAAAAGAGTTAATATGCCGGGTGTTCCATTTAAAATAAGGGAGTTAATGGCGACTACCCAGTATAACCGTAAGTGGGACGAACTTGAAAATATTCTAAAATGAGAGAGCATCTTGACTAGCCCTGAAGTCCAAAAATTCAGAATTCTGAGTTTCTTCTAACCACGAAAACTTCTAACGAACAGCTACCGTGAAAAACCCGTATATATAAAACACATTACTATTGTAGAAAGTAGGTGATATCGGATTCATTTACTTACAATTAGCGAGGCCCGTTTGGAACAACATATATTAATTTTTGTTCACGCCTAATCGCATAGTGCAAGAAGAAAAAGCATACAAACTTGAGTAAATAGAAAATTAATGTGTGAAATCTTCTTTTAGTAATAGAAATAGTTTTGAAATATTCCATTCGAATTTAATATATTTACTCCGTATGTACAAATTTATGGGATAGTTATGTGTAACAGCTGCTTAACAATTCTACCGACGCTAAAGTTTTGACAAATATTATGGAAAATTATATTGGATGTGAGCTAACGTAAGTAGATTTATGAATAAATGTATCATCTTATTTTCAAAAGAGCTCTTGTAAAAATTGAATCTACTAACAATATCATATGCTCTAGCAAACATAATGTACAATGGTCCAGCTCAATGCCGTTATTTCGAAGTGCCACTATCGAAGATAAATTTTAACACTATGCACCTGTTGAAATCTGGCTGAACACCTTTCCATAATATTTATTTATGTGCGCTTATACAACATTTCTTAGATATAATTTATTGCCTTACATTGGCTGGGAACTTGTGCGTGAAATGTGGGTTGCAACATTTGGAATTAATTTAAATCCATAAATCTAAAACATACTGTTGTATATTCAAAGTGTGTTGAACTGCTATTCTTGATATCTTTGCGCGAAAGTTTTATACTTATATCTTTCATACGAATAATAAATACAAAATTTAAAAATGATCGACAATAATAACATACTGAAATGCCTAAATTAATATTTTACGTTTATCAATCCGTTTCGTTTTTTAGGATGTTATATTTTCAATTGCTTATTTTGATATTCGCTTTGGGAGCTCTCTATAAATTTGTTTCGTATATTTATTTACCAGGATTAACCCGAAATAAATTAAAAAATAAATGAAAATTGGTGGTAGGTTTGACATAATTTAGCAGTAAATAAAATTGTTTACCACAGTACAACAATTTCTGCTATTAACCTCACTACTGCAATTTATTGAAATCCACATTGTTGTCAAGAGAAATTAATTGCATCACCACAGAAGGGAATAAGTTAAGGTAGGTATTGTTTTAAACGTCAAACTTAGATTTTATCTTCCATTAACTTTAAAGAACCGCTGTCAACGATGAAACATTGAAGTGTGGGCCGATAATTGATGGCTGCGTCGGCATAATACTGCAGCCATCGCAAGAAATCTCGCATGTTTACTGCCTTCCGACTATTTATAAATGGTGTCGGTAAATAAAACATCTTCATTTGCATAATTCGAATGATACGTTTACCCGCCATCGGCACTATCTTAATAGCTATCTCATAAACGACCTGTAGTTTAAAGTAAATCATTGCGGTGGGCCACGAAAGCGCTGAAAGTGAGTTGCGCTGAACAACGCATAAATTAGCCGCAAATTGAATTTGCAAATAAATAAGTCTCGAAACCAATAATAATTATTGTCTTTCGTCATCCAACATTGTGCTCAGGTTTTATTAAGTAGTAATTTGTGTTCACCAGAACAAGGGCATTCCTGTACGCGGCGAACGTTGCGCGTATCAGAACCGGTAAACAGTTGTCCAATTGCCCGCACAAATGTTATTGTGGAATTTAACTGGTACAATTCACACTATCCGTGTGTAAAAATCACATACGCCCGTAAATCATGTGCAATATTTCAATGCAAGAGCGTCAGGCATCTGTGTTTTGGCAATGGCGTACATATTGGCGGCGCTCTTAGATCTATCAGTTGTTAATACAGCGTTTCATTCAAACATTCTGGTGCAGATTTTAAATAAAAAGTACTAATCCGTAAAATAATTAATAATATCTATTTTAAAAACACTTTAATTACGAAAATAACAAGGAAAATCAGATGCACTGAGAACACCTTGCCGCTAAACTACTTAATAGTAAGAAGTGCGATAGGTAGGTAATTTTATGGATCTTCTTAAGTTTTAAAATCACGTCACTTTTTTTTTCTATAGCAATGGCGTTGCTATTATTGTTTATTTATATTTAATTTTTTCCATCTTGAAAATGGACGCCAGCAATGTAGTTCGATAAATGTTGCCTAGCGATACTTACCGCTTCTGATACCGTAATAACTCATTTACCGGACTCAAATTGATTATGTAAACATGTCCAGATGTACTGGACAGTGTGAAATAAAATGTTTAAATATGTATACGGGCTTTTCACAGAAGTGGCTGGTTAGAAGTTTTCCGGCTTAACGAAATTCCTCAGTTTTAAAAATTTTGGGTTTGCAGCAACTTGGTACTCACTTTTTTTCTAAAATATTTCTATATTTATGAACTTTTTTGCACTTCCGGAAGTCGCCATGAACTTTGTTATTTTAAATAGAACACCGTATATATTATTGAATATTATTTTGAATTATTGTTTGAATTTACCATAAAATTCTATGACGATTGCTACTAGGGTTTCCTATACCTACCTTCAACTGTTTTTGAGATATTGCGATTTTTGTTAAAATTTTGACATTTACATCGTTATAATATATGTAATTGATTGATTCCCTCTTGGTTTAAGTGTTAGAAGTCTCCCACTTTAAAATTAACAAGTACTAACATGGTTTTACCAAAACGTAATAAAAAAATTCACTAAAATTATACAGGGTGTTTAAAACTTAGTGGCATATCAAAGAATTTTTGAAAGTTGCAAAACTTAATTTTTTCAAATAGAACACCCTGTATATTTTTGTATTTTTGGATGTAGAATTAAATTCTACACCGATTTGCTGTAACATTTTCTATATCCATCTTCAGTAGTTTTCTTTTAAATTACTCGTTTTGTTTATTACCGCTTTCAAATGGCCGAATACTTTCTATCTGGTAGGCCATGACTTTAACATCACAACAATTTTTAATCGTTAATCCGGACAACTTCTAACCAGCCACTTCCGTGGAAAACCCTGTATATGTATGTATATAAAATGTAAAAATATAAAACCATAATTATTTCAAATTATGGAATCATCTTACATGAATGCCAAATGAGCAAAGTTTGTACAATACAGTAATGCAAACGCTGTAACACGCGGCAGTAATGACAACTGTCTAATTTACAATGCGACCAATATAGAAAACTCGAATTATATCACCCATTACTATATCTGTAATATTAATTATTACATAAAATATATTCTTTTATTTTGCTATGTTATATCTCCCGTGCGGTGTTGCTGTTGTATTTATTGTTTGAGTGTGTAGTAATTGTATTCGGTGAGAAAATCAAGAGCTTCCCCAAAGGACAACATTTACGAAAATATTAATCTATATTTTTTGCTTACGTGGGGACTTCTATTAGGATCGTGAAAACGCTACAGGTAGTCACCATCCACATCTATTACAGCATACTACGAACTCAAAGAATACATCGCGTATGTTAGCGAAGATAAAACCTTTTGTTTTTTTTCATAACAGTTATTTACTTGAAATCTAAAAATATTACACAGTTAAATTGTTTTGGGATTTAATTTATATGTAAATCTACTTATAGCCTAATGTAAGAAAATGTCGTTTCGATATCTATCCGATACAAATTTTGACGTACTTTATATATTAGATATTCTAATTCGGATATTTCATTTCGATCTGTAGGTATCTTATCAATGATCAACTTTACTTCCTGAAATTATAAGGAAAAATACCATTGAGAGAAATGACAATTGTAAAAGTCTCTACACTACCTGTAAGGTCTTTTTTTTATTAATTTGGTACACTTTTTGGAAGCTACATCCTTTTTCTTTAAATAAACGTAAGTAAGTTACGAAGGAATGAAATATATTTTTATTTATCATCCTTTTATTTATGTTTTTATTTTTGGCAATACTCTCCTGACTTATTGAATTTGGATAAACATCTGTGTCTTTACTTTCGCAATAACTTAATTTTATATAAATACAATAAATATTGTAGTTGCAATACAAATTGTATATATATGGTGTCCACGCTCTCTTCCTGGCCTCGAAATTAGCGGTGGACGATTAAAAACTTTTTAGTGATTTGAACCCTTATGTATATACCCTAAAATTAAAGATTCGTATAATACGATTCATGATTGTTATATTGTTTAATTGCTTCTGTGTTAGGAATTTTTTATATTTACTGCTGCTTATATTCTTTCAGTTCTTATATATGAATGTCTTCTTGTGTTATGGTTATGTGTTTCTCTTTTTTTTTTTTAGTTTGGGGTTGATTTTTATTAACCCATTTTTCATCTCGTGTATTAGTGTATATATTTTTTTAAGAACGTAAGTTGTTTTATATTTAGTTCGCGCGTTCTTTAGTAAACTGCTAGTGTGGGTGTTTTTTTGTCTAGGCCAGTGTTTTCCAAACTTATCTAAAGTGCGACCCCTTTTTGCTAAACAAAATGTTCGCTACCCCCTATTTTCTCCTACTCATCACTAAAAAAAAAAACAAAAATAACCTAACAAAATTACAAGTAATTGATGTTTCGCAAATTTTATTTTACTTTACTGTCTAAGTTTAAATTAAATAAATGAAAAATTAAATTCAACAGTTATTTTAATTGCGATCTGTCCTGCTAGTAACTAGTAGTTCTTTTACCACTTGTCTACATTCTAATGCCTAATGCCACATGGAGACATTGTTTTTTACATCGAGAAGCTCTTGCATCAAAAACTTTACCACCTGAAATGGATTGTGTTATGAAAACCGTCATTAAAGTTGTAAATTCCATTGAGATAAAAGCTTTGCAGACACGTATTTTTCGAAAAATCTGCGAAGAAATGGATGCTTTTTTTGAAAATCTTAGCACACCGAAGTACGGTGACTTTCAAGGGGCAATGTCTTAAAAAGGAGTATTTCACTTAAGAGCGGAATTTTTAATATATTTGGAAGATAAGAAGTCCCCATGTGAAAATCAATTTGCCGATCCTATTTGTCTTCTGATGCTAGGTTTTCTTGCTGATATTTTCGAACAGTTGAATATTTTGAACTGTAATGTGCAAGGTCGCGACGTTAATATAATTACGGTCACAGATAAAATTGAGGGATTTATAAGAAAAATTGATTTATGGTCGACTTCAATTGGCAAAAAGCAGTTTGATTCATTCCAGTGCATTCAAGAAATTATGGAAGATGAATCAAATTATAGTGGTACAAATTTTGAACAAGTTCTTACATGCATGCAAGTTGCTTTGCTCAATTTGAAACAACAGCTCTGTGATTATTTCCCTGAAGAAATTCGAAATAGTTACGACAGTTACAGATGGATACTGAATCTGCCGATTCCTTTCAACATATTGAAATATCAATAAATATGAAAGAAAGGCTCATTGAAATATCAAGTGATGGAATGTAGAAGCTTGATTTTTTTCCCAGAACCCAGACGAATTTTGGACCAAAAGGATGCAATACCCTCAGTTAGTGCATGAAGCTGTCAAATATTTGCTTCTATTTGTCGCATCATATTTATGTGTGTTAAATTTCTCATTCATGACTGCCATCAAAACAAGAGTGAGAAATCGCCTCGTACTGAAAACGATATAATTTTGTGTGTATCAAATACAAAGCCTAGATTTGAAAAACAGGGGCATGGATCTCATTAACATTAAAATATTTTACTTTATTTTCTCTTATATTTTACTTTCTTTCTCTTTATTTTTAAGAATATTTAGTTTTTATGTTTCATTTGATAACTAATTGTTAATAATTTAACAAAGCGTTTTTGTCTTATTTTCGAAATTTCCGAACCCCCAGGGAGTCGCGACCCACATTTTGGGAAACTCTGATCTAGGCTATATATCTTCAAAATCGTGTTTTTTGTCTTTGCAGTTTGTCTATATCCCTTTTCGTGGTGTCAATGTGAAAAGAGAATGATACAATGATTTTGTGATATATTCAGGCATTAACCTTCTTGTTTTCGTTATGCCTCCTATGGTTAGAGTGTATTTGTATATTAGGTCGTCGATGTGTCCATCTCATTTTAGGGTTTTTTTAGTATCACTAGTCCTAGCTGCTTTGTTTGAGTAGTTTTCTGAACGACTTGGTTTCTTATTCTGATATTAAAAGTAAGGATTCATTGTTTTTTTTTTCCAAGAACTATATATTTTGTTTTACTTCCGTTTATTGTTATGAGATTATTCAAATACCATTTCTCTATTTTTTTTAATATCCTCGCCTGTGTTTGATTCCAGTTTTTGATAGTTTTGGTTTGAGTAGATTAGACATATGTGATCTGCATATATATAAACTTTTCCATATGTTTTGGTAGAAAATATATCATTTGAGAAAAATTATCTACAGAATCGGTGGTAGGTTTTCACTTTATAGGATTCCGTATTCTGCTGTTAGAAACTCGCTTTCAGAGTTATTAGTATTTGTGGTCTGGATTTTGTAGTAGATGTTTCTCTGTATTTCTTACAGAAGAAATACTTTACAACTTAAAAGGTAGTAAGGTAAACCATCCAATAGCTGACACCTTAAGGCACCATTTCTATTTCATATGTTACTGGTATCTTTGGTTAAAAAAATATATAGGTCTCAAGATTGCACATTTCTAAATCGAGTCATATAATAAACATCGCTATACTTATACTTACACTTACTGTTTTTATGATAGAACACAATTTTTATTTCATCCAGTAGCTGACACATCCAAACTTGTTCACATCCAAAAGCTGACATACCATTTTCTGATATATATTATGTAACAAATATTGCCGTTAATTGCGAAATAAACATAAATTAACTTCATAGGAGATTTTATTGTATTCAAAAATATAAAATATAAATATTTCTATAATAATAATAATGTTATATTCATGCGTGTATTGACAATATGTAATTTACCTATAAAGAAAAATTTCTGGAACTGTATAAAGTCCGCGACAATTCGCAGATAAAGAAGGTCTTATTTTCTAAAGAATTTCGCATCTTTCGTACCATATGGTATCTGGTATTGGCCATTTAAAATTTAAACCACTCACGGACATTGATCTGATGAAATATTTATTCCTTTCAATATTTTTCTTAATAACTTTTCCTGGAAAAAGTTTTTTTCGCATAGATTATTATAACAAAATCACCAATTTCAATTTGCTCCTCTTTGTTATTATTCTGTTCAGCTGCGGTTGCACTGACTGACTGATCATCTTGATGCGCCCAGTCTTCGCCCTCGCCTCCTAATTCCAGATGAACGTCTATTGACTAATCTGAACTCGATTCAATTTTACTTTGCTTAACTTTTTTTCTTTTTATTAAGTTTTTTCCAGTATTTTTGTATTTCTAGCTTCCTCACGTATTCTTTTCCTTTCTTTTTTTTGTTTTTCGAGCTCTTCTTTATTTATTTTTTTATTCAAAAAGTACTCCTTCCATTTTTCAGATGTTGCGACTGCTGGTATTTTATCTTTCTGTTTACGTTTTGTAATTTTATTGGAATTATCAGGCCAAAAGAGGACTTCTAAATGGAGTTGGTACTTATAGTAGAACATCGTCGCAGCATTATGATGCTTTTCTGGAGTTTGTTGACTTTCATATAACAGTTCATCAATATTATTAATTGGAACATTCATTTCGGGCACGTTCGATGATTGGGAATTTGTTGCTTTTGGGTTTTCTTGTACAGTTTCATTGATATTTAGAAAATCGTGATTTAAGGAAGTTCAACATAGTCTATTAGCTGTTCCTTTGTAACAGGAAAGCCTCGATCGGCACTGTAGAATAACTACTCTGTTAATATGTTTTCTTCCTCTGGTGTAAGATTTGTTTTTAGACGCATCCTACACATTTTTGGATATATTCCATTAATTTTTGATAAAAGTGTTGTTCTTGGAACGTCGTATTTTGTCGACGCTGCTCTCATTGATAACTCTCCTTCCTTAACTGAATCGATAGTTCTCTTCATGTTTTCTTGATCACATTGCAAGATTTTCTTTTTAATTGATGCCATGATAAACTATAAAAAAATAAAAAATCATATAAAATTATGATACCCTATGCTGACAGTTATATACCAATATCTGACACCTAGGTCAGCTATTGGTAGCATATGTAGAAAACACTTATGGTTCATTTTCCGCTATTTTTGCACTAATTACCATGAGTTAAGTTATCATTTAGCTTCATTCTAAAAACCCTAAACCTGACGTCCTATGTCAGTTATTAGAAATTAACATTATTACGAAGCCAATACCTGACATCCTTCGCATAACCTAAACATTTTGTATTTTGCAAATTTCGTACTTAATACTTGCGATTAATATATTTCTTTATCTTATTATCAAATATACCAACTCAAAATGCTACACTTACCTTAAAGATGTGGTGAACACACTAACGATCTTCTTATTTTGAGTCAAAGAAAGACAACGTTAACGGTCAATCGTATGAACCGACTATTAAAAAATCTGCACCGGCGCAGAAGGGTAATATTTATAGTAAAATTAAATGCCTACATATGTATAGCTAACTTATTATTGCCAACATAAAAAGATAGATATATACTGTCATGGAGAGATTACTTGATATTCTACTATTATTTAAAAATGGAATGTTACTATTTTACTTAGTTATATTTTAAAACTTATTAGATATAATAAAAAAGGATATAATATGTAGCAGCAGACAGCTAGACGATGTCCAGGTGATGTAGGTAATCTCTGCATTTGGCAGGTCCTTCAAGGCATTTTCCGTTAGAATTTTCCCTTCAGGAAGCAAGATGATCAGCAGTGATACACCTACACATCGAAAATGAATATTAGAATTTGTATAGTATATAATTTTACAATAGATTTTGACAGATCAAATTTGGATCCACGTTTAATTCGAGTGAACAGTTTTATTATTTTTACTGTGTAATTATTTCGTTCAAATTTAGTCTAATAACGTTTGGAAATGCATTGGCAGTTCAATTGCTTTGAGATGGTCAACTGAAAGACAGGGTAAAATTGCTGGAAATTGAGTTCTGTAACAATTCTATGTGTATAAATGGTTGCCTACCTTTTAGGTGCAGTAATGAATTTTTAAGATTGTTAATTTTATAGAGTAATAAGCGTTTAAAAATTTCAAATGTATTTTTCTCATAATTCAGAGACACTTACTTTTATAATGTGACAAGTGTAAGGTGATTCCAGATTTTGTAAATTTATTTATTTTCACATCGTTGAAACATCTGACAATCCTGTCGGTCTCATGGCCATTCTTATTGTAAAACAATGGAGGTTCCTCATTTCGGTTATATTAACGGATTTTGACAGACAGTTGGTCTCCTTGACGAAGACAATCGCTTTCAAGTCAGTTAAAACATTTTCAATTCGAAACATTCACTAACCGAGCCTTGTTCGAGGCAGACGTATTTCAGTTTGTTCTCGAAAAATTTAACGGCTATTTCGATAAAATCCAAATTTATTCCAAATTTCAATCTAAAAAATAATTGTTAATTGTTAAACAAAGTTTATCACATAAATTTTATTCCAAATTACACACGATTTTTGGGTAATTTTTCTTCAACGACGATTTTTCCGAGTAATGTTCCTGTCCTGAGCGACCCATCCTCTCTGATCTGAAGTACCTATCTTCGATGTACCCGAACCAGAGTCCATATCCGACCTGAACAGTCCTGACCACCGATGATCGCAGAATTCGGCCCTGTAAAAAGGTACTCCTCGTCAAATCTACCTAAAAAATAAACGTATTATTTCAATTCTAATCTAAATTGAATTGTACTTATAAGAAATTTTATTTTAATCCTTTCTGCAAAATTTGAGGTTAGAAAATCGTTTGTAACATAGCTAAGCGGTCTCCAGTTACTTTGGGGAAATTTGTGTATTTAGGTTTATAAGTATTTGTTATATTTTTACGTTACGAACCAATATCCAGTGATTTACCATCAAGGTTGGCTACTCTGTTTCACACGTCTATTTTAAAACTAGCTTAACTCCATTTGAACGGTCAGAAAACGCGGGATTTTTAAAATTTATTTCAAACGTATTTAAGTACGAAACTATGACTTTGAATTGCAAAAGGTGGAATTACTTAATGAAACTTTAGTGTTATTAATTTAAACGGACTCACGGACTGACCTGAGATTATTATCCATAGATTGATGTCTGATATTAAACAAGTCGCATTTTGAATTTTTTTAATTAAATAAAATCACTTTTATCCACTATTAAATGTTTTAATTTTACTTAATAGTTTGAATCTATTAAGCGCACAGACATTATCATGCCTATGAGATCATTTAAACTGGTCTTAAACATTGAATTTGAGGGAGAGGACAATGACAACATCATCCTACCACATCTCTATGCGTACTGAGTTAATATATAAGAGAGTTAACGAGCTATTCAATATTTTTTTTATGTCACCGCCCCTCGATCGGAAATTTCTCGCCCTGCATGCCATCTGGCTGGTGAGACAGAACACTTCTAAATCAAAATTATAAAAAATAGATGATACTGGTATATATAAAACTTGATTTTTTCTAATTCAATTAATGTATTTGTTTTAAAAGTTATTTTTTTTAATCTGGGCTGTATGCTACTGTGTAGCGTAACAATACATTTTCTTATTTTGCCAGAAATAGTATGAACATGTCAGGTAATGGGTGTATGTCAGCCACTGGTTGTTTTACCTTACCTATGGATATCGTATTGGCAAAAAAAAAAACAGAAATAGTTGAAATAGTAATATAATTGACAATTATAATAATTAAAGCATTGGAGAGAACTATTTCTGGTTTTTTTTTGCCAATACCATATCCGTACTACCACCCAATTCGAAAGCTTACAATAAACAATAAAATGTACGTACTGCAAGGATTATATATATATATTTTTTTGGGAAGTTAAGATGATACAAAAGGTCAATGATCGAGCAGCCGAGGTATTCTCGAACAAACTATTAATTACTGACCCCGAAAATAAAAAAAAAAAAATCCAAAAAAGGAATTAAGAAAGGCAGCAAGCAGAAAGAGAGGAATAAAACCTCACTATAATCGCAGTACAGAAACTGCAATCATCGGCGTTGTTCGGTTAATAGGCTGGGCGTGGTGTTGTCATTTGACGAATTCCTACGGGCGTAGCAATTCATAAAAACCCATCGCAGCATATTGAGCAGAGGTTTTCGAAACGCCTTAACAATCGCCCGGACTTCTCATCGGAATTCCGCCTTGTCGGACCCCGAGCCGTTTATCCTTTCGCGATATATTATATCCGCACCCACCTACATTGCCCTCGCTAGTTCCTCTTCAACGTTAAGACGGCGACAACGATTGCGACGACTGTACGGTGAGATAACATCGAAGAAGAGATGCAATAACGGGAACGAGTCGCACTGTCGGCTGATTACCTGATAAGCTCTCCTGAAATATATGACATGGTGTGCGCACGTACCGTTGTGCTCCGGCTGCAACCGGAGGTTAATTCGGCAAAATTTCGAGCGCCTCGCATTGTCTCGCTTAATGACCGCAATCTTCTCTCATTGTAGTGGTTCTAGTGTTTCTCCTCGCTTACGCTTTATTGCGATTCGCGATTTTAGTACGCCTTGTAATCCAAAGCCTTTACTTTTATCGACGTCTATGAGTTTTGTGGATAGCCGATCTGAAATTGCAAATTGTGTTACCGATTTAAACTTACAGTTGGCATGAAGAAAGGCTCTACTTCGATAGGCCATTGAAAAGTACCCTCACAGATATAGAACCAAAATTAAAGGGAATGGGTACTATTACCACACATATTTAATGAGTGTCTCTCCTCAGGCACATTTCCAGCAAAGCTAAAAATAAGTAAAATAATGACCCATCACACAATAAAAGGAAATAAAACTCAATTAGAAAATTATAGGCCAATAGCAATACCGTCCGTCTTCGCCAAAATATTCTAAAGACTCATTAACACTCCGTTTAAAACCGATTATTTAACAAAGAAGGACTCATTTCTGAAAGTCAAATTTGGATTCATAGCCGGCAAATCAACATGTGATGCCATATATCACGCTCTAAGCTACATATATGAAGAACTAGATAATAAAAATAATGTCGTTGGAATCTTCCTTGACTTGTCAAAAGCTTTCGATATAATAGATCATTCCTTACTACTTTAAAAAATGTGGGACATGGGAATACGCGGAATTGCATACGATCTTTTTGTATCCTTTCTTAGAGATCGATCGTTCTTAGTCTCTGTCTCAGGCTGTCGAGGTAATGTTCAAAAAAATTATTCCTCATCTAGTAAAATAAATAACGGCGTACTCCAAGGATCTATCCTGAGCCCCACACTCTTTATAATTTTGGTAATAATAGTCTGCCGCCCGCATTGACCGTTGTGTCCTGTCTCAGTATGCGGACGATACAAGTTGCATCGTCTCGGGATCGTCATTTGAAAGTGTTTCGGTGTCTGCCGCAACTGTAGTGAGCGCGTATGGCTCCTGGTGTAGAAGTAATCGCCTTATGTTGAACACTGGAAAACGGGGGTAGTGCACTTCAGAGCATGCCCAAGGTCTGAACCCGTAACGCTGAGTCTACAGCATGGCGAAGAACTAATTCCGGAATGTAGTTCGGTCAGATTTCTTGGTCTAATCCTTGACAATACATTGAAATATGGGGAGCATTGCTCGGCCTTGGAGGGGAAATTGTGTTCGGCCCTATACGGCATACGCAATCTTCGTAAGTGTGTAGGTGTCCCAGCAACTTGGTTTTATTCGGTTATGTTGAGTACGCTTGCGGTATGGCATCATCTTCTGGGGAATCTATGCCGGCAGCAAGAAAATTTATCTAATATGCAAAAGAGATCATCAGAATGTATGGCCGGTGGCTTCATCGCGGGAATCCTGTCGCCCACTATTATAAAATTTCAAAATACTGCCTTTGTGGTCAATTTATCTTTATGAATATTAATATTTTTCAAAAGACGCGAAAACAACCTTCCTACGGAATGGTGATATCAATAATCATATGACCACAAGGTCCTGCGACAAATTAAGTGTCCCTCGCCATAGAACGTCACTCTTTGAGCACAGCCCACAATACGCAGCTATCACATACTTCAATAAACTACCCATTGAAATTCGCCGAGCCAGCACCTTTCTCCGATTTAAAAGGATGCTGCGTAACTTCTTACTGGAAAATATTTTTTATAGTAGTGACGAATTCATGATTGCATGAGCTCCTATATAGTAACACTTGTTGTTGGTGTGCATATATTTCATTCTACGTTTTTTACACATACATATGCACATCTTCCTCTACCTCCTCTTGTCCTTTTATACTTATCTGTTTGATATTTGTATTTTTATGCTGTATGTTTAGGTATTGTTTGACAATGTCGATGTTTTTATAATTAATGACAAAAAAAAAATATTGTAAATACAAAAAAATAGCTTAATCCGTGTCACCCCATTCAACATATTCGCATAAGAGCGGAAAAATTGAATATTTTTAAAATTATTTGAAAAAATATATAAGCTGTTACAGTTTATGGGTATTCTATGAAAAACCAAAGACTATTTTCGTTCACTCAGTTCAAAGTCGTCATTTGCCGCTATTGAGAGGTGATTTCTTTGAGTTTGCTTTAAGGTGCCAACTTTTTTTTATGACAAACCTAAAGGTATTCAACCTTTAGGTTTGCTATAATTTTTTTCAGTTTTGTTTCTGGATGGTATAACTTGTAAATAAAAAATAAAATCTCTTTGAATGATCTTAGTAGAAGCTATTCGTTATTGTTTTTTTTTAAGATTAAAATAATTTTTCATCAGTTTCAGGATTATTTGGGCATGTTCCAGTTCCAGTAATATAAGAAATAATATTGTAAAAAATTGTAACAATAAAATAATATTTAATGCTGTACATGCAGTTCAATTTCATTACTACTTTCCCTTTTTGATGTGTGGTAGAATATACAAATAAAAAATATAAAATTTGTAAAGAAACATGATCGGTTTCAGGATTATTTATATGTGTATTTCAGTCTTAGTAGTTCTGAAAGCACTGTGGTATATAAAATAATTTTGTAACAATAAATAATAATAAATAATAATAAATAATATATTATTTATTGTCATATTTATCATTAATGTATATTTATAATATAAAGTTTATTTTATATTATTTAATTCCGTACATGCAGTTCAAAGTTCTCCTTTCAGGTGATCTTTTGAGTTAGCTTTTAGGCGCCAACTTGACCTTTATGTTGTATAGAAATGCATGTATTCGGGTATACTTTTCTCAGTTTCTTCCAAATGTATTCGTTACACACCTTATGAACTTAAAACTCTTCTTTTGATTTGCAACCTCCACCGATTTCCTCTGAAACGAAGAATCTTCATCGTTATATATGATATTATTAGTAACTTTTTTAATGCTCTATCAGAGTTGAGTCTTGAGTAAAGTATCTGGGTGTTACCCTCGTTGCAAAACTGAGCTGGAAAAATCACTTAGTTAAAACAACGACCAGGGCTACGCAACTATTTTGGCGCTGCAGGAGAGTTGCTGGTAAAACCTGGGGACTAAAGCTGAGGGTAATCCATTGGCTACATACTGCCGTGATAAAACCAGCGATAACATATGGGGCAGTAGTCTAGTGGAGGAGGACAGAAGTGTCCTCCGCAGTGAAGCTGCTAACCCCTGTCCAAAGACAGGCATTGCTGGGAATCACTGGTGCAACTAACAGCACAGGAACCGCTTCTTTGGAGACCATTGTGAGCTTCCCCCGCTGGAGCTTTATGTGAGAGCGGAGGCAATGAATGCGATCCTTAGACTGAAAGCCAACAACCTGTGGCATCCCAACTTCAGGGTGGGAATGCACACTTATACTACGGGCACGATGCTGGACGGGCCATCACGGATATCTTCACTGGAAAGGTGAAAGTCTCGAAATATCGAACAGAGACCAAGCACATAGCGAGATCGTTGCTATTGATAACTGGTTGACGAATGCATCCAAGTCCAGCCAGGGCACAGGAGCCGGTATTTGTGGACCCAGACCTAATCAAGGATATCCCTAAGCTTGGGCAAGCATACAACGGTCTTCCAGGCAGAGGATCCGTCCTTGCAGCAAGTGCAGAAATGATTGCAAAAAGGGGCTACATGAGGAGGAAAATTAATATAATGACTGACAGCCAGGCTGTCATCAAACCCCGTAACTAGATCAAAACTAGTTAGAGACTGCAAAAAATCCCTCAATGCGCTGGCACGAGACTACACGGTGTCTCTGATTTGGGTGCCGGGACATAAGAAGGATATAAAGGGCAATGTAATAGCCGATGAACTAGTCAAGGAGGGCTCTAAAAGGCACTTCATGGGTCCAGACCCCGTATGTGGGATTTATAAGGATTCCACAAGAAGAGAGATCTGGACCTGGTTAGATAAAGAAAGTACAAAGAAATGGAGGTCGACTGAAGGTCAACTCCATACCAAAGCGGTAATAGGGGATGGGGGTGCCAGATTCTCTGATAATCTTCTCAGGCGCAGTAGGAAAGAAGCTAAAACTATTGCTGGGCTGGTAACTGGTGGACACTGTACCCTGAAAAAGGATTTATACAACTCAGGCCGAGTAAGCGAACCGTGGTGCAGAATATGCGAACTACAGCAGGAAACGAGTTTACATGTAATCTGCACATGTGAGGAACTGAAGGTGCTCAGGCAGAAATATTTCGGGAGAGATCTGTTGGAGCCCTCGAAGGTTCTCATGTTCCCACTGGGCAAAATACTGGGCTTTATAGAGAACACCAAGCTGCTCGAGTGGAAATAATGGTATAATGAGCACCTAGGTCAAGTATTCGGACTTTACGTGCCCACCCTAACTTAATGAATGAATGAATGAATACCACAGTTGGACTTATTGGCGATAAATACAGTAGTTTTTTAACACAATTGACGATTGAAATAATATTAGACAATTTTTCTTTATGCCACGTAATACTTGCCTGTTCTGCAATGCAATTTAACATATTAACTCCTTTGTGTATGAGTTTCTTTTTAAAAAGAATGCAAAACATATACTTGCTTAATGTTGGTCTTGATATAACATATATTTAGTTTTTAAATAACACATTAACGAGAAATACAACAACTTTTTAAACACAAATGACGATTGAAATAATATTTGAAAAAATTTCCATTATGCCACGTAGTATCTGCCTGCTCTGAGGTACGGAAATATTTCTCTATAACATTATAGAACTAAAATATTTATGGCGGACTTAATATCATTAATTTTATTAGTATACGTGCCTGTGCTTAAGCAATAAAGTTTTCCGATGTAGTTACTGAACGAATATCCATTCAACTTTAATCTCATTATAAGCAAACTTAGAACTTAATAAGGAAATAACTTCGTTGCATACCAATTGATTCCGAATTCAAGTGTATTAGCGCAACTTTTTAAATAAGTTTCCGGTATTTCGTTGCTTTAATAACTATCCGATGAAATTAAATCCCTCTTCAGCTTTTAAAGAGAAGACGGAGGGGATAAAATGCAATCCGATCTTATTTGTTATTGACTGCTTCAAATCGCAGACCGTAACAAGTGACTCTTAATAAAAGGGACAACTTTAATTCGAAACTCTTTCTTTTTTTAGATTCTCGGACATTCGGACGATGTTTCCGAGTTTACTCGCCACCACGGGACGATTGCTTTCCTTTTCTTCTTCCTCTTTCCTCTTCGTCCACCTCGCGTCTCTTTCTCTGTCAAATAGTCCGCCAATATCCTCCCACATTCAGCCGATGCCCGATTTTATTTTCATTTCCCGTGAGTTTTAAATTCTATGCGATACTTTTTAAGTTTGAGCTTCTCTTCGTCGTCTCTCTCGGTCGCAATTGTATTATACGACGGTGTAGTGGGGACAAAAGACGATCTACCACGAAATGGATTCCCCGAATCTAGTGCAATTCTTCCGAACGGATCGGTTATCAGGAGAGAGAGGATCGTTTGCGTAGCTTGCAATTCGCATTTACGTATTCTAGTGGAACTAGTCAGTGATCTTGAAACGCTGCATGCATTGTGTGGTCCCATATTCGCTATTCGGTTTGAGTTGTAGGAATTGCAAGAACAACCGATGGCGAGCTTTTATTTCTATTGGTCAGGCTATCAGAAACAAATAGGCTAACTGTGTTATTTATTCTGTTGAAATAGTGTTCTTCATCTCTAATTTCAAATAATGGCATAAACTAGAGATGAACAATAAGATAGAACTTGTGTCAAGGAACTTTTAACATAAATTTTGCAAGCAATAATTTACTTCATTATTTGCATGTTTCAATCGTGCGTGACCGATCCTGCTAAAACAATATTAAAACAAGGTAAATCATTGACAATAATACAAGCAGACACGTGGTAATATCTGCAGACGATCACAACCGCAAGATCAAAATGTCACTTGAAGGTTCTACCTATATAATACGTCAAAAAGGTCTCACGACGTCAGTGATAGGTGAAACTAATAGGCTAATTAAAATCTCATCACTTCTAGGTGACATAGAGGATTTGAGAAGCACTTTCGTCCATAATATATTGCGTCACGGTAATTTTAAATCGTATTTATCTAGAACTGGAAGGACTAATGATTCGCATTGTGAATGTGGTGGGGTAGATACGGTATAATATTTAGAGAGTTAGTAGTTATGAACGAATATTTCATACTCTTTAGTGGTCTGAATTGGTATTAAATTATAGCTATTAGATAGTAGCATTAAGGGTATCCAGTAAATATTTTAAATAGAAAGGTTCTAGCTAATATTGGTTAGAATAATTACGATTAAATTTATTTTTAAACATTAGAATAGATATTGGTTTTAGTTCTTCACCTCGTGAAGGTCTATTCTTCCGCGGTTGGAAGAGACGGCTTCTTGGCGTGCGAATATCCGATGTGCTACCTGACGACGGCCTGGCTATCGGAATTGAAAGAACGTGGAGCCTGCCTCCTCCAAACCCAGTAGGATAATAACTACTACAACAAAAAGGCTGCTTCCCAGGTTATGCTCTCAAAGTAAGGTGTAACGCAGTTTTCTTTGGTCCTTGTCGAATACTAGAAGATAATTTAAGTCACTTCACGGTCGCAAATATAGTAACAGTGATAGCTGATTTATTATATTTTTGTAATTATTATTAATAATCGCAAAGAAATTATTTAATTGGGGTAGGAACATTTAAATTGTTATGGAATCCATATAGTACTTAGAATAGGCAGCCTCGTGTAGTATCTTCAAGTAGAGCAGGAGATTTGAGATGAATTGTAACTTTTTAGTTTTTCATAAAAAAAAACTGTTCACAACACAAGCTTTAATCGACGTTCATCACATTTTGTAGAAAAATTACGGAAACTACGTCAGAGGACATTTTGGTAAGATTCGATATAAGTATCACTACTTATTGGCGGAAACAATGTGGCATATGAGTCACCTATTTCAAACGCATATCACGCTTTTTTTGTCCGTGGGCGGATGTAAACCCGAAGAAGGCAACTCACCCAGAAAGACCTATTGTGCCCTCATGTCCATTTTAGCCCTCTCACTCAGGTTGCACCCTATCATAAAAGTTCGCAATCTGACTAAGAGTTAACTTACTGGCTCTGGGTTTGTCCAACCGACCCCAAAGTGCGTCTGCCTTCCCCTGTCCACTGGCGGGCAGTTGACAAGAAGGTGAGCAGAAGTTTCCTCCGCACTCCCACACTTCCTGCACTGGGGAGAGATCACTAGCTCTGTGTGGTACATCTGTTTATTTAGTACGCACTGCCCAATTAAGATTCCTGTGAGTAATCTCATCCCTGCTCATAAAGACTGCATCACGGAGTCTATAGAGTTGTTTTTATGATCCAACTGATGGAAATACTATTAGATCTTGCAGCAGCAAATTAATACTTGGAACATGTTAAGAGCCAAAATATTGAAACAGCCAAAGAGAAAGCAACCGTTTGGGGGAGATGTGCTGATGATACGTTTGTGTTGGGCCATGTGAATGAATTAGTCAAGATCGCTTCTTACAACATCTAAATAATGCACATCTAAACCTAAGTTTTACTACTTGGTTAGAAAGAAGTTCTTGCCAATTGTAAACAACATCCATCAATAATTAGTCTATATGGAAAACTTACATATACAGGCCATTACCCACGTAGAGACTCAAACCATCATACTCGACAAATGGATGCAATAATACATATGCTGGTAGAGCGAGCACAAGGAGTATGCAGCAAAAAAGTGCCAAGGTGTGATAGATACTCCTGTAACACTATTAGTCGTGCTATCAAAAGAATTTACATTAGAGAGATAAGAAAGATAAAAAAGCGAAGGTGTTGGGTATAGCTTACTTACCATACATTAGAAATACGACTGATAAAATATAAAGCATACTTAAACGCTTAAACATCAGCGCGATTCTTACACCAACACGAAAAGTGACAACCCTATTGTAACATTGTGAACACTGTTAACACCAGAAGTGTGTAATACATTATGTTCATCTGACAAAGTATACATTGGCACAGCAGATCGCAAGCTTACTAACCATCCTACTGATCATACTGTACAATTGATGATAAAAACAATTCATTGACTTCGTACCAAATCTTAGTCAACCTACACAAATTTTATTTTTTCAAAATGCGATTGAAGGTTGGAATACTTCCTTTAGTGAAGGTAATTTTTGTAATCATTGAACAGAAACAATTGCAACTAAACTACAAAGAGTATTACTTTCTTGAGGACTAGGAATGGACTGTCTTGGGGATTTTACATAATATAAAAATATCTATTTAATAAAATCATCCAATATATTAGAATATATATTTTTTAAGAGGACACAATTAACACTATGTTACATACCCCAAAATATTAAATTGCTATATAAAATACGGCCGGAGTAATAAAAAATCCAGGTAATATTGCTGCGCTCTGTATAAAAATTCTAAGAAAGTCAATAATAAAAATATCTTTTTCATATCTTCGTTCCGTATTTGAGTGAATACATACTTTAAAAAAAAACTTGGGAGTATACCGATAAAATTACTTCTACTTTAATCCAATAAAGTGGTATAAATTGAAAAATTTACATTTAGAAAACACAAGCGTTTAAGGAATATTCGCTCAGGGCATATATCGTCTCTTTCCTCCCTTTCCGTCCCTGTGGAATAGATGATAATAACATAGAATAGAGTCGTCGCATTTATTTCCATTACCCGGCCAAAACATTAAACAAGCGACATCTTACAAATTTAGTACCAAAATAAAGGCCAATTATGGCGTTTGTGTGCTGCCGCGGTAAATTATGAACGATCTTCTCACTTTTCCGTGTCATTTCTTAAATTGGTTCCGTTTGTTTCGGGAAAATATGAAGCTTTCTTATATTTATTGTTGCGTTCATTTGTAAAATAATATCTACTTCATCATATTTTATAGATGGTTTTACCATGTCCTTCAAACTCTAATAATCCTAATTATAAGTGCGAAGTGGAAATTCCGTATTAAAATTAGATAAAGAAAGCTTACATCTTCCTACGTATTTCCTTTCTAAGAATTCTCCGTTCATTTAAAATATATTTCATTAATAAAAAGTTTGACAAAACTGGTTACATCATAAGTAAACCTTTATTCTATGAAATTAATTCATAATTTACCCGGGCTAATTAAGGAAACATACTAGTCATGTTGCAAAACTGTAAGGCTCCTACAGGGAGACGATGAGCACGAATATAACTGTAATGTAAGGCGAATGTAATGGAGCGGATTTAAGTTTGGCCGGCAATGACAGTGAGTATCGTGTTTCCACATTGCTCGTCCAGCACTTACATATTTCTATAGCAGTCCCACCATCGGCGGGCAAGAGCAATATACGTTTACATTCTACCATATAACAAAGAAAATATCTATATATATGTGTAGTTACAATACTACAGAAGTTGTCAAAACAGAATGTTAGTATGTATATGTAGACTTGCACTACTAAAGCATTATGAAACAAAAAGTTTATTATTTAAACATTCACTCGCGAGAACAGTATAGAATTCAACATTACTTTGCTAATATGATTGCTATTTAGATATGAAATTACATTCCAGAATAATATAAACTAACAAATATTTATTGATGTGATATTCTTAGTACAGTACCAAAGAAAACTTACTTTTTGTACAGGCTGGGCACTGGCGATATATCTCTGGTATTATACACATGTATCATTAGAGCGATGAAAAGATATAGTTGTGGCGATGAACGAGAAAAACCATGTATCTTCTTTTGTTCCCCACCAGTGGGTGAAAGTGCTAATCCCCTGGAAGTGCAACTACATAATCATCATCCAAGTAACATTCGCGGGTAACGAGAACGTGTAGATCACTATAAAAATTAGTAAATAGTTCCGTAACTTTGAAGTAATTAATACATGTTCCCATAACGTAGCAAACACTTTGAGTGTAACCTTCAAAAGGTGTAGATTTTAAATTCATAAGATAAGGTTTAATGGGCATGGCAGCCGAAGTATGAATCAATAATTAATTTTCCAATTCTAAGCTTTCAATCAAATTGAGGGTGACGTTGGAGACAAATAACATAAAACAATAAGAACAAACAACAGAACATGTTAAAAAGTAACAATTTAAAATTAGAAATAACAAAACAAAGTACGGGAAGAGGCCATGACAGCGTGCACACGTCAGCTTGTCCGCTTCGGCGCGGTGGCTTCAGTAGGTCTTCAATGACAACCAACTAGTTGAGAGTAAACCAGGCAACATGGGGAGGGCAGTTAGATTGCCAGCTTGTATCGCTTGTATTTCGAAATTTTGCGACATCTTACCAATGGATTCATAACTATTCAGAAGATAGTACCAAGTAAAATCCGCAAGGGTCGCCCTATTAGCTAATGACGTTCGTGTTTACTATTTCCAGCAGCCATTTTCTGTTTAACAACCGAGTGACATTTATTCTTTGTTTTTTTGCGTTTGTGATTTTGTGTTGTTTAAGATTAAAGTGAACTATATTTTTTGTTAGAGTGACTTACGGATAATTTGTTATGATATATGCAAAATAGCGATATCAAAACAAAAAAGTAAACTACCATCTATCGAAAATTGGATACGTATGATTGATGGGTTTATGGAGAGAATTTTCTTCACTTAGCTTTACATACCATCGAGAATTTCTTCTGCTGCATCAGAAGTCATGGTGTGAGGAACATCAATCCCACTTGCGAGGGCTTCATAAATTAATTTAAAACATTGACCATTAATAAAATTTATTTTCTTCAAAGTCAGTGAATTCAAATTGTGAAAATGACGTCTCCGAAAAACTCTTAGACAATTTTCGGGAATTTTTAAATCAGAAGCCAGTCAGTAAACCATCCATTACCAGTATTAATTTAATGGTAGATGTAACACATAAGCCGGTACATGTTTATATAGAAAATTACGTCTGCGAATGCGAGAGAAATGCGAGAAAAATATATAAACAAGTGGACAAATGCGATACCTGCATGAAAAATTTACTCGTAACATCTGATGGAGACCAACATAAATTAATTATGGCAAAGCAATATGATCTTAAATCATTAATGTTGCCATCAACATTGTTCATGAGTATTTTTCATGAACGTGCAATTGTAGTGTCCCAAGAAATTGTCAGAAATTGTTTAAACAATAATATTTGTCGCACAATCGTAGAATGTGTTAAAAGTAGGATGGATTTTAGCAATATTATATGTGAACGTCATCCTGATTTAGTAGATATTTTTCTAAATAAATTTAGTCAACCTTATGATTTTCGGGTGGACAAAATCTATAAATAAGATTCTTAATGGCAAAGACTGTTGTTTTAAACCTTTAACTATTAATGACCCTGTTAAAAACGTAGCTTCCCATAAACAGCAAAAGAAACAGAAATAATGCGCAACATAGTAATTTTAAATCAATTTTTAATTAGTGCATTTTGACTAATTTCAAGACATTTACAATCCTATTTTTTTTTTCCTTTTTTTTCGTGTTAAGATCTGAAATCACAGCTTAGTATCGTGAAGTGTATAATAAAATATTTACTTACATTATGTGTTTTAATTGTAACAGACATTTCTATTGTAAAAAAGAATGATACTTTACCAAAAAACTGTATTTTGTTCATTTAAAAAGAAAACAATAATTGAATATTTAATTTTTCTGGTAAAATATCAATTTTCATTTGAACTAAGTTTGTACTTCAGAACTAAGCAGTATTAAGTCGAATGCAAAACAATTAGGCTTAATACTGTTTAGTTCAGAGGTACAAATGTAATAGCTACATCTTTTGATGTAGCTATTACATTTTATCAGGGGTACATTTTTCAAAAAATACCGCCTTTTTTAGTTACGAACCATTGTGGTGTAGGTTTCAATAATATCTCCAATAGTTATGAATCCATAGGTAAGATGGCGCCCTTAAAAAAATATCCAATTTTTATACAAAGAGAGACCATTCTATTTTATCCTTTTCTATGCCAGGCAACTAAGTTGAATCAACCAAACCGCCACGTCTGAAGGAGATCTTACTGGTGTGTACGAAGTTTTAAATGTCATATAAAACCAAAATTATGGTAAACAAACAAAGTATTTCTGCAAAGCGAAATCGTCTGTGGTGAATCAACAGATGTTTCTTCGAAGACTAATACACATTCTTGTGAGGCCATAAATGTCCTCTATTTTACGTCGACAACTGATGCGGTACAAAGCAAAAACAGGTGTGTACGTTACGTATACAAAACTAAGGTAATTGAGATTAGTTTGTCTTTGAGGTACTGCTCGAAATTGTAACAGGAACGGTTAGGTACATACATATACAAGTAGTGTATGTACGCGTATGGTAATATGATTTCGCAGTTCGAAATTCGTATTCCTGTAAAGGCTTGCGGTTGTTACATTGTAGCAATTAAACTCTCTCATATCGTCGAGGTTAATGTTATTTATTATGGAAATGTTTACGTTTAGAAGATTTTAAGCTAAGAAATTATACAGTAAAATATTTAAATGAATGGGCGGATTCTTACAAAAAATTTGGTGTTATTTGGGCGTATTAGCACAAATTCAGTAAAAAACATTATTCCAATTGCATTAAGGTGATCTATTTAAAGAATTTTATTTGTCTATGCAAACATATACTGTATGAGCAGTCAAAACAATAAAATGAAATAATGAAAAAATCGATTTTATCTACTGGTGAGGTGACAAAAACACTTAAACATTTCATAATTGAAATTATTTCCATGGGAAGTATTAAAATGTTAGTCGAATAAATGGCACTTCTCGAATCTAATGCATGAATCTGTCGAACGAATACTTATTTAATAAATTAATTGTGGACAAAGGAGCAAAGTGAGCTCACAATCAAAACAATCAAATAAATGTTTAATACGTATGGAAAGTAACAGGGGACATCTATTCTTCACTAGTGTAACGTAAATAATATATTTCTAATCGATAATATACAGGGTGAGTTTTTTATCTTGAGACAACGGAATATCTTTAAAACACTGCATCAAATCAAAAAAAGATCTTAATAAGATTTGTTATAATGTAGGGGGCTCACTGAATGGTGCCGAACTCGATCCCCCAACTCACCCCCCAGAGTGGGAGAGCGGATGACTTTGAAATATTAAATGGGAACCAACATTTTGTATTGCAGATTCGGATTCTACGCCATCAAGTATGTAGTTCTTGTTTGAAACTTTTTTTCGATTCGTAACAGATTGCGCTGTAATCGCAAAAAATGATTGTGAACGTCTAGAAAAATACACAAAAAAAGAGAAGCACGCAAACATGATTTTGTGTTTTTTTTTATTTTAACATTAAATAACATTTCAAAAAGCCATGTGTTCGAAACTGGGCCCCTTCACTTCGATACATTTATTTATTCGCAATTCGAATGCTATTCAACGATACTAAACCGTACTTTATTCAGTGCTTGACAAGCTGTGAATACTGAATACTTACACACTGTCCGATCCCCATAAGTAATATAAGTGTAAGTAAGCATATATTTTGCTAATATTGGTAGATATACGGTGTATCCCCGGATGGTCTGAACAAGGGGGATTTTTTTTATATTTGGATCTTAACGCAAAAATGTCATTCTTTATAAAATATCTTGCTTGTCTAAAAACCACCAATTTTAAAACAAAAATCTAAATATTCTGTTTAGCGGTTGAGAAAATTACAAAAATACACTTGAGTTAAAGAAAAACATCTTATTTTATTCAGCGTGGCATCCTCCAACTCTACACACCCTTTTCAGCTCTACGTACAAATTCTTTACTAACATTGTGGAATATATATTCAGTGCTAGAACTTACCGCTTTCGTTTGTTTTAAAATTTCAAAATTGTTATTCAAATTAGTATTATAAACTTGCTGTTTAACATATACCCACGAACAGAAGTCCAATGGACTTCATCAGGGAAACAAGCCAGCCAATTGACGGATCCGTGACGACCTATCCATCTGTTTCCAAAATGTTTTTGGAAATAATTTTTTACCAACACTGTTGAATAAGCATCCATCTTGTTGAAAAAATACATTTTTAAAGTTAGGTTACTGCAAGTGACAAGAAAAAACTGAAGCGACTCCAAATACGTATTGCTGTGGACGAACACCTTTGAGTTCGCCAGAGTTTTTTTTTTTAAAGCGGCACAGATGTTAATTTTCATCCCGATTTACCTTTTTCGATGTCGCGTAGAAATTCTCACAAACATTTTTATTTTGTAATTAAGTTTTTTTTTATTGTATTGATTTGATTGTTTGATTAATTTTATGTAATTGTTCAGTTTATTTTATATTCATTCTTTTGTACATTTTGTATTTACCAGTAGTGTGTATAGTTCATTGTGTTATTCTAGTTTTTTGCTTTGCGATTCGTGCGACTTTGTAGCACGCAGATGATATTTTATATATATTACCGTGTTAGGGCCTCAAAAAGGAGAGTTCTTTGACGAGATGTCGTGTAAGTAGATTGTTATTTGATTTTCATTGCTGTTTTTTGATTTTTCATTATTATATTTGAATTTTGTTCGGTTAAATTGAAATCTATCTCTTGAGTCAGGGAACTCAGTTAGATAATAAGAGTTGTTGTAGTTTTTGTGCACAAATTTATTATAAAATCTGTTATTATCATAATTTGTTCTAGAAGGGATTGTAAGTTTTAAGAGTTTTATTTTTTTTCCGTTTCTAGTTTTCAAATTAGTTTTATTTATTAATCACCTCGTTGAAAGATGAAAAGAAAGCATTGTGCTTGTGTTTATATTTCAATTTTGGAAATTTATTTGTTTTCCACGTTTAATGTTAATTTTAGTTGTTTTAACCTTGAGACCACGTGGATTATTTGAGAAGCAGAATTTTTCTTCTAGAACAAATCTACCATTTTGTTGATTAGAGGATTTTGAATTATCCTTTTTAAATTGTAAATTCACGCAGGGTTTGGTTTCAACCAAGACGTTCCGTCTACGGTTTTTTTTTACCCCTGTAATTTGTATTAAATGTTTTTTTTTTCTTTTTTTTTAACAATAAAGTTAATGATTGTAAATATCATTCTAAATTATAGTTCTTTTATTTTTGAATCAACCATTTCAATCTTTGGGGGATTTTAAAGTAAGTCAAATTTTTCAAACGCCCACAATTACTTTCATGAAAGTAACCCTGAATTCAGATGTTCTTTTGCGCCCTTTTAAATTTTTATCCACTGAGCTAGTTGATTTAATTTTTTTTTTAATTTCACTTTTCATATATGCTGGTACCTCCAGTTCACAGCAGTATGTTGATTCACACTTTCATTAAAAAAAATACGAACCCATAATTTTTCCATATATAACACCACACCACACATTAACCTTTTTGTAATGCTGATTTCTAGTTGCAATTTTGAAATTAGGATTTTCTATAGATCAAAATCTACAATTTCTAACTTTTCCACTGGTTGTAAACGTTAATTCATCCGAAAGAAAAATGTTTTGTGCAAAAATTTTGATTTACAGACCGATTTTCTCCTACCCATAAGCTAAAATCTGATAAGGTTTAGTTTTGTTTTCTTTAAAAAAAACCTTTGTAAATGTCATTTGCTATGTAATTGATTTAATTTTGAATTAATTTAATGAATTTTCGTAAGGATAATTGTGGATTTGTTTCTATAGAATCTAGAGTCGGTATTGTTGCAGCATCTTCTTCATCGTGTATCCTTTATTCTTTTCTTGTTGCCATGTACGCTACCTGTTCTTTCAATTTTCTCTACCAAATTTCGTAAACCATTAACCTACACGTGAATATAAGAAAACTTCTCTTGAAATTTTTGAATTGCAAAATTGTAAGAAGCGCCATCAGTTCCATAACATTGAACGAGGCAAACTATTAAATAAGTCCTGGTAAAGATTGAAAAATACGTAATGACATTGACAAATAACACGTAACTTATCACATAAGATAACAGAGTGATTTGATTTAACCAAAAACATGACATTCAGAAACCCTTAAATTTTTGTGCGTTTTTGTAATTTTCTCAGCTATTAAAAAGAAAATTTAGATTTTTGTTTCGGAATTGGTGGTTTTAAGACAAGCATAACTTATAAAGAATGATAGCTTCGCGTTAAGTTTGAAATATTTTCTCTCTCTCTCTTGTCAAGCCCATTTAGGGACACACTGTATAGATAGATAGATACTTGATTCGCCAAAAAATCACAAGCATGTGACGTAAGCGTCGTCAATAATATTTATTGTATACATAATAATAATAATAATAATATAATAATAATAATAATAATAACAAAAAGTAAATGTAAACACACACAATGATAAAAAATACGCACATTATAACAAAATTAACAAACAGTATGAGTAACAGAAAGAGTGGCAATATATGTGTTAAAACAATACTATTCCTATATCGGCTGCAGAGCCCATGGACGCTAGCAAAAGTCGATAACTTTCCAATATTGACATACAAGTGCATTAAAAGTTTATAGATATAGATGGAAGTTACGGTCAAAATGACATGTGTTCTAAAAGTTGTTCTGCAAGAACTATTAAACGGTAAATCACATAGCAATCGTAAGATTCGCTTTTGTATCACAAACACACGGCTTATTGTACACACTTGGCGCCAAACAATAATTCAATAAGTCAAAGCACAATAGACAAAATAATACGCGTGATAAATATCAATTCATGATTTAATATCCAAGACAGATTTGAGTGAACTAATGACATAATAGGCTTTTTGACGTCTAGCATATATGCTCTCTATATGACCGTTCCATGCTAAATTACTATCCAAGATAATACCTAAAAATTTGCAAGTTAACGAGAATACTATTTTTCGCAATTAAATGAAAAATTAAATTCAGAGGAACATCTATATTTATTAAAAAAAATCCATAAAGGCCGTTTTTCCATGATTTATCATTAATTTATTAGTAGAACACCATCTCTAAAATTCACTCAAAACTGTATCAACTTCTTTCAAAATATCAAATTTATTGTCACTACTTACGACAGTGTCGGCACACAAAAAAAATGCCTTCAGAGATATAATGTGGGAGATTATTAATAAATAAGAAACAAATCAAAGGTCCCATTACACCACCTTGTGGTATACCTATATTGACAGGATATAGTTCAGACCTACCACTGTTATGTGTTACAATTATCTTTCTATCGCTCAAAAAAGAGAATCCATTGGTTTAAAATACCACGAATACCTAATTTGTTCAACTTTTCGGATACAAATGAGCATCTAACTGTGTCACAAGCTCTTGTTAGACCAAATAAAACACAAACTACAGATCTACTAACAGCAATCTGGTAATGAATATGTTGAATGCAGTCTCCTATAAATAATTAAAGCAGTGTCTAAACTAAATGTATTTACCATTCCGATTTCTATTTATCTTTTTAGGTTGTCAATCGTACAAAAAGCTGCCATATGCACATACCGAATAACTTTTAAGCATAAAAATAACGTTGCGTTGAACAAATAAATTTTTGTATTTTTGTTAAACCCCAATCTTGTTGTTTTAGATATCGAAACTTTAACAAAAAGTAAAAGTTTATTTTAATCGTCGTTTTAACCTATTAAATGATTAAATGAATCTAAAAATATTTAAAACTGTAAAAGGCGTTGAAAGCTGAAGTATACTTAAAGTACATGCCTTTCATTCATCAGAAGGATTTATATATATATAAAAACCATGTGCAAAAGGTTTCGGCATCACTAATTAAATTCTGAAAGTAATTAACGGAGTTCACAGATCCAACTGAAAGTGTATATGTGATCCCCGGCATTAATTATTTAATTAAAAGCTGACCCCGACCCATTTCAGCACTTAACTTCTTGATAGATACACGAAATGTCTCTTTAAGTCTACTGTGTTATGACGCGTACTGGCAGCGCCTGATAAATAAATTAACAGAAATTGACGGCGGGCAAATGCAGTTTTTGTCGCGCCACCTTGCCTGTCGTCCTTCTAGGGTGGCCTTTGTCGCTTGTCACTCTGCTCCCCTGGAACGGGGAAAAGTCTCCGGAATTCGCTCGTCAGGGTACTTCCGCGCACAATCACTCAGAGCCCCGCTAAGATTAATGAGGATATCGAGTGCCGAGGTTCAATAAGATTCTCGGAGCTGTTATCGAATTCTAAAGTAAACTCCATTACCATCACCTGTTTAATGTTACGAGGCGGCGGAGTGCACCTTCCGACACAATTAATTACTCTATGTTCTGTCCAGAACTTTACACAGATCGGCTCTTCTTCCGACGGTGGAAGTAATTCCATTGATTTTTTTTAACGATCACCGCCGTGGGCCCGGTGAATTATAATGGCTGTAAGTTCTTGATTAACGGTGAACCATATCGAATCCATTCTACATTAATTTTGATCCGGACGTTAATTCATTTTAATGGAACGCATGAACTGTAATGATTACATCAATAGATGAGATATACCGTTACGATAATCTAATTTAAGATTTAATGAATAATCTTAGAGAAGTGCGTTGCATTATATGTACCAAGATTTGAGCTTCAAATTAACATTTTAGGTACAGGTGAAGTTACAGCCCATATAAATAAATCGTCCAGAAAATCTGCATTCTTAACTTGAATATCGCTAGCTTACAGCTGTCAATATAATCAGTTGTTTTACATTTTTCAATAACAAAAAATATGCTCGGGATTTCAAAATTTGAATTTTGTTTAGTTCAGTAAAATTAAATATTTCAAATAAATCAAAAAAATTAAATTTATTTATGAGTTCTTTATTCGTATACACTTTCCTTTCCTTTTTTTCATATAAAAATAAAATACAACAACTTAGTGATCTTTATTCACCTAGCAACCTCTCTGATAAATGAGTGAATATTGTAGAGAGTCAAATCACCGGTCAATTTAGCCTTCTAAACGCTTGCTAACGAATAGGCAGTTCGCTCCCAAAGCCTCTTCTCTGATTATATAAATTTGAGAAAATCTAATTATCAAATATTGTTATAAAAACACATTAAACGTGCAATAAAAGAATATTTTAACACAAAAGAAATAACTCTTTATTACAAAACCAAAATGCTATGCTTTTCCAATAGCTCGTAAATGGCAGCTCTTAAATCACAGGTACGCATATTGAGATCATAAATACTGTATAAAATAAGTTATTTAATACGTATTCGCACTTCCCTGGAACTTTAACTTTAAACGAATGAGGTTATAGAAACGTCAGAATTATAGCGTAAAATTTGAAAATCAGCGCCATCTATCCGTACACTTCTCGCAGGAAAAATCGGGACACCAGTAATCGTCAATTTTAAAATTTCTTGGGTGTAAATGCAGCTTTCAGATGATATATTCACTTATCAAAGCCATAAATGACTTTTTTGTAGGTGTTATTGCGATCACAGGTAAAGATAAAAAATTTAATCAGAAATATAAACGTATAGAGAGAAAGAGGTTTATATATAAAATAAACACATTGGAGTTTCGGCGGCGGCGTTTCCTTTAGAAATACCGAATACGGAAATATTCATGCAAAAAATAAAAACATAACAACAAAAAGGCCTCTTGAATAGACGGCTGCATTTAGAAATATAGTATATGTGTAACTTGTTTGATGTTATGCAGAGATAAGTTTTTTTTAAGAAAACATATGGTTATGGGATTTTAAAATTATATTACTTGTTGGTGCTACTTTGATATCAGTTACTTACTTCAACAATAGACAATATGTCAATCACCTTCCTGACTTTTAGGACAATGTCATTTTCACAGATTTATGTTTACCCTGTTATTGATGTATTACTTATTATTATTGTTTAGTATTCTTATTGTTGTTCAGTATTCTTAAATATTGTATTACTTTAAAGAAAACTTTAAAGCAATTAAGTTCGAAAACAAATTATTTTTTTTATTATGTGTAATCCAATGTCTTTGTTCTATTTTATTGAAACACTTTTGGTCTGTAGCACAGATCCAGACAGTAGAAATGTATCAAATTCAAAAACAAATATTTTAGCACTAACTGAGATTGACGAACAATACACTTTCTTACGATGTTTGTTATGTATATAAATGCAATAATGTGTAAACCAAGTGTTGGCCATGTTTCAAGAAAATAGAACGACATTGGATTACACAGACCATAGGTAAAATATATTTTTTGAATATACAATAAACGCAGGGTTAATAAAATAAATAATTTCTTTGCGAACTTAATTGCTTTAAGAATTTTATAAATAACCTTAAAACTATTTTTGACAATTTGTTAATACATAAAAACTTTATGATAATGCAATATTTAAGAATATTAACCAACAATAATAGTTAATACATCAATAATTGTGTGTGTTTTCTTAAAAAAGAATTATCTCTACAGAACATCAAACAAGTTAAATACATATATTATATTTCTAACTGAAACCGTCTATTCAAGAGGCCTTTTTGTTGTTATGTATTTTATTTTTGCATAAGTATTTCTGTATTAGGTATTTCTAAAGGAAACGCCGCCACCGAAACTCCAATGTGTTTATTCAATGTATAAACGTCTTTCTCTCCATACATTTATATTTCTGTTTAAAGCTGCATTTACACCCAAGAAATTTTAAAATTCTCGATTGCTGGTGTCCCGATTTTTCCTGTGAGAAGTGTACATGTCATAAACTAAATTTGTAAGACAAGTGTAATGTCACAAGTGTCAAATCTTAATGAGTGCCAATTTTTTTTAGACAACCTTTAAATATTAAAATTCCTAAAATAACTAATGTAATGGCGGGTCATATAAACTTAACCCCAAAATTTAACGTATCGTGAACACAGCTTGCAGAAATCTAATTTACTGATTAATATTGAATTGAAACTAATTAATTACTTTCTTTTTTAGGTGAGATATACTTGATGAAATACCAACTTGGATGCGAACGGACACTCTAAAGGTAGGTGGGTAGGTAATTCTCTAGGTCAGATTGGATGTTCTATTCGGGCCTCCACTAACGATCATATCATGGAATGGAGTTTCACCCGGGATTCTTCTCAGGAATTTTATAGGAAGTTCTCGACGATTATACGGGTTAAAGTATGGATTTACATCATTCAAATTGATAATTTTTAGGTAAACCATTTATGTAATATTTCTGAGAGTGTCGCATAAAAATTATTATAGGGGGTTAACTAACAAATGTCGTCTTTCGTGGTCACAGGCAGAATGAATGATTTAAATCAACAGTAACAGTTATCTATCTTCGATTGTTATCGCTGTCTGGTAACTAACCTCGAATTCAAATGGATAACCAGTAAATGACATTAAGATAACGCTATTTACTCTAGTTTGAGGGGAATACAGCAAATGTTACTGAACAACCATTCCGAAGAATGAAAAATTTTCCGAAGAAAAATATAATAAAAATACACCAGGTAAGTTTCAATTAACAAATAAAATAAAGTTTACATTATATATAAGGCTATAACTAGAAACTAATCCTGAAATGTTCCATCTTTATAGTTTTTTAAGAAATTTTGAATTTGCCTGTAGAGTAGGCAGCCGAGTATGCGCTTCAACTTACAATAAAAATACTTCTTCATTTGGCTTTGAAACCTGTTTTAAAAGACTCTATATTATATTCTATGCATCTGTTTCCATAGCAATATACCTATATATGGAGACAGAGACGGTTATAATAGAGCCCGATCAATATGCAAACGGATTATTATTAAGCCCGAATCGACATTGTTGATCCTACTTTCCGGATCAATAATGCATCTAGGTAAATTGTGGCCATCATGTGAGGGCTTGAGAAATCTTTTGGTAAATTTTCGCTTGGGCTCATAATTGTACCACTAATAGATTCTACATGGAGCAAAAACTATAACTGTATTCATCAAGATGGCGCACTAACGATTCACATATAAGCCTATAGATCCATCAGATATTAATTAGCCCTTTGAAGATTCCTCGAAGTTCACATTGTCTTGTGAAGCCCGATTGTTTAGCAACAATGTTCTCTTACTTTGTAACGCAAAATCAGGTTGAAAATTTGTGTGCGATTATATTTTCTTTAAAAGTTGCATATTTACTTAATTCACATATTTAAAAGGTTAATTTAAGTTTTATGTAATTTGTAAATTGTAGCTTCACTTAAACATGAAATTTATTGTGGAATTGAAACATAATTAAATTACAAACTTCTCCTAGACGGAACTCCAGTTCAGTGTTTCTGCTGATGATGATAGCTTTGCTATTGAAAGGTACGTCCAGTTTAGTGCAGTTTAATGGTGAGGGGTCTAGGAGAAGTTTGCAGGATTACCAGTGCTACAGTTTGGAGTATTTTTGTCATAATTAAAATAAATGTCCTTTAAATGTTTAACATTTACTGTATTGTTTCATGAAACAGTGGCATCAAAAATATCGATATAACAACGGATAAAATTAGCTAATGGTGTATGAAAGGTTAAATCATTTCAATATAACTTTAGAAATATTTATTCTATCTACAACAGTTAATGAATATGAAACAAAGCAAAAGGCATTTTCATACTGAATTCTTATAAACAAAGGTTTTTTTTTTAATTTAATAACATTTTATGAGTGCAGTTAAAGTTATTGCATACTAGCCCGTCACAACACAGCACGGTGCTGTCAAAAACAGAAGAGAATAAACAACACAAATGAATGAGCAAGTGCCCACTATTCTAACATAGCACGGACTAGTGCGAACGGTACTGAACAATTTGGCGCCTATTGGTAAAAGTGCAGAAGACGCAAATAATTTGTTTTTAACAAATCATTTGCGTCCTCTGCACTGGGATGAAGAATAATTAATTTGCTTGGTCCAAAAATATCAATCAGTTTTGAAAATTCAAAGATCAGGTACTTAGCATCTTAAAATACTGAAAAAAATTTCATCCCACCTTCCTCCAAATCAATAAATTATAAAATTCTCCAAGATTAGATTTTTTTGGTTAATGGAATAAATCCGTCTTGCCTTTTCTTTGTACTTTTCTCTTCTTCTGTAACTATTAATATGATTATTACTGCCATCACACATGGTGAATCTGGTCTGTTGGTCTCCACTGCAAAAATTTGCGATCCCACTTTTCATTGTCATCAGGCGCTGATTAGCTGTGACGGAGACAACCTCTTATTTGAAGATTGACATAATATGCTCTAAAAATTCACCAAATGGTATTTAAAGAAAGGCAATCTTTATTTGATGTGATTTGTGTTTTGCTATAGAATAAATAAATACTGTTATAGATTCATTTCTTCACACACAAGCTAGAAAAAATGGTTCAATAGGTATAACTCTTTCTTTTCAAATAATTTAAGTATTGTGAAATACATAAAATTTTGGAATATTTCAAAAACAAAAATTTATTTTCAATCTAACAAATCTTTTAAATTAATAGAGGAGAATATCAAATGAGAACGATATATCTTTCAAATATTTGTTTTAACTTTTTCACCAAGACAATTAAACATTCATTAATTAATGTTGTCTGTAGATTTTTATATCAGGATAGTTCTGAAATAACCTTTCAAAACTAAATAAGGATAGCCATAATGATACAAACCATAAATACTTAGTACATCCTGGATTTACGTATTTACTTTCTAAGATAATTCTTGTTTTAATTCTTTTATTCGATTTATATCGGTTTAGGAATGGGGTAATTTGAAAATAATTATTACAGAAATTTAGTATCCCAACAATCCCACCCTTGTTCGTAATTATTAAAAATTATTAAAAATATAATTATTTAAAGAAGGATATAAACCCTCCAGCTTTTAATTTATTAATTGCACAAAGTCACATTCATATATTTTTTTTTTATTATTATTCAAAAGATACTGCCAGAATTTTTAGCTCTAAACCTCTTCGAACAATTTACTTTCACTGATATTATAATACTTTCATATTTATTTACACATAAATCACTGAAGAAAGGAAGTCGAAACGTTTGTACATAAAAATGTACTATATTTTGTTAAAAATTTTAATAATTAAAGTTAGCCTAAATTCCAAAAAAAAGAGAATGAAGAAACATAGTTGTGTGGCATCGCATGCAAACCTTCTCCGATATCACAACTTTTCTGTATATACTATCGTACATATAATACAGGGTAACACTGAAAAGAAGTGAACTAATGCAGGGTTATGCTTACAAGCAGTGCCACCACAAATTATGAAAATTACTGTTAACAATAAGAAAAAAGGATTAAAGTAGAAGATGAATACAATGATATTACAATTATACATAAAACAAATACATAAAACAAACAAATAATAAAGTGAAATACAGATATTATGAGGAATGATGAAAACTCTAAAATATACAATAAATACTTAGTAGATTCTAACATTAATAGTATAGTTATAAGAAAATGGGTGGAGTATGTAACTGAAGATGCATCTAAGTAAATAGGGGCATTAATGCTAATAGGTGAAGATGGCTTTAAATTTAAAGTATATTTGATCATTTAAGCGATTGCTATTATGTCTGGGATATGTTAATTTCTTAAACTTACAAGAGTTTTAATTTAAGTCCTTTATTTTGCTTATATAATAATTCTACTCTATTTAAATCTAGTTGGTATCCTATCATATCTAAATATTTACCTCCATTGAGGAGCTATCCTCTATAAGTTCAATTTTTCTCTCGTATATTCTTGTACGCATTGCTTTACTTTTCGTCCAGTTTCACCTATATATTTACATAAACAAGTACCGATCCTTTTATAATATACATCATAACTTTTAACCATTACATATATTGCTGCTATTACACACCTATTTGAGTTTCCCAACTGCGCCAGCGGAGTGTGAAAATAAATAGTGAATATAAACAAGTAGTATTTAAGTGAATTTAGTTTATTCAGTGTTATTTTATTTTAATTAAACACAAGCAAAAAAATGAATCCGTTTTATTTAATATATCGCTTGTTATTTTCTTGGAATCCGCAAAAGTTATGCCATAATTATGATTATGGTGATATAAAACTGATAGACTAGATGAAAAAAATAATATTTTCAATTAATCATGCCATAAATATTAATAAAAATGTAACTGAAATCCTTTTGCGCATATCCTAACAAAATGTAGTTACCTATACGGCATATAACACAATTTACAGATAGAGGTGCTTATACTGTTGCGTTAACGATATCCGATATTTTGCTCGAGGGTGGCACGAGGATACACTACCGGCGTCGTTTGCGGTTCCCTGATAGAAAATTGCATTAAACCGTACGAGATCGGGGCGGGTAACGTGAGCGCTCCGCTACTCAGACAATGCTTTATTGTAATTGCGTTTCATTCCCCCAAAACGGCCCTAACTTCTCGGTCCCGTGGAGGCCAGATATCGCCTAAGAACACTATTAGAGACCACATCTCATTCTTTATTTATTCGGCTGCCGTGATTTACGATACCGGAGTAATATCTTGGGCGTCTCGGATGCGAATCCTCCTTTTGCGTTGCGCGCTCCGAACCGGAGCACCTACAAGTTTCTTTATGATCACACTGCGGTTACCGGCCATTAGTTTTGATTGATTCGTCATTGACAAAGCGGGAATATTCACTTACACCAGAGATATGTGATTACAAATCTATGTTTGGATACAGCAAAGAATCTTTTCCGTTACAGTCATGTGAACCTCAACACTGCACAACTATTTTTAACTATGCAGAATCTCCCAAAATTAGCGCATATTAATTCCACCGTTTTAAATAAAACGCCCAATATGTTATTTTATTTGGGAAGCAAAAAAAAAATAAAATAAAATAAAAATAAGGGAAATAACGAAATCTAAAACATCGTCAGGTATTACCAATAAATTAACAAAAACTGCCAGCAACGGTGTCCGCTATTTAATAGTTTGATAATTCGGATAGTGTTGTAAATAATCCACTTGAACTGACAGTATTTTAAAAAAAATTTACAGTTACAAACAAAAAAAAATCCGGAAAACAAGAATATCATTTCTACTAGTTAACAAAGTCGAGAAATACGCATACTATTCTGTTGGGCGGTTGTGTGTCAGGTATACGCTTCGATATACCATCTCCAATTCGTATGCTATTGCTGTCTAAGCACTCACCGCTATTCTCTACCCTTGTCTAACTACTACAAAATGCAATAACCACATCGATCTTTTCAATTTTAATCAGTTCAACATAACCCTCATGCCGTGTACTGCGAGGTGAGGGAACGATTCGCTAGGCATGCGTAATTCACTTCCAGTTAACCCGGCCTTCGGTTCATTTCCCCCATTTCTTAATAAGGCTAGATGTTAGGATACAGTCCTTAAATTTTGTAACTGTTAGTAAGTTTTAAGCACGGTCAAAAATTTTATAAAATAAAAAATGGAATGTTATACGTTCGAGAAAAAACTTTTTACTGTGAAACAATTTTGGGGTGGCAATTCAGCAGAAATTACACACGATTTATTTGCAGTAAATTATCACGAAATATCAATTCTTAGCGCGACTACTATTCGTAATACAATCAACGTTTTGAGACAGCATTTGCATTAATAAGTAACAAAAATATGTCCTAGCAAGAAGTGTCAGTGATATCGAAATAAATTCTTCAAGTTTACTCTGTGTGAGCACATGTTGATTACGTTAAAGGAAAAGAAAGTAAGTCCAGAATCTCACAAACTCTTTTCTTATTAGTAAAGTACTAATGGCTACAATTTTTTAGTGTTAGTAGAACGAAAATAGTTTGTGCATTAATGGAATGAGATCCTAATATGATATCTAAACAAGTGTTGTTCGCGGATGTAATAATAGTGCAAAAGTATTAAACCTTTTACAAAAGAATCAGTGGCGTAAAATACACCCCCGTAGCCTTAGCATGGCGGGAGGCCTAGCCAGCTGGAGGGCCCTCCGATATTATAGTTAGCAATATTTTGTGGTACACCGCTGATAAGAATAAATATCGATCGTACAAAATTAGCACATCCCACGATTTTTTTCCTCGACGATTATTACTGTCGTATAGAATTTTATCATTAATGATTAATAAATATCATCTCAAACATGAATATGTTTTTAATAATATACTATTTGCCGACGAATAGGTACTTTATTTACAATTTTTAGGTTTTTTGGAATCTATGTTTGTTAGTTTATTTGATTATTGATTTTTAAAACTACTTTTCAATTTTTTTTTCTTCTTTTGTTGCTGTCTATGAGCATTGCCACTGAAATTTATAGTTTACATTATCTGATGCTTTGTTATAAAAACAGGGTATAAATAGAAAAGGGCATTGAATAAATTTTACTTATCGAATAAGTATTGTCTTATTATTTCCCTTTTCACTAATACAAATGTAATGTTGGATTTAGTATTACTTTTACAAACTTCATAAATAATAAGAAAAAAATAGCAGGCTGAATTTAATTCGGCTGAACTATGATAATTCGGCCGAACATGAATAAATCTGTGCTGGGGCTTTGTGCGTAGCTACGTCTATAATTGAAGTCTTGCCCATTTCCAGTCGCCCACAATGCAATCCACAGCTCGCAACTTTTCATCTGGTATACCCAGACAGCCATAGATTTGCGCCAGGGCCGGTTTTTGTGGAAGACTGAATAATGCCGTTGTTATTATATAATATTTAAAATAGGTATATAGTAGTTTATATAAAGTTGTGTTACCTTTCTCATTGTCAGTAAGATTCAAACATGAAGTAATATAAAGGACGATGATTTATATAAACTAGCAGGGTAGGCATGCTTTCACTTATTTTTGGAACTTCTATAGTCAGAAAAATTTTAGGGTTACGCCGTAGTAATTTTTTAAAGACCCTTTGGAAAAGATTTTTGTGTAATATGAAAAACAAAGCTATAATCGGAGAACCAGTCTTCTCTGGAATACTTGCACAAGCTGCAATCAACGCTGGAAGTGCAATCAGTTCATAGACAAACATTTAGAACGTTTTGGGAGATTGTAATAGATAGAGAGTAGTAGTAGATATTTGTAGAAATACCTTTGAAAAACCGACATCAAATGGTTATTTCTTTCTCTCTGGCTGATAAAATCCTGAGAACATGCAAATAGGATTCAAGTCTTTTTGAATATCAAGCAAAGTAGCTTACCTTTCATTATCTGCAAATGAATAATAAAAAAAATGGCTATATTTGGCATACGTGCAAATAGTACATCTTCCATGAGAAGTGTGCAAATTGCAGGTATACATGTATTGTAAAAAGCAAAGGATCCAAAATGGATTGCTACGACACTCCAGCTGTCAAGGTTGCACTAAAAGAAATGTCATTCACTTTTACACCTTGTGACCCACTATGCAGATTACATCCTGGTAGAAATCTTTTTCTTGGGAAAAAATCCTCCTTATTATTACAGTTAATAGCAGAAATACATTAATTTGTTATTTTCATAGTGTAAAAAACTTGCAATCTTTGCATATTTGCCTTCCTACCGGCCTTTTCAAGATCTAATATCGATGTATGTTCGGTTAAACGCTCGAATTCCCATCCTCTACTAGCTTAATTGGTAAAGCGCTCGTCCGGCAAACGAGGGGATGTATTTTCGAATCCTGCGTGATATAATAATTATTAATTTAAGGGTCCATACTAAAAATTATTTTTTAAACGCCCTGATTTTGTACTTTCATCCGTTTAAATATAGCAATGTATAATAGCTTATGAGGCATTGAATATTGTAAACGTTGTGTCATAAGTTACACTAATTCAAAATTCAATTTTCAGAAATAGTCTGCCCTTAAATTTGAACTTGAACTTAGAGCCTTCTAGAGAGGCGGGAAGATCTTTTTCGCAGCCCATTATAAAATTTTCATTAATCCTCTCGAAAGGACGACGATTCCATAAATATTAATATTTGGAGCACCCTGAATAATAAACGTTTTATAATCACCTGTCCACTCAGAGCGCAAATATATTTTTATCCTTTGCGAGATTGCCCGACTTGCTCTTTTAGATTTCGATGCAATGCTTATGTTCGTTAATGGTTTATTCGTCAGATATATTATGCTAAATAAAACGAGTCCGTTCCCTCTTCGAAATTTGAAACTGAAAATTGGAAGCTATTGCTTAATATACCTAAAAGAACCGAGCAAATGTGCAGAACAAATTTCCGTGAAATGGATTGAGTGATACATGAAAGTTAGACGCCAAGGAACGCAATAAGGAGCAAAAGGAATATTTACTTGAGCGTAGTTGATGAATTAAACAAAACAGAGCTTTTAATTAAATTAAGCGTAATGTACAGTTTGTCCTCGTAATTATAACGACCAGCCTACTGCCTTGCCAAGGATGCACCCTTCTCTGCGGATACTTTTAGAACTTTTTATACGGAACTCGGCAAGAAAAGGCTCACCTATAGGCGAATTTAGTTTTTACAACTGTGTATATTTCTTTTTATTAGTTTCTTGGGCAATAAAATCTTGGGTGTGTACTAATAAAAAGTAAGGTTTTTATGTAAAATGATTAACATCGGGCGTTGTTATGACTTAATAATCCTGCACACACCTAATGCATATGCCGCTTTGATTTCAAATAAATAAAGCAAGTATATTATAGGCGGATGTAAGGTATGCATTTATAAATAACTGTATGCATATCATAAAACTCTAGATTAAGGACAAGATAAGAATTCTTTAATTGCAATTGTTGGGGATAGTTGAAATTAGTACAGTCTTCTTTTATCGCCTCTTTGTATTTTGTTACGGCTACGTAATTAGTTTCCTTGTTCATGGAGTTCATATAAATATATTAATAGGTTTCAAAAGTTTTTTTCATGATTTTGGTCCAAAGTGACCTGTTGCTTCTTTTTAACGACCGAGACGGCGTAGCTTTTAGCCTAGGGGCCTCCCTCACCATTTTCCAGGCCGAAATTATTGCCATCCAGACTTGTGCTGAGGGCATCTGAAACTACCTACGCAAGAATGGAAGGGTAGAAATCATCTCCGACAGCCAGGCTGCCCTCAAAGCTTTGAGGGGTCTCAGATGTGACTCTGAGGTGGTACTAGGGTACTCTGGTATCAGAAGCGATGAAGTAGCTGACGCGTTAGCAAGAGGTGCCAGCGAGCTGCCGTTTGTAGGTCCAGAACCGACGTGTGGTAGCTCATATGGCAGCATCAAGACGTTTGTCAGGTCTTAGCTTGCTGCTAGACACTGCTCCTTTTGGAATGGACTTGCCGGCGCTAGACGTTGTAAATTCCTAGGACTTCAACCGCATGAGGAAAGATTCCGTACGACAATTTTTATGAGCAGGGACAGATTGAGATTACTCACAGTAATCTTAACTGGGCACTGCGCACTAAATAAACACACGTACGGCATGGGCCTAGTGAACTCTCCCTTGTGCAGGAAGTGTGGGAGTGCGGAGGAAACTTCTGCTCACCCTCTTGTCAACTGCCCGGCCATGGACGGGTAGAGGCAGACGCACTTTGGGGTTCATCGGTTGGACGAACCAAAAGTCAGTAAGTTAACTCTCAGCCAGATTGCGAACTTTTATGATAGGGTGCAACCTGAGTGAGAGGGCTGAAATGGACATGGTAGCACAATAGGTGCTTCTGGCCGAGCTTCCTTCTTCGGGTCTACACCCGCTAAATGACACAAAAAAAAACGTAAGGAAGAAGGGAGATTGTGGATTTGCTGAAAGTGTTGGTACGATAGTGTAACTATGCGTCGTGGTGAACAATGCCAGACTTAAACAAGGCTTTCGATTGTATGATTCTCTTGAACAAATTAGAATATCATGGGATAAGAGGAAAGAACGTAGATATTATACTGGAATATCTCGTTATCGTGTGTTAAATAAGTCGTTCCTCAAGGCCTAATTCTTATGCCCTTATTATTTAATATTTTTATAAACGACCTCTCATGAAATATTAGTGGGGGTTAGTCGTGTTTATATGCTGACCATGGTACTAGTATTAATTCCCAGCAACTGAAGAGATTTTCTGAGGAAGCAATTAATAACACAGATATTTGGGGATAATAAGTTGAAAGTTTTACTTACAACACGTCCTGGTGTTTCTTTCAGCATAAGACTTCTGGAGTTGAAATTGAGAGAAGTTTGAAGTGACACCAGCACATAGAAAAACCATTCCAGTCGGCTTTCAGCAGTTTAAGAAGGCAAAAGAAAATACCAGCTCACCAAACCGCAAGAGTTGCATATTATGCTTATTTCCACTGTCATCTGTCTTGCAGCATACATACTATTTTGGGGAACTCCGAGAGAGGTACTTGTTTTACAAGTGGGAGCAGTAAGAATTATGTGTAGCCTGCAATTTAATCAAAGTTGTATGTGCACAAAAACAAAGAACTGTTTCAATCAAATCCCCACTATTATAGAACCCATACCAGAGAATACATAAACTTCCGTTTCATAGATTAACTTGCTCACAAAAATCCATGAATTGTTGAGGGCCTAAACTGTATAATCATACCAGGCCATATAGGTCATCTACCATCACAAAGTTCTAAGAGTTACTAGTCAAGTGGGACAGCTACTCACTGGAAGAATTCTCTGATCAAGTAGGCATGCAGTCAAGCCACGGTGGTCGCGCAACATCTCTATTTTTTTTGTTAGGCTTTTTCGTTTAGTTATTATCGTGTGTCTTCTGCTTCCTATTCTACCAGTAATTTTAATTCAATCCGTTTGCTCTGTTCTTGACTTAATGTGAATTACGTGTTAATATCTAAGGGAATATCTGTAATGGTATCTTATTGCAAGTATTTTGACTATAATATAATAGTAATGATAATGATTGCACGACGGCTTGCATTGTTTTTGTTCCCAAGGCGGATAAAGTTCTGTCGGAATTAGTTTTTAAATTAAAGCCAGTCTTCTCGTATTATAAATGTTCTCGTATCCAGGAGTGCTAGTTTTAGATTCAACTTCATTAACAAATAAACCGGCCATGGAGCGTAATTTCCCAATATGGTTGTGAGTGAATTTTGTTATTTTGAGTGAAACATTACTATGCGCTCTTCTAAAATGCCACACCCATCAATGGGGTATACCTTAAATGAGGAATTGCCAATGTTACCCTTTTGTTTGCAGTGTTCATTTCGTGAGCAATGTTTCTACTGTTCATACCATCTATGAATTTTATGAGAACAAATCTACTTTGGATAATTTGGACTTAGTTCATTAACTATGATTTCCTTTTTCATATATGTACATAATATTAATTAAAATGGCAGATGTAACATGCATGTGCAAATGTCACTGTGCTTTCTTTTGTTATACAAAAATTTTCATATTTGCAAGAAAGGGGTGGAGAGCTGTTTCCCTAAACAAGTTCTTGTCATAAGTATAATATTTACGCAATATGTTAGAGCATGTAAAGCAACTCAAATCTTGTCTGGCTTTATTTATATCTCTAGTTATTAAGTGAAACAGCGAAGGGTAGCGTTGCCCTTAGGGCGCTTTACTCTCCAAGAAACGGATGATTTAGCATCATTTGTAAAATAAACCCACCAAGTTTTATGTAAATCCGTGAGATACAGTTAAATGTATTTCCTTGTAAGTATGAAGCATCATGAATTGAATACTAACGTGTCTAAGAAAAATAAATAGGCGTATTAAATATTACATTAAATTTTATCTGTTAGTTTCATAATGGAACATAGGTAAGCCATTTGAAAGAAAGCATCTCCTCCAATGTTGGTCTCTCCTAAAAAATCATATTTTCCAACGATCGGTTATGCATTTCTGAAAATATGCGCTACGTGGAAGCTGTTTTTTTTTATATGAAGCGGAATTAACCGCACGATTCTATTTTAATACTCAGTCCGAGTATAAGTTTTAATTTCGATGTTTAAGAACTACTTTATCCGCCTGAACTAAGCATTCCTTCGACATTGTTACTTCGTAGGTAACGTTCGTATGGAAAGTTTTTCGAAAAATGAAGAGGAAATATCAGTTTGGGTTCTCTGCTATTGCGACTGCTGGAATACGTTAGAGCAGACAACTTAAAATAACTGCTCTCAAAGATAATTGGTAAAAAGCAAAATTCGAGGGTTTTTGACGATGATGAAGATGATAAAAAAAGGTAACAGAAATGTTTCTTCATCGGCCTAGTACGATGACATTTATTTGACATGACATAGCGGCGGTTTTGGAGGAAGAGGGCTGCTTTAAGAATACCAAAATTTTATTTGATGGAGTGTAACAGAAACTCATCCGTACTGTTGCAATGAAGAAGCTATTTTGGCAAATTGTAGAGACAGCCCTAGCAATAAGCACCAAAGGAAATAAAGTGCAGCTGTACGACTGTCAATCGTGAATCTACTAGGAAGTTCTCAAAGAAATACTTCTTAATCCATTTCAAATTCCGACAATCCATCCCTATTGGAACAGGATTTCTACCGCGTTTCAATATTGCGAGTGGTTGCAAAATTAAAGGGCAAACCTTTCTGTCATTAATTTTGTCTTACGGATGAAGCAGATTTTAGTCGCGATAGCATTTTGCATATTTACAATATGCATATATTGGAGCGGTGAAAAGCCTCATCAGACATAATACGGAATCACCATATAGGTTTTCCATTAATTGCGGGCAGGTATAATCGACAATTATCTAATTGGTCCATTTCGAATGCCCAGACGATTGAGACAGGCGAACTCTATCGATTTTTTTTGGAAATGAACTGAATACTTTAGAAGATGTTTCGATTGAATATTATAAGAAGAATGTAGTACTTGCATGACGGTGCCCATGGCTCATTATTTCTAGGAGAGTAAGGGAATTTCTGCAAGAAAATTTGGAAAGAGGTGGATTGGTCGTGGGGACCTATTACTATGGCCAGGCTCCTAGTTCGTGACCTTTATCCCCTCGATTTTTTGTGTTGCCGCAGAAGCTAAATAATGAAGAAACATTATGGAACAGCAATTGTGTAGTCTGTGACATATTTCTAATAATGGTAACATATTTCAAGATGCCGTTAGTCATTAACACGAACATGGAAATGTGTATTCAGGAACAAGGTCACCATTTGAACACCTATGCAAACTAATTGTATTTATATTTTTTCAATGTTGTTGTTAACAAAAGCCTTTAACTTCAACAGTTTAACTGAAACAAAAAGCAATCGGGCATTAGTGTATAGAAATTTTTTTTGTTATTTCGTAGTCGTCTATCACATGTGGCTATGCATTGTAGTTTTTTCTATGTCACCCTGTATATCACATCATTGCATCGAGGGTGCCGATGCCGCGCCGCTTATAAAACAATTACATAATAATACGTCATGTTTTGTGACTTTATAATGACGAAGCTGACAATGGTGCACGCTCACCTTCGGATCCCCTGCAACTTCAATATCGGACAACTCGAATTATTTTATTTTTGGTATTTCACGCGTAACATTGTCTTCAAAAATCATCCAGAAGGCACGATATTAAACTTAGCTTCCGCATGAAGATTTTGTTAATAGGATTCATGCAAACATCGTTTCCAACATTCTATGCAAATTTCTCTCGCATAATCTCCGATGAATAACCACTAGGTACGCAAGCTTGGAGATACTCATACAGGTAACAGCTAAATAATACTTGAATTATTATTGTTTGGCTATGCCCTAGTTACTCAACCTATATGGTATTATTCGCAATACACCTGGACGAATCCTCTTAAATCATTAACAATATGAATAGATTTGTAGACTGCCACTGTATCAGTAACTTTAATCGGCTTAGATGCAACGTAAGTGGCTTTACTCATTCGAAGCTATCGTACGCAGATGCATTTCCACTGCAGTAATATTATCTTGGCATTCCAATTAATTCTATTCTCTTGACAATATAAAGTTCACATTTCGTCAGTAAACGGCGCCATTCTGGCTTAGTGGTAACGCATATTGCAACAACGCGGCCAATTGAGTGAGTGTCTTCCTAATTTACTTCATTAGCACAATTAAAGATTAAAGTGGGAACAGATAACGTTTTAAAATAGAAATCGACTAGGGAGTGCCTTTCTCATATAAGGAAATTTAATTAATTTCCCTATCCTTAATGCAATAAATTTAACATTCGTATTTGTCTATCCTGAGCAATTAATTGCTACAACGTGCAACGTCTTAATTCTTAATAACCCTAAACTCATTGTTTTGATATTATATTATAATTTACAGCATTCAGAAAATCTACCAAAACGTATAAGTTTTCTGGAAATTTATGTATGAAAGTTTTCTCTTCAATGTACATTACATCCTCGTATTTTAGTTATCACAATAGAGTTATTTTAACGTGCGCTGCGTAAAAACAATAGGCGACTGTAACAGCAGACAAGTTAATTAAGATTATTCTGATTTTATGATTTATGAACATCAGCCAAATATAAAAAAGAAAGAAACTGATATCCAGCATTCGCAGTTACCAATCAAAACAGTAAGAGTAACATTTATTAACCAGCAAATTGGTAGGATTTATTCAGCTATAAAAAAGTCATACAAATGCAATTATTATAACGACCTTGCAATATTCACATTCCTGATAATGTGATTGCCAATATGGTTTGTGGGGTAATTTCAATAAATTTGTTAGTTTTCACGGTTGTTAATAATAATTAATTATGCATGTATTCTATTTCCGATTTTATATTCATATCCGTAGCTTTTAGGTGCGTATTAAATTATGCAGTTATACAATAAATTATGGGAATATATCGATGCGCAATATTGGTGAAAACCAATAAAGTAATATAATAATAATAATATCTTTCGATAACTATTATCGAAATATTGTTAGGGGATTTGCCTATTACAACGTTATTTTGTGTGATATACGGATGCGGGTGTAATAGATCTACTGTAAGAGGAATGTCCATTATGAAAATAGTTTAATGTTTCATTAGTCGTAAGAAAATAAATGATACTTTTAAATTCTTGTTTCATCTCGGACGTAATGCCGGCCGGAGCAAAAGTTCCTTATGGTACTTTAATCAGGAAGCATGCAGGTAATAGCACAGATCGAAATAGTTAAAGGAATTAATGATAAGGCCTATGTAAGCGATCGTTAATCAGTCCTTTTTTAATGTGGAAGCCGTCTGACATAAGGTCTTCGGAAACACTTTATTTATGGAAAGCTAACTAATTACAATCCATTCTAAATTTCGTGCTTCACCTACAGGTTTAAAATAGGTAGCCTCCACGTCCGCTCATTTCCAACAATCATGTCGTGTTCAAGTAGCTGCTCCGTTTTTCGCACATCATGAATTTGAAATTGAAGCAGCAGAAGGATCGTAATAGCCTAAAAACAAATAAAACAACAGCAGTCCCTATTCTAACATTTGATGATGACTTAATCCTAATTATTCTAACTAATAGTAATTAAATTAAAGATTTATATTTTAAATATTTATTTATACATTTCAACTATGGTAATAGCTAGAATTTAATACTAACTCGGACCACTAAAGAGTGTGAAATATTTATGCGATATAAATATACACTTCCCTACTAACTATCTAAATATCATGCCGTAACTTATCCATGTTTTTAGCAGCATTACTAAAAAATTCCCACCAATCGACTGACTCGCCATCTCTAATATTTGTGTCGCGTTGCGGCCAATTTAACCCCTTAACTAGTGCTCCAACTTCCGTACGTGATTGCCATTCATCAGTGAATTAACATTCAATAAAACACGTCCCGTTTTATCTACCCCACCACATTCACAATGCGAATCATTAACCCTCCCAACTATACATATACATAAATAATTTAAAGTTACTGTGACCCGTTATTACTTCTACTCCTTGACACGACAAATTAACTTTCACTTTATTTTTTAGTCCATCTCCGAGTAAATAAAGTTAAAAGGTAAAAGTAGAACTTTACCTATACTTAATTATTGTGTTATCTACCCTAGACACCGCCTCTTTCGCTAATAATCCGCATTCTAATTACCGATTGCACCTGCGTGTGCCCTAGTCCAAAAAGATTTACACCCCCTCACGTAAAATATCCTAAGTATCTAATAACAAATCAGTCGGATTTTTTTTAATTCCCTAACGCCTCTAATGCAGACAACAAACCAGTGCCCCATTTCCATTCGCGCCTAATATAAGGTTATAACTGCCTGACTTATTCTAACTGATTCTGCCCAGAAATTATTGGTTTGATTATTCAGTTGACTCTCTCTATATCGTATTTTCATATAGTATTGAAATTTGTTCAAATTAGGGAGAGATTGAATTAAAGAAAGTGAGACAAACAATGATATAATTTATAGTCTGTACGTATAATAAAGAGAAAAAGTAGAATCTTATAACATACACTTCAAATAAAGTTATATGTAATGAAAAATGTAATCACTTTAAGGAACTCCGAAATTTTCATTTGTTTCAAAACTATGCTAAGTATGTTACTACCTTATGCAAATTTGTGAAAACTTATGAGGAAAACTGGCTTAAAATTTTTATTAAATATTGAATCTTTCAATTCGATTAAAGGAGAGTTCGATTTAAAGAATTCAAATTAGAAAATGGCGCTTACAAATGGATTACCATTTAGTTGAATATACAAAGTTATGGATTCAATTTATATAAAAATCCTCACATTTCGACCCAATCTCTAAAAATTTCCAAACCCTCTCCACAAGTGCCTATAAATTCGTTAGTAGTAATAATTTGTAATTCGCCCGATTCCAATCTAATTCCCATTGCCGTAATTAAATCCTCAAATCCTATTTTATTCTTGTCCTTAAGTTCCCTCAAATGTAAATCTGCTAGTAATATACCAGAAATATCGCACGCCGCGTCTGCCGAAATAGATGAATACGCGTTCACGGCTGGTAGCAATCTTTTCGTCCAATTTTTTTTTTATTTTGTTAGTTTTATGGAACAATTTATTTACCAATTTTTCCGGATACGCTGCAGCATGTTGGCTCATATACTTAATCTTTATACTTCATTTCTTTTACCTAATAGTTATTTTAATATTCTGGTACTCTGGCTTTAGTTCTGTTAAAAATTGCCTGATTTTTTCGTGTCCAGAGCCTCGCATACCCTCAAAAGGTAAGCGCTCTCTCCCATTTTCTTACACACTCTCCAATTGGTATCTCTGGTGTTGATCCCAATTTTCTGTCACAGTCATTTTAGTGTACGGTGTCCTGGTGGGATATCTATTAAGGTGGGAAGATTGTCCCTACAGAGCTGCAATAGTTCTTCAATCTTCTTTCTTGAGGGTTCCATAATAAATGTCTTGCCATGAATTTCCCTGGTTGTATTATTCCAGCGTTTCTTAGACAGCCACAGTAAAGTGGCTTTATTGCGGTCCATTAAGGTACTCAGTTTTCGAATGTATTCCTAAACCCAGTCTTGATTGTATCTTAGGGTTTGCTAATGCTTTCAGTTGCAATATAAATCTGCTTATTTTTATAAGCCTTCTGATTGATTTTCGTTGCTTAATGCAATATTGCATGCGCTTCTGCTTGAAAGACTATGACAATTTTTTTCTACTGCAAGATTATCTAAGTTCGTCTTTCCCGTCAGTGTTACACAGGTCATTTTGAAGCGGCTGAAATAGCGTTACATTTTGGCTTGATTTCACGCTAATTTGGTTAAATGTTCGCAGTTAGAGTTAAAAAAAATAAGATTCTCAAACGGGACAGCCGTATGTCTTAAATAGAAGGCGGAAGTTCGATGGATAATATACTGCAAATCATTTATAATGATTTGTGCCCGCATAGTGCATTTATATGCATATTTATATAGTTCTTGAGAATTATTTACATTACTGCAATGACTTATATACCTGAATACCTCCCTAATCATTAAGTAACACACACAACGATAATTTATCTATATGTACGCTTGGATAGGTATAACAAACCTGTCACTGACTGAAAAGTTTTAATCGAGGTATGTAGGTACTTAATGTCTGATAATGGCAAAAGCCACAATACATAGGTGCAGACGCGTGTACGACGAAAGTACATACGTTAAGTATTTACGATCGACACACTTAAAAACACTAAGCCAGTCAATAAGATATGTCGCTTTAGAGGTGTCGCAACGGATCAGATCTGAAAGAGAACCTCAGCGTAAAAGGTTCGAAATCGAAGGAGTTATTTCGTTGCATAACCCGGACAGTAGTGGTCTTGTATTCCGTCTTAAGTATTCACAGCATGATCTCGCACAACAGGCGTGCTGCTAGTAATCAGGTTTGTATTGTGCGAGCGAGAGAACAATAGCATTTAGTCCTGGGAAGCGTATAACAAACAACGACGTCGGTGTAGTCTCTTTGTGTAATCACGAAGATCGGCGGACGTTATGATATACAAAAGTGTGTATACACAAGACGTAACTAGTGACGAACTTGTTACGTCAAGGGTTTGAATAATAAATCTGAAAGTGTCAAAAATAAAATCAGGAAAACATGTTTGACAATTCTTTATTATGAGCGATTGCTTTGATATATTCATTTCAATAATCTAGTTAGGTATCGAACTCTAGAAAATATTTCCGATACTGACTATACTTGAACAATAAGACGATGAATGCTGTTCATATATGCAACTCCTATAAAGTAACCTATAAAACTATAAGCATGTACTACAGATGTTCACAAACTCTACAGATTAATATTACGAGCGTTGCAGATAGGCACAATCTTCAACTTTAAATTTAATTGCTGTGTTTGATATAGAGGTAAAAAACTACCATTGTTGTTAATTAAGTGCAAACTTGAAGCAATTAACTAAGCTAGAGAAGCACTACTACCGTGCAACTGGGTGTGCAACTCAAAAATATTGCTTTGGATGTATATAGCAGTGGTGAGACCAGTCAAGATTTATGGGTTAGTAGCTTAGAGCAGAAAAACTGGTCTAGATCTCGCGAGAATTAACATCTTTATGGTGCAAAGGTCAATATGTGTATACTTAACTGGTGTAGGAAGAACCTCCTGAGCGACATCTATTAAACGGGTGATAAAGTTCACGTCTTTTCACATTATACCGGAGAATATTACCCAAAGAACTTCATGAGGTGTGATCAGAAAACTACCAAGCATCAATCTCTTGAAAATGACTAAATCTGGCACGACATGACAAGAAATCTGCTGTGTGAGACAATCTACCACAAAGGTTAGTTGTAAAAGTGAGAGAGACTACCATTCAAGGACATGTGGATAGCTCCAAAAAAACAGAAGATACTAAAATAGGAATATATGGGCTTAGAAAAAAAGTATTTCGGAAGTCTGAGCAAATGTTCGAGTATCTTTTAGATAGATACTTATACAATGGGTAGAAGCTACCGAAAATAAGAGGTCTAATAGTGAGGTAGCCATCAATATGCTGAACTTATACGTAAAGAGATGATTTAGGTGAGTAATTGAATTAATTAAGCGATACGATGGGTTCTAAGGTATTTCTTACAACGCTACATTAACTCAGTGCCATTATTCCTTTCTGTGTGTGTTTTAGGGGTGAGTAAGATTGCGATCTGCGACTACGGAAGCAAATTTACGTTGCTCTCAGTTAAGAAAGGCATGCTCGTCATGCTGCATGACATCGAGCATTACCTTGTTGGAACACCTCGTTGCCAAAGGTTTGCATAATAGTAATGCTACGAGTTTTCAGATATCCTGTATGCAATTGACAGCTACTGCAGTTTCATGGATTTCTACCACATGGCCTTTCCACATTTTTCCAAAAAATCAATCTCCTGAAGAATTTGGCAAGACTTAACTATCTGTGTAGGAGAATCTATCACAAAAGTTAACTGTAAGAGCGAGTAGGACCAAGGCAGTATCTTGAAATTGAAATACCATTCAACAGAGTGTCGATGGCTCCAGATTGACAGAAGGTACCGAAACAGAATATATGAAAAAGTGTTTCGGAAGTTTGGAAATTGTTTGAGTATCTTCCAGACAGATACCTGTGCTATGGGAAGAAATTTACTAAATAAATAGCAACGCTGCGGGTTTTCCTGTATGTAACTGACAGCTATTGCAGTTCCGTGGATTTCAACCAGTGGTAAGCTGGAAGCAGAATTGATAGCATCCAAAGCCATTAGATCTATCGAAAGTACTCTATATTTTTGTTATTCTCTTCCTCGACCCGCTGATGCATCCTATTTCTGTTGTCAAAATTCCACAAAGAAAATCGTGGTTCATTGCAAAACACTACAGATTTCGATTCATCCCGGCACTATCGTTGCTTCATGCGCTACATATAATCTAATCCATCTTCGTTCGGGTGTTAAGGGTAGCTACAATAAAGAACGGTAGCTAGGGAACCTCACGCGTATAGCATTTATTCGTAAACTGTATGTAATGATGTTTTACGAGCAATAACGTTCTACCACTGTTGTACTAAAACCATTAGGGACTCAAACCGGTGCCGTACTACCAAATATTTTACAAGAAAATCTTGTCAAGGTGTGGTTCTTCTACGTGCGCCTGAACCTTATCTGCGCATTTCACCTTCATTTTCGATTTATCGGTTCGAACGTAATACTGTATAGTGGTTACGGATAAGTATCCTGACAAACGGCCTTCTTGTAGCTCAATAATCGAAAGTGTTTTCAAACAATTGAAATGTGCGCGTTGTCATCTACAAAGCATCACTCACAATAGCTTGACATGTACTGCACGCATTTTAGGCATTGCTTAAATAGGAAAGAACTAGATATCTTGAGGATGCACTATGTAGTTAGAGAATGAAACATCTAGAACCCCAGAGGACGCAGTAAAGGCTTCCTATCTTTAGATAAATAAAAGGATTTTTATTGTGTCACACAAATGTTGACATATTTCTTTCTGACATTAGATACTATACAAACTAATACTAATCTGACCTCTACATTCCATTACATACACACAAGAAATTGTCAGAGCTAAAATTAGGTAATAATATTTACAAGAACATTCTGGCCATTACCTTATGGGACCGACACTGCAAAATTTTAAAGTTTAAAAGACTAAGTGCATACAGATGCAAGTGCACTGTCGGATTGTGTGCAGTGTCAACAGGAGACGTGCTCGGATACAAAACTGGTTTTCAGAGATGGCCAAAGGCGTCCTTCATATATATGTGTGTGCATATGTGTACAGCACTCCCTTGTGGCGAACAACGATCTGCGGTAACATAACATATGTGTACGTAAACGTAAAAATACACTATAAGGCAAAAGTTTAGGTACGTCAACCTATACTACTATGTACTGGTGTACAAAAAGGAAAATGTATTTCAGAAGTGAAAATGAATGTTAGAACTCTTGGTTGTATTATTCTCAAGATATTTCGATAATAGTTAACTAATTTATCTTGAGCAAAATACTATTGGGTATAAACGGTCAAAGATACCAGTGAAAAACTTAAATCACTGTTGAATCAAGCGCTTATAATTTTTATTATTACTTCATCAGGATGACACTAAAAGTTGTACAATATTAATAAAACAGTCAAACTGAAACCCAATAAAAAAGCTTACGTACGAGGTGGTCCTTAGTCTTCCAAAACATAAGAAAAGTTAAAAATAACATTTGTTAGATGTGAAACAGTAACACAAATTAACGATTTAAAATCAAAGGTTAAAAAGTTAAAAATGTTAAGAGTTGGCCTCAAAAGTAAAATCGATTGCATCAAGATAAGGATTGGATGAAATTATTTTTATTATTAAATTGAATTCAAAAAGACTGGATATTACCCAAATAATCAACATCACTACAGATTGCGGTGACTTATTTATATAACACATCTCTAAGAATAACTTTTCTATAGTGTTGTACAGAACACAATATTTCCGCGCTAGGGAAGTCAAAGGTATGTCCATAGTTGCTGCAGTGATCCACTAAAGCTGTTTTTTATTACTAAATATAAGACTTACGTAATTTTTATGTTGTACAAGTCTTGTACGCAGGTATTGCAAAATTTGGCCAATAGATCGATCAACAATCTAAGCAAGGAATAGAGTATACAATATTAGATAACCACTCTTTTGAGTCAGTATCTTTGTGCTTAGTAAAAAGTTCTTTTTGTAGAATTCAACGTACAACTTCCCAAACAAATATTAAACTCTTTCAACAAGCAATTATTTGAACACCAGGTACAAATGGAAATCTGATGCAATGTATCAACCTGTTATTAAGACTATCGTCAAGTTGTCGATCATTGAATGCTTTAATCATGAGGTCTTCATTATATAAATTGTGGTTCACAATTTGAACAGGATAACCATTGTTGGTGAAGAGGATTGAAAAGAATCTTCAAGTTCTTATGATGAAACTCTAGAATCAAAAGTCGTAGCACTCTATTACGTAGGTATTAATTTTTCCAGAAAGGGGTTGCTTTGAATAGAAATTCAAATATCTCCCAGAGAAAGTACACAGGTAAAAATTTGAGGGAGTGAAATAGGGAGTCTCCGTTTTGGAAATATTTTGTTCCAAAAAGGAGTTGCCATAGCTAAAAACAGAAAGTATTTCCTCGGTTTTGTACAAAATCTCAACCAAAACGGAGAGATTGAATTTACTCCGTTCTCTAACACGATTTTCAAGGAAGAAATAATCTCCGCTTTCTCTCCGCATCTACACTACCGTATTTAAGCCCTAAATGTGAACAAATATCCCTAACATTGCATTATATTTTCTCCTTCACGGAGGTAATAATTTGTTTACTTAACAGATGTTTCTATTTCTAATACCTCAACGCCAAAAAGGGAAAGGATACCTCCGATTGGGAACATTTGTTCTCCAAATCGTAACTGTTTCCCTAAACATTTGAAAATTGCAAGTTTGCATAGGGCATGCGCATTTATTAAAGCGATATTAGTGCAGCGCATGTGCAACAAGTCTGGACGTAGTCACTTTGCAATAGTTCGAGAATGGAGAAGGATATGGCGGAATGCACTGTACCTGAAATTTATAAAATACACATCAGAGTAAAGTACGAAAACCGTAAAAGATGGGTAAGAGTTATGGGAGCAAACATCACCAGGGCAGATGTAGATAAAGCAGGTAAGAAACTCGTGCATCCTTATTTAATTTTCAATCTACGATGTACCAATTTTAATTGGCCCCCACTACATTCTAGGTGTTAGCTCCTGAATAAAAGCACGTTTATCTTAGCTGAATCCGTGGTGTTTCAATTGTGTCGTGCCTTCAACCCACGGTCGGTACCAAACTCGAAGAAGCGACTATATTATGGATAAATTAAAGCAATTCCAATGACGGCTGCTCTGTGACCGTAGAAGAGGACGTGCTTAGTGTGTCTATCCTAGTAATCATTAGGAATATATCAAAAATAATTCAAGAACTTGAGGTTCGACGACATTTTTGATGCATTTTTAAATGATAAATAATAGAATAAATGCACTGAGCAAGGGTGCTTCTGTCCACATAGAATAGCCCTCATTGATTAACTCCAATATGATGTTAAACTTAGCTACTGTGGAGCTAGGTAACATAAAAATAGAGTTAAAAACCTTCTCACTAGAGAGATATTCTCTTCTCTCTCTCTGTGGCAGGTACCTTCTTAACGGAAATAAATTCATGTGTAAAGGATGAAATACATTCCGAAACGGAGTTAACGTTTGTTTATTGCGGATGTAATTATTTCCAAGTGGAGTTACTTGCATTAGCAACGGAGATAATTTTATCTGATACGATAGTAGTATTACATACATATGGGGGAAACAACATCCGTTATTCATTTTAATAACAGCAGTAGGAGTTAAAATTTCTCCATTTCGGAAACTTTTACATTTATTGCAAAATAGTAAAACTGCATAAGAGAGACAAATTGCTCCTCAACGGATTAGGTTGCCTCGGTTAAAGATGTTTTTTCCCCTATGAAAAGCAAAATTATCTCTGTATTCCATCCGTTTAGTAGCAAAACATTTAACTCCGAAATGAAGGCTCCTTGAACGGATGGTCGCGAGGGAACACCGGAAAAGAGTTAAAACGGTGTTAGATTCAACTCCGTATTTTTATCTGTGTAGGTTAGTAGGTTATACCAATCCAAAATTAAAGTTTTGGTCATTGCATCCAATGACAAAGTGTCCAAGACAGGTATAATAACATTATTTTCAAGCTAGATTGTAAATTGTAATAGAGGACTAAAGCTATTGAAAACCTTAAAAATAATATCAACGGAATCCACAGGAACAACCGTAATAATGCCACTAACATATTTAAACCCCCATTAAAATGGTAAGCTGAAAAGAAGTTTTTTGATACATTAATCAAACAAGTGATCCATAATTATGCACGCAACCATGAGGCTAGTAGCACTATCTATAGGAACACCTTGTCCTTGTTTATAATTAAATAAAAAGGTAATAAGTTGTGTGAATGCAATTTGTGGGATTTCAGTAGAGGGTTCAACCAGCTGCCTCTTGTTACCTATCACCTTAATAACTAAGTGTAAAGATATATTAGTAAATAATGAACAATGTCAAGGGATATCAAAACACCCTTCCAGAAGGACTATGTTCTTAATCTTAGTAGAAAATTGAAGAGAGTCAGATATGTTATAGTATATGGCAGTTATATGATAAAACAAACGTAAACGAGAAAATGTTGGCTATAAAACCTTAGTTATATAGATCTAAGAATGCAAGATTGTTTATGCACCTTGGGAAGACCATAAAATTTTGGAAAAATATCATTATGAAAGTAAGAAATCTTTAGATTGGTTCAGATATAAATTCGTTATCTTTCAATTTCATCGGATGTTTGTTAAGTTGGTATTGAATGTACAGAGGAGGATTATTCTAAGTGGTATGTAAGTATTGGTATCATAAATTAAATCTTGAGCCTTTTGCAAATATTTTGATTTCTTCAGAATAACAGAAATCTGACATTTGTTAGCATTCATTACCAACAATGGTTCGGTAAAATTACTTGATTTCGAGAATTTTGCAGTTAGCAAATATTGTTTATGTAGAAATAATTCTATAGGAATATGCGGTTCCCTGTTAGTAAGATGGCTGGTTACAACATTAGTAACTCTAAATGTGAGGATATCATTAGGCATCATTAGGTATGTGTAATTTCAATGATATTCTCAAGGAAGTCTACTTACCTGAATGTCCTTCTTAAAAATAGGTAGGGCGAATTTATTCTCCAACGACTAAAGATTAACTATATCCTTGAAGATAGTGGTGTCTGATAAGTTAATACGAGGGTACACGGTGTTTCTGATTTGGGTGCTGGGACGTGAGGATATAAAAGGCAATGTAATAGCCGACGAACGAGCCAAGGAGGGCTATAAAACACGCTTCATAGGGCCAGAGCCCGTATGTGGGATTACTAATGATTCCGCAAGAAGGGAGATCTGGACCTGGTTAGTTAAAGAAAGTACGAAGAAATGGAGGTCGACTGAAGGTCAACTCCACACCATAGCGCTAATAAGGGATGGGGATGCTAGATTCTCTGATAACCTACTCAGATGCAGCAAGAAAGAAGCTAAAACCATTACTAGGCTGGTAACCGGACACTGCCCCCCGAAAAAGCATCTACGCAACACAGGCCGAGAAAGAGAACCGTGGTGCAGAAGATGCGAACTACAGGAGGAAGCGAGTTTACACGTAATCTGCACAGGTGAGGAATTGAAGGCACTCAGGCAGAAAGATTTCGGGAGAGATCTATTGGAGCCCTCGAAGGTTCTCAACTTTCTACTGCGCAATATATTGGGCTCTATAGAGAACACCAAGCTGCTCGAGTGGAAATAAGAGACTTAATAGAGATGGTACAATGAGCACCTAGCTCAAGTGCCCGGATTTTCGGTGCCCACCCTAACTTAATGAATGAATGAAAGTTAACAAGCCAGCTATGACTAGATATAATTACATTTCAAAGCTCACTCTGGGTAATAAGGAATAATATATTTGATATAATAAATTTGAGATAATCCTTTTTTTAACTCCGTTAAACTTGTAGTTATAAGAAAGACAAAGATTACTAAAAAAAGTTGTCAATAATATCATAAGAAAGTAACTGTGAAAGTTTAGGCGTTAAATTATCAAGAGATTGCAAAATAGAACTTAAATCATTAAATGTAATAGAAATCTCAAAACCCCAACCCCAACCTCTTGTGCAAATTCTCTGAGCTTTACTCCAGAGGCAGGACCTCCCGCATACCTTGCCAATAATTTGGTAATGCGAAAACAATAGGCTTCAACGAGAAGATTTGACGATCTGCATTGAGTCAGATCTTCTGCCACTTTCCTTTGGGGTGCCCACCTCGTTCAAAGCGCCTAATTTGAAAGCATGCTAATAAAGTATCGACCCAGTCTCCTAATTTGGTCTATCTTTCTACTTCTTTAACGCAGTAATGAATTTCGACAACCTCAGATTCGAACACTGTCGTGTGTCTGCCAGAGCTAAGTAAATAAATTATCTTAAACGTTAGTGTCAATCAGATTCATATATAAATTTATCAGATGCCGAAAACACAACATAAACTCGGGCATAAACAGATAAGCAAAGTTAGAAATAGTGGAAAAAAGGATGTTTTTAGTTTAGATTCGTAACTTATTCAGCTAATTGGTGTCTTAAACTTTTCTTCCCCATTGTATCGGCACAGGCACATACCACACATACACATGCGAGTCTGATATGCTTTCATTTACATTCGCCAACAATTCGTTTTTGTCTCCAGATTCGATTAAAGTTAAGGCCATTGCCCAGATGGTGCAAGCGAGACGGACCGCGTATAGCGGGCAACGGAGAGGCAAGTATAAGAACGGACGGCGTGCTGTGCCGGTTCTGCCGGGATCCCTCGCAGATTCCGATAATTCAGCTGGCGCGTTCGTCGTCACAAATTTCCTACACTAAACGCAATCACGGGACCTTTAGCCGCTAGGGTTTCGCGCTTATCTTCGGATCGGCGTGAAATCGAGGTAATTTATAATTGCCATCCGCGCAAAAAAAAAGTCCGATGCATTTCGGAAATGGAGCGACATTACTGAAAGCGAATTCAGCGAGCGCACCTTTGAGAAACTGAGCCCGATCGAAAATGAATACGGCGCTGTTAATCATTGTGATCGGTTATATTGCACGCGTGTTTTGTGCTCGCTCTCATCGAATGTTGATATATATGTATAATTATTGGAAAGAGTATCCCGAAAATATCGCTTTTCGGAAAATTATAAACAGACCCATTTAATAACGTATTTTTAATAACTTTTTTTTTTGATAGAAAGATTATTGATTTTAGTAATACATAAACAGGGTTCTACGTCATACAGGTTTTGAATTGCATTGCATGTGCATTCAAAAGCACGAACAATTAAACAATGATATACAAACAAACAAAACCAGCAGGTGGCTACATCGTTCACAATCTTTACCCTGAAAAGTCATCAAGAACTTGAAATATACTGGGTGAGTTTTTTATCTTGAGACAACGGAATATTTCTAAAACGCTGCATCAAATAAAAAGAAAAGATCTTAATAAGATTTGTTATAATGTAGGGGGGCTCACTGAATGGTGCCGAACTCGATTCGCCACCTCACCTTCCAGAGTGGGAGAGGGGACAACTTTGAAATCTTAAATGGGAACCCCTATTTTGTATTGCAGATTCGGAGTCTACGCCATCAAGTATGTAGTTTTTGTTTGAAACTTTTCTTTCGATTCGTAACAGATTGTGCTGTAATCGCAAAAAACATGATTGTGAATGTCTAGAAAAAATATACAAAAAAGAGATACAAGCAAACATGATTTTGTGTTTTTTATTTTAACATTAAATAACATTTCAAAAACCCGTTAGGGTAATTTATATTGCTTAATGTTATACCCTCCTGTTAATTGCAGATATATTGACATATAGGTATATCAAAGAATATAATGATCACTTTAAATGTCCACTGAAAGTAAAGATATTTTATCACCGCAAATGACTCAACAGCGGTAAAAATATGCGCACCAAGAAAAAAAAGTAGGCATTTTGTAAAATAAATAAAAACCGTTATTCCGTGTTAATGCGCAAAAATACGTTTTAATTTCAGTACAAAACGAATATTAATCCATTGTGCCCACATTTATTTTAATTTTGGTTTGGTTTACTTAACTATTATTTAGTTTAACTCATTTAACATTAATTTCCTGGCAATTTTATGAATCGACAATTCATAGATTAATGCTCCACATGCGTGCGCAGTTAAACGAATTGCACCCATCTTTCACCGGCTCTTCAGTTATCTCATTCTTTTGCGAGTTTATACAACGTAAAATTCTACTTACGTTTTAACCAAGTCAAATCACGTTTAATATTTGTTTAGTCGTGCATCTTTCTAAAACAAGCCTAATAGTGACATCTATTCATCAGTCTATATTGTTGTGGTCTGGCACCGCGGTTTTTGCAAATTCAGTTTTTTTTTTCTTGTTCATTCCGATCAGTCTTTATCAATGTTTCTAAAGAGTTTCTACAATTTCAATTGTGTATTTTATTTTATATAAGAGTTTATGAATTGAATTGTTTGGTTAATTTATTTATTTAAATGTTCAGTTTGTTTAACTTAATTTCACTTTTTGATTTGTTAGTATTTGCTCATGTAGCTCATGTCCTAGAAGTTAGAAGTTTTCTTCTTCTATGATCTTTGTGCGAGGCGTAGCGCACGCAGTTGTAGAATTTTATATGTATGCGATTGTTTAACCCTGTGAGGCCAATTCTTTGACTAGATGCCGGTGTAAGTAGACGTAAATTTATTTTGTTAGCTGCCATTTTGGTATTTCATTTTATTGAAAGATTTGTTTCTTTAATTTTGATTTATTTCATCCATCAAAGAATTCGCTATATAATAATTGGTATTATATTCTTGTGTACACAAATTAGATATAGGATCATTTATTATTGTAGTTCTGGAAGATATATTTAGTTTAAAGAGTTAATTTTGGTTCGTTTTTTTAAGTTTGCTGATTTGTATTTTATAATTAATCACCTCGGGTTGGGTGAATAGAAGCTTTGTGCTTGCTTTTAGTTTCTTTTTTAATTTACTTGTTTTGTCCACGTTTAATTCAGTTTGTTTAATTTTGAAACCACGTGGATTGATTTGTTAAAAAAAGGACTATCTTCCTGAACTATTTTACCTTTTTGCTTTGTTAAAGGATTTAGCATTGTCCTAATGCAGTTTTGATTTCGACCAGGACATTTTGCCCAAGGTTTTTTTTCTGCGTAATTGTAATTAACAATTTTTTTTTCTTTTTTTTATATAATAAATTCTTGTTTGTTAATTAACGTCATTCAAAACTCTGTTCTTTTATTTTCGTTTAAACCTTTTCAATTTTTGAAGTAATAAAGAAAGTCAGATTTCTTTCACCCACAATTTGCTTTTCGTGATTAGTTTTAATTTGCGAGAGTAACCCTGAGTTTAATTGTTCTTTTGCGCTCTTTTAAATATTAATCCGTTGAGCTAGCTAATTTAATTTTCATTTTTTAATTTTCATTTTGCATTTTCAAAATTCTTTTGGTACATTCAGTACACAGCAATATGTATATTTATTTGCTAGTATATATGGAGAAACCTTAATCATAGCTTTATGGATCATAAAGTTTTTGATTCTAACGCTCTAATTTTAAGTAAAACTTTATCAGCGACAGTCGTATCAGATATAATTATGCTTCTTTCGGCCCCTTTTTTTCCAAGAAATTCCCGGTGTGTAATTTTCAACAGATTAAAAGTTGGTGGCCGTCAACTTAGCCAAACATTTTTTTCAACGGAAACTAAAACAAGAAAAACTCGATGGTAACAGTATCGTATTTCTAATTCGATCGGACAGTTTCCAAAATGTATCCGATTAAACTCGACTTCGTTCCAGAGACTACGCTTACTTTCCCCACACGCCTCGCACCAACGAGTAACGTTAACGACGATATCTAATAAAGTAGCAGACACCGTTGGGAACTACTCGACCGCCCGTACCAATGTTTCACCTACACCGAATCAATTTTGTAATTAGTGCCGTATTCGAGGATCGACCAGTCCCCGCATTATGCCCCAGTTCTCGGGCCGTTCCGCGACACTCGATTGGGAAATAAGCGAGGGAAGCATCGCCCGACCACAAATTCCTAAGATCCGGGGAGGCAACCTCAGGGCTTTTGTTTCGCAATATAATAGTAGTGCCATCGGAGATATGTTTGAACTCTCATTAAGTGTCGGTCATATTTAATATCTGTGCCGCGGAAATGAAGGGAGAGAGTTTAATTGAGGCGTACCACCGGAAAAAAAATCAATTACGGGATGGAAGGGAATGAAATATTGACGTACGGCACTAAAAGCCGAATTAAGAGCTGATGCGTTAATGCAATTGCGTAATGTCTTTTGTATGATAGCTTTGCGCTACAGAAGAATCTTTTGACTTGGGCCAAATGTACGGTGGTTTAGCATTTGCAAAACAGTTTTAGTAGTCCTAATATCTAATACTTTTCCTTGCTAATCGCTTCTACTTGATTTTTCAAAAAAGAGACTCCATGAGCCCTCAAATACTCTGTATAAAATAAAAATAAATAACAAATACTTCAAAATACGTTAAAGTAAATAGTGCACTCTACTGGATGTACAGTTCCCTCCGGATCTAATGCATCTCCCTTGCAACGACCAAATGTGGAAACTATTTTCCGCATAGCAAGGCCTAGTACTTCCGCTCAGCTCGGATTCGGAGGTAGACAAAGAGCATAGAGGGCTACTATCATTCTTAAGCAGTATGTAATTATATTTTCTTAATATAATATTTAAATGACAAAGAAATTTTACCAATGAAATATTTGCATATTTTAGTCTATTTATTATTATGGCAAGTTCACTAAACTGCAAGTGTTTCTATTCCTTTAAAATTTGTATTTGGCTTGGTATTATTCGTTCATATCTGTCTTTTTATTGTATACATTCATTTCTCGTTTATATTGTATATATGTTGCTAATACTATTATATCTACACCTGTTAAATTGGGACGGGAATTAACTGAGGTTATTATATCGATATGGATAAGGGATAGTCTTTGTGCATCGTTTTTTTCAAATTTACCATCCAATATAATTCAAATAGTAATAGAACGGCAAATAAAAGCATTGGGTTACTTAAAATATACACATACTGTTAATATGTAATGAATAGCATCGTATTAAAACTATTACAATGTTTAACAGGTTAACCTTCAGAACTGAGAAAAAATAATAAAAGAGAAAGAACGATAAAGTAAATAATAACAATACGAAGAAGAAGAAGAAAAAAAAGAAGAATGGGTAAAGAAAAAGCATCGGATTAGTAATCTGTAGAGAATTTTTTAACATAACCCACACTCTAAAAAATGATGGAAAATTTACCTCACTGGTGTGTGAAAAAACATGAAATATAAGGTAAAATTACACCAAAAAGAGGGTAAACATCAGATTACCACAAATTAGGTGTAATTTTGCCTGGTAAACCGACTTTGATGGAAAAATACCTCAATAAATGAAGTAACCTTCCCCCTATTGGGGAAATTTGCTTAATAGCAAGGAAAAATAACATATTTCATGGAATATTACCCCGTTATGTTGGTAAAAATACAATATGTATTGTATAAATTTTCATTATATATACTTATATATATATATATATATGTATTTTGTTATTTGATTAGAACACAAAATGTTTTTTTTAAACATTGCATTACATTATCTAGCTTGATCAAAAATTAAAATTGTTACGAGAATACATTACATAGCCGTCGACTATACAACCCTGAACAGGGCAACAAAAATAAAAAACGTCGAAATCCTAACTCAAATTGATAAGATCTTTTAATGTGTTCTGTTAGTCAAAATTTATTTTATGGTTACATTCAACTAGATCTTTGTATTATGAATACAACCAATTCTTAGTAACTATTGGCTTTTCTTATCGATTTTTCCCCCAAAATGTTTACTCTTTAAAACATTATTGCTTATTCTTGCAAAATTTATTGAAATTCTTGTAAACTCTCTGTAATCCAACTAATTAATATATCTTTCAGAAATTATTAAAATTAAATCTGATATTATATGGCATATCTTGAATATTTAAGTGGAGGATCTGCATAAAGTTCTGAATAACATAAACATGTTATTAGATAACTGAAACTTAATATTTCTGGAAAATAAAGCAAGCAAATAATCAATTATTTCCAATTTCTTTGTTGTTCCTCTAATCTACACATTAAAAAAAATGTGGTAAAGTTACCCCGAAAATAGGAAGCAACTGGGCTACCTCCCATTTTTTGGGGTAAATTTACACCTATAGGGGATTTTTCACATACTGGTGGAATATTCCTTGAAGGTGTGGTAAATCTACCTGAAATTATTCCATTCCATTAGGGAATATTACTTTATAGGTGTAAATTTACCAGGGAAAATTACCACACTTTCAAAGAATATTCCACAAGCATGTGAAAAATCCCCTATAGGTGTAAATTTACCCGAAAAATAGGAGGTAGCCCAGTTGCCTCCTATTTTTGGGGTAATTTTACCACATTTTTTTTTAGGACGCATGGAAACGATACCAAGTTTTAGGTTATACTAATGAAAATGTAATTCTAAATTTTTATATAAGAAGGGTTATCCTAACGACCTTAGTAATTACAGATTGGTGAGTCTTTTCAAAAATATTTGAAAAGGTCGTATATAATCGGTTATATCGCTTTATTTCGGTTTTTGATATTATAAACAAAAATCAGCATGGTTTCTTAAAAGGAAAAAGATCCCTTGTGGTCTTTTCTTGGATCTGCCAAGGGCGTTTGACAGCATAGATCATCAAAGGCTCCTGTATAAACTGAATTGCTACGGTATTAGATGTACTGCCCTGTCATGGTTTGGTTCGTATCTTTCGAACAGAAACCAAGTAACTCGTATTCGTACAAAATATGTAACTGCTACTTCAAATGTACTTACCGTAAATAGCGGAGTTCCTCAGGGAAGTATTCTTGGTCCCTTATATTTCTTGTTATATTTTAATGACATATATGGTGTTGGTATATCCCTGGGCTGATCATAAGATATCTAAAATTAACTATGCAGATGATACAACCTTTCTCGTGAAAGGGGATTCTATGGACGAAGTCATTGAGATCAGTAGTTAATTTCTAATTATTCTAAATATATTGTTGAAAAATAATAACTTAATTATGAATCAGAGCAAAACTAATGTAATATTATTTAAGACTCGGGATCAAATTTACCCATCTTCTCTGATTTTTAATGGGGAAGAATACAATGTTAAAGATAATGTGCTACTGCTAGGAGTTAAAATCGATAAGCATCTTAAGTGGAAAACCCACATAGATTCAGTAGTGAGACGAGTTAGTCAACTTTCTTTTGCTTTTCGCAGACTGCGCAATTTAGTTGGTGAGGATACGTGAGGGTACGACTACTCTTCTTATTTAAGAATAAAAATTTGTTTGAAGAAAACACTTTCTCACATAAGCACTTAACTAAGAATAAGAATAATTATTGTTACCCCAGACACCGACTTTCGCTTACACAGAATAATTTAGTTTATAATGGACTTAAATGTTATAACAAGTTGCCAGTGGAAATTAAATCAATTAGGTCTTTCCCCTTATTTAAAAAGAATATATTTACAATTCTGTGTGACCCCGAACCTTACACCATTGCCGGTTTCGTTGATTAATTTAAATAACTTAATTAGTTTATGTAATGGATTAGACAAATGCTCGAAAAATATGATTATAGATTGCTGTAATAGCTAGTTGAAGTGATTTATAATTATTTACAAAGCAAGCCAATTGTCCATTAAGTCATACAAAAAAATATTTGCAACGTTTCTCTTCATTCCTTCGCTGGAAATATATCTAAGATATCTAAATTTTCATTACAAATTTCTGCAGTTAACAATAATATTATAAGAGGGTTTAGCAAAGCTTAAGTAGTGCGTTTCAGGCACACCTATTAAGTCAAACCTCTTCTTTAACAATGGTTCTGGCTAGTCAATTGGTTCGACTATATACATAACCATGAAATAAACCAAATTAAATAGTTTTCCTACAGAAAAAAAGATTATACTTTTAAAAGAACAACTGGTGAATCTGACGGACTGACTGGCGGCTAAGGCGGTCTGAACTAGTAAATGTGACGGGACGAGCTGGTTCGGGTCAAGCTAGGAAAGAGACGAGTCGAAATAATCACCAAAATGTGCATTTCAGATGAATATGTTATATAATAACTGTGTCTGCAAATATTATATCGGTGTATTAATTAGAACAAGTTCTATTTAAATTTTAAAAGCTAATACTATGTCTCGAGAGGATCAGGTAAAAAGCATCTTCTTTAATTTAGCCCAATTGACTAAGCAATAAACTCAACATAATTAGTATTAGTTTATAATTTGAGGACAAATATTTTGACATTTTTATTGTTTTAAAATTAAACCAAAAGTTAGAAATAATATAGAAACACAACATACATTGTTAAAGTTAACACTGCAATAATTGGAAACAGTAAATGCAGGTACTACTCGATGTAAATTATGAAAATAAACAGTACTGGAAAGCTGTATCACAAATTATGTATTGCTATGGATGAATGGAGCAACTCAAACGATATTTTGAATGAAGAAGCTCAACATTGTGCTATGGAATGTCTCCCCGGTTGTTCGAATTTTATGCTGTTAATTTTCCAAGATCAAGTTTTGGCATTGCCGCGCGCAAATTCTCACTTAGATGTAATTGTTAGAAAGGATTTAATAGTTTTGTTTGAGTATTTTATTGTTCAGTTGTGTATAGTTAATTTCATTTATTTGTACATTTTGCGTACTCCAGTATTGTATTTAGTTTATATGCTAGTTTTTTCTTTGCGATGCGTTGCGACTTCATCGCACGCAGATGTAAATTTTATATATATGAGAATGTTACCTAGAGGCCCGGCAGTTACCAGATAGACGAGCGCGTGTATGGTCTTGTTTAATTTCTTGGTTACCGTTTCTGGTAATTCTTTTTAATTTTAAGATGTAGTTCGTTCTTTTGAAGTTTTAAAATCGTCCATCTAGCAACTCAATTAATAAGTGTTATATCGTTGTGCACAAATTACATGTAAGGCTCGTTAATAATTTTCGTTTTAGAAGTGATCGCGTTTAGAGTTTAAATTTTCCGTTTTTTTTGTAGTTTTCAGATTAATTTTATTTTAATCACCTCGGGGTAGGTGAAGAGAAGATTTGGGCTTGTACTTTGATTTCATTTTGATTTTGTTTGTTTCTCTACGTTTATTTTATTAAATTTTTAGTTTGCTTTGAATTTTTGAGACCACGTGGATTTTTTGTGGTATAAGAAATTCCTTCTAGAACGAATTCACCATTTTGTTTGCTAAAGGATTTGCATTGTCCTTTTTAAATTGTAGAGTCTTATGCAGGTTTGTTTTTTGCCAGAATCTTATGTTCATGGTTTTAATTTTTCCTGTAATTTGTATCAAATGTTTTTTTTCTTTTTAAATAACAAATTAAATGATTGTAAATATCATTTTAAAAACACAGTTTCTTTTATTTTTGAATCAGCCATTTCTATTTTTTGGGGTTTTTAAAGAAAGTCAATTTTGCAAACGCCCACTATTACTTTTTATGAAAGTTATTCTGAGATATAAGAATCTCTGGCGCCCTTTTAAATTCATCTTTGCTGAGCTAGCTAAATTAATATTGTCATTTTTAATTTCTTTAAACTTATATGCTTGGACAATCAGTTCACAGCAATACGTTATTATTATCATTCCCTTACCATGTTCGTTATTTCTTTTATTTACTTATGATACATGATGATGATGATGAACATGATTTTCTTGAAAACTGGAATATAATAAATATTCAAATCTAACTTAGTACTTCATACCCAACCACTTAATATGCACCTATCAATGTGTGCACTTCTAATTTAGATAACGTAGGAAGCCAGGGAATCCCGTAGAAAACCAGCGGAATCCAATTATAATCAATTATAGGGGTTAGGAGAAATAAATCTCAGATTAACTCTGCACGGAGTACGGATAATCCTCTAATTTCACCATTGGGTCATAATTTGTCATCTGAAGGATTTGTTTTTACCTTGTTCCTGAATTGCTACATTCCTGGTGGAATTACTGATAATGAATACCGAGTTTTTAATGATAAATGTGGCGGTTTCCTGAGAGTACCTATTTTTTTAATACTTTCACTGCATATCTACTAGAATATTGTAGGTGCGTATTTTTGGAACGTTTCAATTCTGCCAAGTTGCTTTATCTTTCGGAATAATATATTTTTTGGAATGGATATAATGTGACACATAAAATTTAGATAACTGTATAAGTTAAACTATTTTGATTTACCTGAAATAAATCTTTGTCGAAACCTATTAACTCCTTATGAAATTTATTTTAGGAAACTTAAAATAGATGAGAGGTAATTACAGTATAATAAAAATTTAAAGGAATTGCTAAAATTTTAGTTCCGATTGACATATAATCATAATAAAAATATTCTATTGAAATATAGTATATCATAAACTAGGTAATAATTAGTAGATTAAGCTTCATACGCATCGCGTATATTTTTCATTTTCTAGTAAACAATAGAGTATATGTATACTTCGATTAAACCCCTTATCCAATCTCCTCTGTGAGCAAAGTTGTATTAGAAACCAGAGTTGAAACGTAACCCAAGGCAAGCACAACTTCACGGAACCATCCTAATGCATTTCACATGCAAGTGCAATATACACTAACACATACTAACTGAGTAAGTTTCTTTGCCTTGGGCTACCAGAAAGAAGTACATTGAATTTGAACCAGACGTTCTTACTGCTTCTCTACTTGCTTTGTGCATTAGTCTAATCATTTCGTTTTGTTTGTACGTACTTGTCTACGTATATGATATATCACTTTGAAATAGTGAAATATTGAGTGTACACGCGTGTATACATTGATTTAAAACTTTTGCTTTTTAACGGAAAATACAAGCACCTGTATTCAAGTTGAATGCAAACAAGAATGAACAAAAATAATATATAATAATAATTATTATATATTATTTTTCGCGCGAGGTTAAAGAAATTTCAGAGATAATTATAATCATTTCAGTTAATGCTGATTTACTTATAAGCCAATGAACTTTACAGTAGTGTATAGCGTTTTAAGGTTTTAAAACTGTTATAAACGGGAAAAACGATCTGTTGTTTTCAACCATTTGGTTACAGTTACTAAATTATTGTTTGATTTAGAAATATTAAAAATATTCCTGTGTTCAATCAAACAAATAATTTGGTTAGTAGATTTATTTGAAGCTAGCGCAGTATTTATTAATTTAACTAAATATTTGCATGGAAGTAAAAATAAATATCGCATTTTATTTTCGTATAGCAGTTTTGTCCCCATATAGTATAGCAAATGAGCAGATAACTTATATGTAGTAGAGAAGTTGTCGCATAGATGGCGCATCTCCTATTTCATTCCAGTAACAGATAATATTTCACCCAAAATAGGCTGGAAACTACGATCGTAACATACTAATGTGGTATATTACCAAAAAAAACATCATATAGGAGTCATCGCCATTGAAAGTACGATTCCTTTAACGGCACACTAGAGTGCTAGGATAGTCACTGCGACCAACTCCCAATACTTCTAGGATTTACAACATTCTAACGGCAAATCCCTCCTTAGTGCATGGCTTTTTGGAGATAATTCATTTTCATTTCGATTGAAAATGATCACAGCATTTTATTATGTTTACGCTTAAGTCCAAAATGAATAAGTGTTATATAAGAAAAGGAAAAACCATGTCCCAATGAACCATCAGAGAAATGATTCATTAGAACATCGAGAAAAAGCAGAGCATCATAGAAGTCGAATTTTGCAGAACTTTATAGAAGTTGAACAGTCAAACAAAACATCTAAAATCATTGTCAGGTTACGAAGCTGTCATCAAGGTATCTAAACTAGCTTTTTAGTTTCAGGCAATAGGGAATTAGGATTTGTTTCCAAATTTTGTTCATAATAGATCAGATTAGATTAAGATTGAGGCGGTCATATGGACCTATTGCACCGCGACCTTTTTAGATTTATAGTAATAGTAGTAAGTGACTCTAATTTTGATTTATTTTTGGGCGGGTGCTTTGTGCAGCTGTTAGCTGTGGGATACTCATTGTCAACTCTGATGTCCGGCAAGCATAAAGTTTTTATTATGCTCACCAGATATCTCAGTAGCACACCACGTGAACTGCGGTTTCTTCCTCTTTTCGCAGAATCTGCAAATAGCGTCATCTCCTAAGTTATACATATGCCTATTTAGTTGACAATGACCCGCAAATAGGTCCACTATCATTTTGACATTCTCTTCTACCACCTTGCTCAGCAGGTTTTTGGTAGGAACTCTTTCGCTTGCCTTTGTTCTGGTGATGTATGCCACCATCCCTTAAACAATTTAAGTGTTTGTAATAACCGTGGAATTGAAAATACGCGGAAGTACGACAAGTTTCAGCTAAGCCAGTTAGCAGTCTTCCGGTTGGAGATCGGAAACTAAGATGCAACGAATGACTGCCTTGTGTCGGATATAGGAACATTAGTAAATAAGGATCCGACATTAAAACTTACAAGTAAATCCTGGAAATGTACTGTCACTTACTCCACTTCTGTTTATAAAATGTTTGAGGTTTTGAGAGTCACTGTGTAGTATTTGAGAATTCCCGAGAGGTATTTGGAGAGCTTGTATGAAGCAATATATTGTCGCACTACTACAGCTCAGGACTAAAATATAAATAAATTTAAATATTAGCAAAATTCAAATTCCCTATTGACACATGTGCGTACATATTTACCAGAAACCTTTACACATCAAAAACCAATAATAGAATAGACATTAACGTGTGTATTTCTGCTTTTTGTGTTTACTGTTATATCCCTTCTTTATTTCTTCTTATATTGTACGTTATCATTAAACATAATTATGTTTTTTCTTTTTTCTTGAGGTAGCGGCTTTTTTTTTTAATGAATTAAATTTCTTACCAATTAAACATTCTCTTTTGACGTTTCGACAAGTTTTTTATTATTGTCTTCTTCAGAAATTCTTTACTACAATTCAATTTTTTATCTATAACAGTTTAAATTATTAAAATTTTAAATTAACATCATTAAACATAATTAAACATAATGTTGAAGGTATCTGTCTCTGAAAGAGACTGCCAATTTACTTAACCCAACACGCGCACTGCAATTTGATAATTTCTAATAAGTTCGTTGTAGTAGTGAAATCACAGCAAAGAAGACATGTGATTCGAAGAGAACATAGTATACTGTTCTTGCAACATGCTGACCAAGGTTCTGTCTTTTGGCTCTGAGAGAATAACAAGAAGACGATAAGCTTCCAGACACGTACCGGGCCCACCCCAAGGCGTCATCCACAATAACTACCATAAATTTAACTTCGAAAGAAGGTAAAAGAAGGCTGTTATTAATAAATATATTAATGTTAATTTGATGTTGTAAAGTTATAATTTAGTTTTACTAGTGCTAAGGATGATCTTATTTGCATCAACTCATTCTCAGATTGTAAAGTCAGTATTTCCTAAATTTTCCAAATCCTCATGATTAGAGGCATACCACGTAAGGGCAGCATTGTCAGCGAAAGGAACCGTATGTGATTGGCGGGCAACATGTGCTAGGTCATTAAAAAACATTAAAAATTACGTTGGCCCCAGCAACGAGTCCTGCGGGACACCACACACGACTGTGCTCACTTTTGAATTAACGAAACCGTTATCGACTTTTAACCTCACATATTGACGGTGATCAGCTAAGTATGAGCGAAACCAGTCATTAACTTTATCTATAAAGCCATAACTTAGAAGTTCCCAAAGAAAAATAGAGTGGAAAGCACCATCAAGAGCTTTAGATTGGTTGTTGTTACTTTTGCAACTATCCATTCTCTACGATCAGTATCGCTATTTATAATTACATAACCTTTTTGAGCCGCTGATTGTTGTACCGGTGTAAAATTTGGGAGCAATTATCGAGATGACATCAAATGGCATATCAAAACGCATTATTTATTAATGAAAAGCTGTCTTAACACGTCGGCCCGTGTTACAAATAGCACTTTAGCTAGAAATATCTAAATTACAAATGATTGAATGTAAATTTTAAATTAGCTCTTACTGGTTTTCTAGCAACCTATTTTCTCAAAACCTTGATTATCCATCAACTAAAGTAGGATTCTGTACAGGATTACCTAACCAAAGATTTTTTTCTTTGCTGTAAGTATCCAGTTGACAATACAATAAATTGTGCAGACGATTATAGTTTTTGTATGTACGAGACGCTGCTGGCTTATTGTGTGCGCGTGCACATACGTATACGTGTCGTCAACCACGAGAATCTTCAGGACAATAACATCGATTCGAACCCAGCAATGCACACGTGTTTCTGCGACTGTTAACGGCAACGAAACGGGATGATACATCACGAAGGTTGCCCGTTCGGTTTTCCGTCGCTCCACGCTCGTTCCGTACAATTCTTCCACACCGCTCACGGTTAATGAGATTACGAGATTTAAGAGCGTTTGTTATTGAACCGGGGATTATCGCCGCGCCAGGGTCTCCTAACTTACGGGCGGTGGGGCCGGAGTGTAGCTGCCGGCTACGGACCTTATCCCGTTATCTCATTTACCAGGAGCTAAAGACGGGAACGTAGAGGTTCGAACTTGGACGAAATGTTGGTATTTATTCTGTGTGAATGGTTGCTACGAGATGTGCCACTACATAGCGATTAAGAAGGTGTAGAAATCAGACTCCGAAGTATGTCTGTGTACTGCTTAGGTGGTAAGAGTTATTTAGATGGGTATCTAATAAGCTTTCTTTGCAACCAAATCCTTGAATATATGATTTACTCCTTTACATAAAATTATATTTACTGTTATGATAATAGGAAAGATATATGGCTTTTCTAAATACACCCATATTTTTCTTTCTTGTTGATTTCTGGTTTTTCATATTTTTGCTCAGACTACACTTTAATTTTTGATAAAGTATATTACATTGATAAAGAACTTTTATACAAGACAAGACTGTATGCCATGAAAAATCAGTCTTTAGTTACTTCTGTCAGGGATACTAACTGTTTCAGTTCGGGGAATTTGATACCGGCTAAAGCTGTGAAGTATCTGGAAATAACTCTGGACCAGAGACTAACGTTTGGTGAGCACGTGAATAAAGGCTCACAAAAAGCCGAGGAGAGAGCAGCAATTTTGCCACGCATTATGCCAAATATAGAAGGACCAAGTTATCACAAAACAATTGTACTGAGTAGGGTCGTGCACTCTATTTTGCTCTATGGGTGCACCCGTATGGCACACAGTAGTAGATAAAAAAGTGTACGTAAGTACTTTGGAAAAGCCGCAGAGGAAGGTATTAATAAGAATCGCCTCGACGTATCGCACAGCGTCAACCATGGCACTACAAGTTATAACAGGAACACCACCTATCGATCTGCAAGTACGAGAAAGGCAGTATATACACGAAAATGGCGTTATAATAGCCTATAAACGCGCTAGAGAGATTACCTGGGAAGCGTGGCAAAAGAGATGGGATAGTGAGACCGGCAAAGCCCAATGGACGAAAAGGCTAATTAAGAATGTTAAATCATAGGCTGTTTGTAAACATCAAAGAATTGATTACTATCTGTCACAGGTCTTGACGGGACATGGCACTTTTAGACAGTATGCAAAACGTTTTGGCAAAGACATGGAGGACCCATGCATCTACTGTTTAAACCTTGATACAGTGGAGCACACCATCTTTAACTATCCCATATGGAACAATTTCAGAAAGCCAGTCTACAACGTATTGGGCACAATATCACCGGATAACTTGGTTCTAAAACTGCTGGAGTGTAAGGAAAACTGGAAATGTATTCACAGTATGATTGCCAATATCGTGCAAAGCAGAGAGTGCGAGGAACGGCAAAGACAGGGTAGAGCGTGATCTAAGGGTAGGAGGGATTGCTTTATGAAGACCGCTGGCACTCTGAGGGTATGTTACATCAACGTTTCCGGAGTGGCAGAGAAGGTTATCTGAGGGATTTTAGTCGGAGCAGCGCCCGACACTACCGATGCACATCTGACCCCGTGCGTCGGTGCCAGGCGGTTTCTTCTCACCAAAAAAAAAAAAAGCTATCGCTACTAGATGGAAGATCCCTCGAAGCATCACAAGTACCGGATTATTTAACATTGCTAAAACACAGAGAAGGTATCCTGGTGCCAAGGAGCATCGCTTATTGCCTGGTTTGTCTACCACTATCTCGCATCAAACGATATCTAGAACCCGATCGATTTAACATCAAGTGTATCACTAAGTGACTACGGTACAGTAGAGGTGACTTCCAGTGTTCCTTACATGAAGAAATCCAGAGCATATAATATATAAGATATTAGCCAGTCCGAGACCATAACCTCTAAGACACATATGACCTTAATGTAACCTTGGAAATTATGTCAAGATTATATTTACAAAAATGCATTATTTTCATGAGTAATGGCTGAATATATTTTTAAGTCATCCCCATACGCTAATACAGGATAATTTAAGGATGTTAACAGATCATTGATGTACAAAATAAAAGGAATGGGCCAAGGTTTGAGGCTTGTGGTACACCAGAGATAATGACATATTCAAAAGATTGGTAACCATTATAAGAAACCTGAAAACCTGTTTTCTAAGTAAAATATTGTAACCAAAATAAAGAAAATTTTGCTGATTGAATAGGATGATTACTTAATCAGATCCAGATGTTCATGGAGATACTGGGGTGATTATTACACAATTAGTGATGGTTGATCTTCCCGACATAAAACCATGCCGAATCTGATGTAAATATACACGAACACAATGGTATACAGCTAGCTTACATTTTTTTTAAGATGTGTTATCATCATATTATGCTGAAACTTTAAAAGTTGCGTTATACCTCTGCAACAACTCAAAACTGCAGTTAAAATAATAAATGCAGAAAAAAATATTCGATAGCACCTACTAAGGGAAGATCGTAAGAATTATGTGAAAAGCAAACAAAACAACGCAGATTCTAATATGCGGAAATATTTAGTGTGCGAAAAGTTGTGTTCTTAGAGCACTACAATATATTCCATGCAACGCTTTTCATAACTGCAGCAAAAATAAGTAAACCGTGGCAACAACGTTTCAAATACAGTTGAGAGCAAACGTTGTGGCAGAGCTTTTCATTCATTGAGCTTTGTTCAGTGTTGTTATTATTATTCCAGACCAAATCAAACAGAACCACTATCAACCGATTCCATACAAAATATTTGTACGTAAGAACAATGTAAACGCATACAATGAAACGTAAATATCAAATGGGAACGCTGCAGGTGCATTGACCATGGCATTTGAATTAAGAAATCACATTCACGAGTAAAAAATTGTGTTCGCGTTGTATTCTTGTAGTGCTTTCCCAGCCCTTATGTATCCGCGTGTTTATAATGTACCTACATTACTGCTGTATAGGTTATCTTGAACTTCTCTTTATGGAAAATGTATATGGATTCTATAATCTATAAATATTAATATTGTAGATAACATGAACGTCCATGAGAATTATAAAAGATACATTTAAAACGTTTTTTTTTTCTATTATCCTTTAATGCATTATTATGCAACGATGTTAAATTAGTGGAAGAACTTTTTTTGGAGAACTTACGTGGGTGTTTGGTCTGATTATTCCAGCAAAAGAATCTAACAATACAACAAAGAAGTTTTTATATCCGGTATAATTTAAATCTAATATTAAAATGTAGGATTTTTATGGAAGGAAGTGGATTTTTTTTGAAAAAATAAAATATACTGGAATGAATTTACGTATATTCTATTATGTACAATCACAAAAGAATAAATATTTGCAGCACACAATATTTGTTTATGGCATTCACAAAATTTTATCAAATCTGATGTATCGTTGTTGTGAGGTTACATTAATAAGTTTCGATTTATGTATTTTCTTTTCAGTTACGTTTATCCTTATATTGTTAGTTGTTTTTTCTTGGTTTTAGCGGAATGTTGTGTTGACTATTAAACAAAAATGAGATATCAATGGAAATTTAGTGACGTTTCGCTTTTGTATACAAAAGCTTTATCATATTTTAAATAACTGATATATACAGAACAATTCATCAAAATGTAATGTTTTTATAATTTTAAACTGTATAATATTGATTGTTGTTGGAGAATGCAATTACTTTTTTTATCATCTTACCTTAAAACATTTTTCCCCTTCAAGTAATTATTCATATTAATAATAAGCATGGTAGAACTCGTATACCTGGCACTGATTATTTTGACGGAGTTGGTTTGGACGACCCACAAATTATTGTCAATTTTTTTTGCAGAGCTGTTTTCAAGCAGGGTCAAGTAATCCTAGGCCAATCACACTTTCTATTACATATTTACCCACCATTCATTCAGGTTTTGCTATTGAAAGTTATCTTTTAAGTATTGTGCAAGCATTTTGAACTCACTTCTGGAGGTATTTTTGTGCCACCTTTTATCACTAAAAACTGTAAGGTAGTACTTGTTAAACCTTTATCGTCCATCATAACCTTGTGTTTAAAATTTAATTCCTTTACAAACTGTTGGAAGATTTTTAAGATAGTTTATGTTTTTAAAGATGATATCTCTCAAATTAAAGATGATATATCCATTTTCAATTCGTCTACCGTGGCTAAGATTTTTGAGCAGGCTGTGTACCAGCGTGTTTATATGTATTTATCTTAGATTCAGCATGGCTTTAAGTCGGGAAGATCAACCACCACTAATTGTGTAATAATGACGCAATCTCTCCATGAACATCTGGATCGTCGAGATCAAATTGATGTTATATCCACAGATTTTTCACGAGCCGTTGATACATGTAATCATCCTATTCAATCAGCAAAACTTTATGCTTTTGGGTAATAGTCTTCCTTTATTTCCTTAGAAAACAGAACCATTAGCGTTTGTTATAATGGTTACCAATCCAATATGTCATTATCTCTGGTGTGCCACACGGCTCAAACCTTGATCCACACCTTTTATTTTGTATATCAACAATGACCTGTTAACATCCTTAAATTTTCCTGCGTTAGCGTATGAAAATAATTTAAAAATATATTTAGCCACTGATGAAAATAATGCATTTTTTTTAACTTAATCTTCACATAATTTCCAAATGGTGTAATAACAATGGACTTAAATTAAGCTTATTAACTTTAGACTTAGTGTCTAAAGTCATACCCATAAATCTCACTGATCTGCTTGGTTCAACAAATGACTATTGGGAAGACCTACGGCAACACGTATCTCAGAATTGAAAACTATTAAATTTATTTTTGCAATGTTTAAATTGAGTCTATTTATTTCACACCAGTCACACATTCGCTCTAATATCCTGTTACCGGCGACAGTAACTTCGTCGTATGAATTAGCTCTAATTATGTACGTAGCATCATCAGCATACTGATACAATTCTCCGGTGTTTATAAAGCTATTTAAATCGTTGACGTAAATCAACAATATTAGCGGACTTAGAATGGACCCCTGCGCTATCCCTTGTGCATTGATTATATATAATATAGATATACCAACAGCCACTTTATCAAAATAGTCAATTAAAGTGTCACTAGATGTCGCTTATATCTACATATTCAAATTAATTTTTTCGTCAGATTTATTTTAGCATTTATGAAAACCTAACTACATAGGCGTACTCTAGTGGAGAGTGGCACATTCATTGAATTTACAACTTTTATATCTACGGAACAAAAAACAAAGGTCGTTTTTTGCATGTCTAAATCCGGATACGTAAAAAGTAATAAACAGATGTTAAAAATGTGATATATGCCGGTAAATATATCGAGTATAAATTGTGTTTCAACTAATAATTTTAAATCAAAATTTCTATACCTTAACATTATTTTTTATTCTGGTACATAAATTAAAGTAAAACCAAACTAATGGCTTACTAAATAAATTTATAATATATACAGCGTGAGCGCAAACAAATATCATTTATGCTGGAGCTTTTATTAGTAGTTTTAGGAGAAAAAGTTGTGAATAAAAGTTGAAGTACTAATTATTCTACATAACTTTTATAAATAAATATAATATAATAAATATATAACATAATAACATAAAAAAAGAAAGGAATATATAACATACATTATAAAACAATATGCAGTGATCGGTAGAACGTGCGCATCATATGTGAAATTTGTTTGTCTTTGAATTTAGTAAATCTTTCTTCTTACAAATTGCCTCTATATGTCTAGAAACTAAAATACCCTCATAACAATCTGCCTAAATTTAATTGTATACCAGGAGAAGATAAATAAACTACGCTAAAGAGTAAAGTATCTCTTTTTTTGGGTTTAGAAGATTCTTTTATGAGAAAATGTTGTTTCAAATTTAACGCTATGTCCAATTATGAAGATTCGTTTAATTTGAGCAAAAAAAAAATTAATCGCTTTTTTCGGAATTCCTGTATACAAAATTGATCCTGATCATACAGCTGTCATACATCCTGAGAGGAAATCATATGCGTACAATACCATAATTAGTTAGTTTCAAAATGTTATAGCTTTGAAAAGTAAAACTTCAAAATAATATGTTTTTGCTTTCAAATAAAACAAAATAATAATATCTAATTAAATTATAAAGAGCTTACTTCATAAATAACAGACCCTTAGATCTTAGACCGGAGAGAGGAGAAAAGACATTCACCCTCTGCTTACTTTGAACAAAATAGAAAAAAATATTTTTTTTACATGGTAGAAGAATATATTTAAAATTTGAATTTCGCGGTTATGATGGAGGAGTGAGGGAAGAGAAGTTATGAAACCGAACGCTAAAGTAGATTATGTCGAATTGTCGTTAATCGTTAGATACTACTTATGTATTAAGTTGTAAAGTGTTTTATGTTTTATTGTAACTGAAATTTATATTACATACATTAAATATATATATAACTACCTACATACAAATACCTACGTTATCACAACATGCGGAATATCGTCACCTAGGAAAAAGTGGAAGTTATGAAAACACATGTTCTTGGTTCAATAAGTTATTATGTCTTAAAATCTACACATACTTTTTTAGGAGGAAAAACGGGAGTGAGAACTTATTAATGTTATATAAATAAACGTTTACTAATGCTATTTATTCAAACTTACAATAAAAAAATAAAAATTAAAGTATTTCTATATTGGTCGAAAATCGAACGTAAACATAGACTTATTAATATCATACTGATTTTCACCTTACGATTATATGTCGTGTACGATTTTATTTTATATTGTAGATAGCTGTATAGTATAATAATATAATAGAATAACAATTAAGGTATGAATGTATCGATAGTTTGTCTGCATTTGCTTGCAATTATCAAGTTTTACAATTTGAATATTTCATATAAGGCGCGGACAATGTATATGCGTGATAAACAGCACCATCTGTTATTTAGAAGCGTAACACTGTTCAAGCTAATGAGTTAACATAGGTTGAGATCTTAGATATCCCACTTATATTTTGGACCAGGAAACGGTGGCGGCACTATAGCGGCGTGGTCCAAAAGCTCAAATTTAAGCGTTGCCATTGCCTCTTATGGATGTGGTTTATCTATATTATATATAATCAATGCCCTTGTGTAATCGGAGGAGCTGATGAATAAAAGCATGATTTGGTATTATTTTTCTCACTCATGAGACCAACACGATGGGTTCTGTTTGACATGTGAGGCTGTATCAATCTCAACGCATTGCCGCGGACTCCGTACCTGTCAAGTTTATCATACCATACTTGGTGGTTAATCGTGTCGAAGGCCTTACTAAAGTCAAAATATAAACTGTAAGCTTTTGTTTTGCTATCAAGACCCGATAAAATTGATTTCATGCAGTTAAAAATTGCTTTCTCACACGAGCCACCTGGTAAAAATCCGTATTGGATGGGACTTAAAAGACGTTCGTCGAACTCCGAATTGTCCATCCACACTACTAGGAGTGCGGCGAACTATCGTTCGAAGTTCGGCGAACTTCGATCGTGTGGACGCACCTTTAGTAAAATATCTTCCAATATATCCCGGATTCCAAGTAGATCGACAAACATATTTTATATTTCGATACGCCGCGCCGTACGATTGTTTCAGCTCGAGCGCCAATAACTATGATGTGTCCTGATATTTTGACTAGAACCACATTAATGTCTTAGAATTTCATCTTTTTAGGTTGTGTATTTTAGTCTATTGTTGTCGTCTCATTGGTCATATTTATTGGATAATAAAGAAATATTATTATTATTATCATTATTAAGTATTTGAGCTTTCTCTCTCTTTTTTAAGTGAAATTACAGTATATAATTAATAATAATATAATTTAATGTGCATATCCATATATGTAAATATTTTGGCTAAACTGTGATGTAGTACTTGGATCATCCGCTCTTTAGTGGTGAATTAGGTTGAAAAATGAAAATGCGAGCACTCCAAAATAAAATGCATAGGTAAATGGACAATTTACACAAATACTTGAATATAGAATACGTAAGCGATGTTTCAATTTCCAACCTAGAAAATTTATTCCCCAGCGATTGCCGCGTGAACATCTACTCTACAAAGATAATTTTACACGATGCCTTGCATCCGCTCGTACTCATATCTTATGAGTAGAAAATGTAAATAGCTGAATGAAAATAAGTAGATGTAGCTTACGTAAATATTAGTTTTCACAAAATACGGAGCAGTCGTTATTATATAAGCAAGCTGTTTATATAAAGCGGTTTGTTTTACTTAAGATACCGAAAGCTGAACTCTGGGCAAATAAAACAAGTCCTTCAACTTCACGATTTCGAATGAAACAATTTTCAAAGGCAAATATATCATAACGTCAGAGTCGAAGGTTGCAATTTTTCTTCTTAGTAGAATAAAGGTCCTTAATATTCGTGGTTTCCATATAATGATTTTGAATAAATTGCTATATTTGAGGAATGCTACAAGATTCAAGTGATCCTTCCACCAATCAGCTAATTTCGGCTTGGAAGATTTTGCTTTCAAAACGTGAACAGTTACCCAATAAAACTGGAAGGCTGTGAAATAACAATATTATGAAGAACCCGTAGAGAGAAAGGGAATGATTTAGAATGGAAAATGAGAACCAGTAGTGAAATATATTCATAAGTATACACTTTGTTTATGGGAAGTATCGGCTTTTTTAAATAAATTTTTAATCACATACATTTTTATTTTTAAATAGTTCAATGAGGTACTTAAACTTAAAAGTTAAGAAAACCGTGTTTGTCTTGTGTAACGTCTGCCCACATAAGACAGTCTTAGATAAGCAGGAAATACACTCAGTGACGTTAAAAGTGTTGCACCCAGAAAGAAAATTTGTTTAACTTGATCATTTGGCATCAGAATGATAAGCTGTAAGAATATGAACATTTTATCTTTGTTAATTTGTTGCGGAAAAAAAATATCTTAGGTTTTTTGTGAAGAGTTTTATGAGAGCTGGCTAGTACAGAAATGTTTAGTTATTGCGCGTCCGTCTTTGAGTGTTAAGCGTAACAAAATGCTCAGAGTTCGAAGACGTCAAAATTTTCACCGTGTTGGTGATTGTGACTGGGGTAGAATTGTTGGCTATCGAGATATTGGTTCTGCCTATTGCGAAATTGGACCGTTGGAGTAATGGCTTTGGGGCTATTGCCTATGGTAGCTGATCACCACTACTCTTTATTCGAGGCAGTGTGACAGCTGCACGTTATGTTGATGATGGACTACAAGCCACTTTGCTAGCTTCTCTAGATAGCCGTCCACACGTCCTTTTTCAGTAAGACAATGACCTACATTGTCTTACCCATATTGCTCGTCGAACTATGGACTTTCTCCAAAAAGCAGGCATTAATGTTGTGCCGTGGCCACCCCGTTCATCGGATTTAAACTCCATTGAACATGTGTGGGATATCACGGGGAAGAGACTGTCCACTTTGCACAAACCTCCACAGACTCTGGCACACTCAGTTATGGGGTCGCCAAACACATTACTATTTTTTTTTTGTATTACATGTTAATAAAATCTCTTGCAAACGTTATCATTTAATTTTGGATATAAAATTATCACATTGCCAAAAAATCGAGTTGAAAAATTTATTTCTTCTAGGTGTAGGTAACTATTGTCACTGAGTGTATCAATATTTAATAATAATCAACTAAAAGTTTTCAAATTAATTTATAGGACAATAAAGCTTAGGCTGCCAGTTATAGCTATTAACAGAAGGACCAAAAAATAAAAATTTCTTATAGCAGAGATAAGATTTTGACGAAAAGTGAAGGAAGTGTGAAGAATGGATAAAATTAAAAATCAGGATCAATTAGAGAGAAATTACGAGTGGAATCAATGTTAAAATTAATAAAACACAGTCAGGATAAATGATTTGAACATATTAACTGAGTGCAGGAAAGTAAAGAGGTAAAGAAAATCTGACAAGCAAAGACGGCACCAATAAGAAGAAGACAGAAACCTAGGATAACTTGGAGTTAGAGATGATATACGCAACTTCCAAACTTACTTTTTACCTCCATGTCTGTTTGACCAATTGATTTGATATTTTACGAAAATAATTTGTTTGGTCAGTACTTCTATTAAAAAAAAAAATGACTACTCTATGAACATTTTAACTAGTTAGAAAAAAAAATATATATGCTTAGAACACTCAGAAAGAGGGTCACTATTCAAACTACAGCTACCTAATTTGTTCTAAATATGTGGCTATATGCTACTTTCATTGCATGGAATTTTATGCAATTTGCTGTGGCAAAACGGCTTGAACAACGAAAATTAAACCGAATGTATGACATCTTCTTTCTTATTTGTCCGATAGATTTGAAATTTTGGACGAATTTTTCAGGGCAATAAACTCATTAGAAAAAAAATAGAAATTGGTACTTAGCCGTTACCACCTGTTTCTTTCTTTCCAGGGCATAGGAACGTACAGACTATTGTTTTTCTCGAACAGAAAACTTTTCCATCTTTTCGCTGAGTGTTATCCAAGGATTGCAATTTCGCATCGTTTCAATCATAGGGGCCTAACGTAGGATTGCTGTCAATCCACGTAATCGCACGCAATCCCGCAATATGTTTTGGAGAATGAAAATAATTTTTATGAAATAGGTATAACGTTTATATATCTTATAAGTCAATACCATGGATTCTTAAGACTATATTACAGTCCCAGGAGATAATTCCTAATTATTACTATTAAAGCTCTATGAATTAGTCTGCGGGCTAATATTATCTTTTTCTATGAAAGTTGTTTACACTAGCTGGGTGTGGTTTCCCTTAAATGCAAATATACCTATAGACTTAGCTAAAAGAATGCTATAAAGAAGTAAACCGCAAAGTTTAATTAATATTTGTAAAATGTAACGACCCAATGGTAATTTTAACTAGTTAAAAAATATATTGCTGGAACCCCAATTCTTCGAAGCACATACATCAAATTTGCTTCAAATATGCGCCTATACACTAGCTTCTCTCTATAAAAAAAATGGTTCAATTTGAGGTGGTGGAATAGCTTAAAACATACGAAAAATATTTTTTTACCTAACTGAAATTACCATAGGATGGATATATTTTTTTTTTGCAAACTGCCTCAAGGTTAGAGGTAAGAGGGGGCTTCTCTCCCCTAACCTTTGGAATTATTTCCTAGAATACATCTTTTTCCGTAATCTCTTTCGCAGTTTGAAATTAGTATTTATCGGTAGTAAATGCAGCGAAGACTTTATGTTACTAAAAGGTAACCGACTCTAGGTCTTAAAAATAATGTAAACTATTTAAAAAATGATGTAATAAAATTCACTTGCCATAGAATCGCGAATATAATGTTGCCAACCTTCAGTGACAGCGCTTTTTGTTGTTTATAATAGGGGTATCACAATATATAATCAAAAGTTTAAATTAGTGGATCATTGCAATAATTTTGAGGTAGAATTAGTTGCAATAAAGCACGCAATACGATATATTAGGCGAGTGCGAATTTATAAAAGATGTGCGAATTATAACTGATAGCTTAGAGGCGTTACGGAATTTAAAAAAATCCGACTGATTTGTTATTAGATACTTGGGATATATTAGTGAGGAGGGCCGTAAAACTTTGTCGGACAAGGGCTCACGTAAGTACAATCAGTATTAATCGGTAACGAGTGGGAAGATCACTTAGCGAAGGAGGCGGTGCCTAGGGGGGATAGCGCGATAATTAAGTATGAGTTATGTATGTATATAAGTAAAAGAGTGATGTTACGACCTAAAAGATCTGTCGTGTCCCCTATTCTTGGTGATTTGCAACTAGCCTTCCAATCCTATTCCTTTCAAAAAGTGTAGGATATCAGAGGGCCCCAATCTAGGTAAGTCTCCCTCTTCGATTTCGCATGCTCCCAGGTGCAACGCCCTCGAGTTGCACAGTGCTACGCAGTTTGAGAGGAGATGGATGGGTGTTTCATCCTGTTCCCCACAAAATTTACATTCAGATTCCTTTTCCAATCCGCGCTTACTCAGGTGTCAGTCAGTCTACAATGGCCTGAAAGTATTCCTGTGCGAACATTGTTCTTACTCAGGTTGATGCTTTCTGTAAACCTCTTCTGGTTATAAGTTCCCAGAAAAATTTTACTTTGCCTCATTCCCAGGAGAATTTCCCAGTAACTGGATTTTCTCTGCTCCATTTCTATTTTCAGTTTCTTCGTATTGTACTGCTCTTAACCCCCAATAGGGTTCAGGCCCTACAAAAGGTATTCCAGCCCCTTCTTTTGCGAGATTATCCGTTATTTTGTTTCCTTCCACTCCTGTGTGACCCGGAACCGACAGGAGGGTTATTTTATTCCTTTTGCTTAGCTCATTGGGTTAATTTCGGCTAGTGTAGTTAAAAAAAAGCGTTTATGGATAAACTTGATAGTGATTGCTAGGGTGGATTGAATACTATTTTAAATTGGAGGTGAACAAGGAAATTTATCGATAACACTACTACACGTTTTAGAAAAAACGAGGGTTAATTTGCCGTATCTGGTGGTAGAATTAATAAAGAATCGTAGTAATTGGGTTTTTATGTAGAATTGGGAGGATTAGTGATTCGCATTGTGAATGTGGTGGGGTACATACAGCGAGACATGTTTTATTTGAATGTCCACTCGCTGATGAGTAGCGGTCGCGTATGGAAACTATGGCACTAGCCAAACTGTTAAATTAGCCAAGACGCGAAGCAGATATTGGAGATAATTAACCGGTCGAATGGTGGGGATTGTGTGGTAATGATAGGTTACCGCATGATATTTAGATAGTTAGTAGAGCACCTAATCGCAAATAAATATTTCATACTCTTTAGTGGTCTGAATTAGTGTGAAATTATAGCTGTTAGCATAGTTGGAGTGTAAAAAATAAATATTTAAAGTATCAATTCTTAATTCAATTACTATTAGTTGGAATAACTAGGCTTAAGTTATTGTGAAATATTAGAATAAGTACTGCTGTTGTTTTATTTGTTTTTAGATTATTACAGGTTCATCCTTCTGCTGTTTGAATTTCAAATGCATGATGTACGAAGTGGCGTGGAGGCTTCCTCTTTCAAACTCAGATGGATAATGATATTAATAATAATTTGCTGCCTATCAGTAACAAAGTCTGGGACTACTTCCTAGGTTCTGCTTTGAAGGTAAATTTTTATTTATTTATTAAGTGTATATACAACTTCTCCATTAGGTTGACTAGTAGCACTGACGATCCTTAGTAAGGTGAAGCATATATTAACCGAGTGCTACACACATTTTTGTACGATCTAAATGTTATGTTTTTGTTATTATTTCTAATAATCACAGGTATTTTTTTTTTAGTTAGAGTAGGAACATTTCACACTCTGGCATTGACGCTCCTAAATTACTGGCTCACATTTCGTTCCTTGTTCCGCAGTTCCCTACGCTTGCGCACACAATTTCTTATTGCGCTACCCCAAAGACCAATATTCTCCTTAAATCACCTACTTGCAGGATCGTTCATTATTATAAGCACATATTAGATAGTAGCATGGATATGCATTTTTCTTCATTATCACGAATATTAATAGTATATTTCAAACCAAGGGAGGAAAGTGCTCCATTGCAGGCCGCGGGCAAATATTATAAACCGTGCCAAATAAGGCGAGGTGTGTACTTGCCCAAGGCCTGCAATAACACTTTCCTCATGTGGTATGAATATTATTTTTTTCCCAGCCAGTACAGTTTTAACTAAATGTTTAAAAATAATAAAGACATACCTGTGAGTGATATGATAGATAGTGGACTTAATCTGTCGAATATTTTTTGAGAACTGCCAAGTTAGCGTCGTTTTAAAAGTGTTTAATAATAGTTTCATTGAAATTTAATACTTAATAATTTAGCAATTATCTCATAAATGAACTCAAACTGGGTCGAATGTACTAATGTCATTCATCAATAATGTCACATATTATAAGATGTACAGTTTCATAATGTCAATGTCACTTACTACAAGTACAACTTTCCTCCCTATGGAGGAAAAGTACATGGAGGAAAGTGTTCACTGGGAGAAAGCGTTTGTTTTTAATCCTCATTTATACACGCTCTAAGAAGTTCATATTTTTTTTCTTTCCTTTCTTTGCATCTGTTTTTGATTTGTATAAAATAAGTATGCTGCTATTCCTGTATTTTTTCTTGTTTTAAGTGCTATTTTTTTCTCTTCTTGTGCTTTGTGTTAATTCTTGGTATCTTTATATATTTTGTTTTATTTTTTTTATTACTAGGTTGTAAAAATTTGTTGGACAATATGCTATTATTATTATTATTATTATTATTATTATTATTGCAATTGTTATGGAATCTCTATAGTACTTAGAATAGGAGGCCTCGTGCAGTACCTTTAGGTGGAGCACGGGGTTTACAATGAATTGTAATTATTTAGCTTTCCATAAATAAAGTACTTATTACTTTTTCGAATCATTAGTGTGTTTTTTATAAGCACGTTGTCAGAAAAGTATTTGTTTCTACGTACTACTGTTGAATATTTGAAAGTATCGTTTTAATAAATACATAAAATTGGTAGTGATAACAGTACTCACTGCATCAGTTTTAATATGGCTGATAAAGAATCACTTTATGCATCTGCAGAACCATTAAAAATCCTGGCGGAAAACATATTAGTAGTAAACAAAGAAAACTGGCTTATAATCTGTATCTGGACATTAAGCGCAACAAGCCTGGCTGATAGTCGAGTGCTTGGATACTTGGCTATCAGTGCGGAATCCGGAACCTAAATCTCACTCTGGTCAGTTAGGAAAATGTTTTCTCTTTCCTGTGCCGTGATGTTGATTAGGAAGAGAATTTGGCTCTGCGGGGGGACTGATAAGCTGTGACTTAGGCGTTACCACCCCTTAAAAAAATTCTAGATCGGCAGCCCTTAAACTACCCGACTTAGGCTGTGTGAGACAATAGTGTGTTAGTTTGTGGTTACTACGGACTTAATAATAATAATAATAATAATTGAATCAGTCAAAGAAAAAGAAAAAGGAAAATAAATGCAAAAAAAAGTAATGATTTTACTACACTAAACTACAATAAACACTAAAGCTAGCCAAAATAAAAGTAAAGAAAAAAAAGAAGCAAAATGACAAAAGTGGAAAGAAAGAAACAACCAAAAATAAAAAGACATTTCTAAATTTCCAAACGCTGTCTATCAAATGCAAGGGTGATTAGCTAATTGACGTAAATTGCAAAAAAAAAATCGTCTATAGTGTAGTAGCAATTACATATCAACATTTCTTTAACAAGTTTTTTAAATTGTTTTTGATTTTTGCATTCATCCGATAACTGAACATAAACGATTGTATAGTTTCCGTCCCATATATTCTAGACCTTTGCATGTTACAGATAGCTCAGCTTTCGGCAGATGAAAATCGCTGGCTCTACGCGTGTAATAATGATGAACATGTTTATTTCGTGCATAAGTGCTTTTACGACTATGAAAGTAATCTAGAGCTTCTAAAATATAAAGTGACGGCAATGTTAATATTTTAAAATATTTGAAAATCGGTTTACACGAGTCTGAGACTTTTATGCCGCTGACTGCTCTTAAAATTTGTTTTTGGGCAATAAATACTGGTTTGGCTGCAGGAGAGGATCCCCAGAGAAGTATTCCATAACTAAGACGGGATTGTATTTCTGAATAGTATAAAGATATTGATGTTTCCAACGGTAAAGAGTTACGCAGATTTCTGAAGAGAAAGACTTTGCTATGGAGTAAGGCTACCAACTTATTACAGTGATCCTCCCATAGGAGATTATCTTGGATTGTTATTCCAAGAAATCTTGCCTTTTCTTGCTGCTGAATAACATTATTTACCTTAACACTACAAGTAATGTTTTAGCGTCTCTGATGTGTGTGAAACAACAGAAAGTTGGTTTTAGCTTCATTAAGTTTTAACTTATTACCAGTGTGGTGTCGTCTGCGTACATGAAAACTAGAATATTAGACACAAAGGAATAGATATCATGAGTATATAAATTAAATAACAAGGGACCTAGCACAGAACCTTGCGCAACTCCGTGTAGTACAGGTATACAAGCGGATTTATACTTCCTGACAGTATTGCCATTATTATAACTAATGCTGACATATTGCATACGACCATCTAAATAAGGTGCAATCCAGCTTGCAGCAGTGCCCCTTATCCCCATATTCAAATAACTTGTTCAATAATATTGAGTGTTGAACGCAATCAAAAGCCTTACTGAAATCACAAAATAATGACAGTGAAAGTTGTTTACTATTTATGCAGTCAATAATGAAATTGTAAAAATATAGTAAAGCAGTAGTTGTAGATCTTCCTCTTCTAAAGCCATGCTGATTGTTATTAAGCATGTCATATGGATCGGAATAATAGAGGCTGTTTTGAAACAATTAGGAAATGTACCAAGTGTAAAGGACATATTTACTAGATAAGTTAGAGGTTTTAACAGTAGACTAGCAAACTCTTTTAGAATTATTGCCGATATATCGTCAGGTCCTGAAGTGTGTTTGTTTTTTAATTTTGATATTGCATCGCTCATCTCATACTCGGTAAAAGGGAATAGAAACATTGTATTGAAATTTCTAGTAATGATAGCATCTACAGATGTATCAGGTATAGCATTAATGACATCATTTATTGATTATTGAAAAGAACAGTTAAACAAATTTGCTAACCTCTGCGGGTCCTTTATTATTACATCGTCTTGTAAAACTTCAATATTTTTATGAACAGTAGTCATTGATGTAAACTCCCTTGTTGATGAACTTGTTAGTTCATCCCCTAAAGAACGTCTTGTTTTTCATATGTAAAGGAATCAGTATCTCTAGACGAAAGTGTTCGTGTAAATTAGATTTTTTGTAGGTATTTTAGAAGAAGTGTTGAGCTTAAAATTAGTAAAATCCGGCTTGAAGGCAAATGCCTCTATTTTCACATCATTTTCTACACACCTGATGGTTGTAACTTGCAACGAAAATGGAACGTAGAAGCTAACATTTAACTTAGCAATTCTCACTAATCTCCGAATTACACATCCTTGGAAATATCTTTTTCATTTGGCTATAATTACTTCATATTCCTTGTCTAGTTGAATACAGATGAAGAATAGAATTTACTCAACATCGAAACTAATTTTGTATGAGAAAGTCTATAAAGATGCACAAGTACTTACATATCTCTTATAAATTCAGTTCAGATCACAGGTTCCTCCAATTTTAATTTTGAAATACCATTATCGGATACTCATAAAAAACCGACAATAAAGTCGCCAATCATTTCGCTGACTACTGTACATGAAAAAAAAAATCAGCGCATTCCATAATAACGCCATGCCTGCCTACACTTCTGCCATTGAAATAAAGCCAGTGTAAAATAGAAATTCGAGCCGATGGAAACTCAATTAAAATCACGTCGGCACAGCATCAAACGGATAAACAAACAAAAACCACCAACAAAAATAAAACTACAGCTCCCGTGCGAAAAACGTTGGGCAAACACCGAGAAGTCATATACAATGTTATCCTATTGTGCCCTAGAACAAAATCCACTTTTAATTGCAGCTCATATATAGTTCCGTTTCGTTTGACGCAGTGGATTAACTCAATTAGGAATACGATGAACCATACATAATCATACCTAGCAGAAAATACGTATCTAGAGCATTGAAAGAAAAAAGCGGCGCACAGCAGCTTACATAACGTCACGAGTACTATACCTATTCGCCGATTACGTTGATTTATGCATGGAGTGCCACGAAGAATGCAGCGCAACGTCCAAAATTACTACGAGGTTGCAACATGCTGCGCTACACATCGAATATGCATTTCTATTGCTTCGTCGACTTGCTTTTTTTTTCGAAACCAATCCCCCTGCAGATTCAGTGAATTGCCATCGATAACATTCCCCGTTCCGAATCGTCCCATTATTCCGTTTTGCAGATTCGCTCGTATTGCTATTGCTCCGTGTTTTCGATCGGATCGGCATTTTCAGCGGAAAATTAGATATTCCTAATTTAAGAGCAACTGAGATCTAGCTCAATTTTTCCCCATTTGCGTTTTTCAATTGTTCGTTATGGAATATTAGGAGCATACAGAATAAACTGATATAATACCAGATGTCCCCATTTTAATTTATCGCATCCAGAAAGAAAGGAGTGGAAAATGCAGTAACGAGGATAAAATTATTCGAGCGCCGGCAAGTTCAATTTTTTTAGATCTTTATATATAAAAAATAGACAATAATAATGCAATACAAATGAAGTCTGAATCGGAAAACTCTCCGCTAAATAAGGAATTAGTTAATAATAAGGATAAAATAGAAGGTATGCATTTGCTTGTACGCAATGATTGTTAATCTAATTACACGTATGTTCCTTCATACAGGTATTCAAAAACTAGAATTAATGAACATATAAGAAGCTCTAAACCTGATTCAAGTTGTAAATCTTTATTTGGGTACCATCTAAAAGAAAATAATCATCATTGACTGTCGAACTCTTTCAAACATACCAGGGTCGTCCAAAAATCGTCCAAATTCTCCACTGGAGTAGCGTAAACTATTGACTTCAGAGATCCCCAGAAGAAATAATCTAGGGGGTTTAAGTCTGGGGATCGAGCAGGTCATGCGTGTGGCCCACCTCGACCAATCCAGCGATCTCCGTATGTTGCTGTTAAAAAATTACGAGCAACCAAACTGAAATATGGTGGTGCACCATCGTGCATAAACCACAATGCAATTCTTGTCGCGTATGGTACATCCCTCCAGAAACTCGGTACACCACGGTACACCACACCAGTAAGTCTTCCTGGTAGAAATACCGGTCCAATTAGATAGTCATCCACAATTCCAACCCAGACATTCAACAAGAACTGATGTTGAAAGGGATCTTCAAATACCTCATGGGGATTATCATCTGCCCACACATGATTAATATGAACATTCGTTATTGCATTTCTTGAGAAACTGGCTTCATTGTTAAAGAGAATGTATGTCAGGAATAGAGGTATGCGAACTAATGCTTGCAATATCCATTGACATAATGCAATACGTGGAGTAAAATCAGCAGATAGTAGTGCCTGAACGCGTTGAATGTGGTATGGGTACAACAAATTGTCCTTAAGAATTTTCCAAACTGTCCAATGACTTACATTCAAAGTATTTGCAATTTTTCACGTAGAACTACCAGGATCTTCCTCTATCATCTCCAGCACATTCTGTTCCAATTGTACCGCTCTTGCAGTCATTGATTTTCCTGGTCCTCCACTTCGTTTCATTGAGCCTGTTTCACGAAGAGGTCGATGAATGTTTTCGAAGATTTTTCGGTCGGGGACATTACGGGCAGGAAATCGTTCAATATACAATCGTCTAGCTTCTAATGAGTTGCCATCAGCAAGTCCATACATAAAATGCATGTCAGTCGTCTCGGCATTCGCACACATCATGACAGAGGATTTCACTAACTATTAAAGACACGTTAAAGAGCCAAACGTCACTCAATCTAAACAAATGAGATTGATGAGACTTATTCTAATGAAATCCACTACTAGATAAAGCAGCCGTTTCATGTGATCGAGATCGAAAAAATAACAACGCATTATAAACATTTTTTTGTAATGATAAACTCATTGGCGTACACCATACTTTTATTTACATTAATAATTTCAACGAATATCGAATATGGTTGTCGCAAATTTTGTTCGCCCTGTATCTTCGAAATAAAGGGTCTTTCAGAAATCATTATAGGACAAGTATTCTTAGAATAAGCCAAGGATAATTTTGCTCCATGTTTACGTAACATAAAAAAAGCATATAAAAGTGTAGTAGACAGTAATTTAATACAGTAGAAATTATTGTAATAGAATCTGAATTTGCAAGAACTAACAAGCGGCAGATATTCAGAATTGAAATTTATTGTGGATCGATTAATAATATCTGTGGAAGGTAATCTTTTGGGATTGAGATCAGGCCACATATGTTTTCGACATATCGACTTAACAAAAAAATTCAGGTGGAAATCATAGATCGAATAAGCTAGAATTAATTTAGCTACAAAGACAGGTTCGGGGAATTGGTCTGGTTCACAAACGGATCAAAGGCCGAGAACGTGTCTGGAGCTGAAGTTTGTGGTAAGGTGAAAAACACAATAATCACCTTTCCTCTAGGAAAACATGCCGCTTTCTTTCAGGCAGGGATATATGGAATATTGCTTTATGCAACTGATATCAATCAGAAAGCTTGTAAAAATAAGCGGATCTATATTGCAACCGACAGCCAGGCGATACTGAGGACACTAGTGAACTCCAAACTACAATCAAGAGTGCCTTGGGAATGTATTCGAATACTGAATAGACTGCAATGAAGTCACTTTGCTGTGGATGCCCGAACATTCGGCAATCGAAGAGAAGCAAGAAGGACTTTCAGGCCCTTATTCAGGCCCAGAACCTGTTCTAGGAGTATCCAAAAGCACAGCACGAGAGCAGATAAGAAGTTGGGTAATGGGAAAAGACAAAGAACACTGGCCCTGGTCGCAAAAAGACAGCCAATTGTTGGCAAGCCAAAAGTGAACTCAAAGGATTGCATCGATCAACCAGCCAGAGATTAGTGTCGAGTTCTAGGATACTGGAATGGGGAGCATAATGTAATAGGTAAAAGGCATGAAACACCAAAAAAGCCAAAAGGCTGCAGTGTTTCGGGAGCCGTCATGTGAGACGGCTTTCACCAACGAAAAATACGTACAAAAAATACAGCTAAATATCTTTATTTAGATGACTATTGATGCTATTTTGGATTTATTATATAATCTCACTATAAGAAATACATATTACGTCAGTCATCATAATGTGAACGTAGAATACGCGAACTAAATCTGTCAGTGGCGGACGCTAGATTGGATTTGTACCAACACTGCTGAATTAGAAAGGTATGCAGATGGTCTAAAGCACTACCCTTATTTTGGTTCAGCAAAATTTAGGCTGAACTTCAAAGTCAAATTGCATCCCTCAAAGTTGAAGTTTCTCAGCAGCACAGAGTGTCCTGCAGTACCACCCCAAGAGGTTTACAAAATGACAAAGTTTTAATAGAATCTATGATTTACAGTTCACGAGGTTCTATTGCATATTACGGTTATAGATTCTTGTTATGGGCTATATATGTATATGTTACGGCTAAAGCGTAAACTTGGCTAGTTTATATACTATCCAGCCAAAATATAAATATTTTTAGATGGTATGCATACTAACCAAAGTAAATGTGGCCAATTGAATAGAAAACTTTCTTTAATCAAATAAAACAACCATATATTGGCTAGCTTATAAACTTCCAGTCTCGTGCGTTTGTTGAGATTATGTTTATCTATATCAAATGTCAAAAAAATCGTAACTAAAAATACTAATCGCTGTGTCCGAGCGTTTTTCTGCAAAATAATTACTTGGATTTTAAACGAATTTATTCCTTTCATCATAAACGGATTGTATACGTACTCTTACAAGTGATTACTATTGTATATGTTTGAGCTCATATATATCAAAATAGTTAGTTTCGTATAAAAATAAAGTTATTTATGTGTTGAAGGAGGTGAATTCTAACTCCACAGACATTATTCAAGATTTTTTTAAAACTAAAACTGTTGAAATTATACCAGATTACTTAGTAAAAACATATTCATTGTATACAGGGTGTATCAAATAAAAAAGTAAATTTTGCTTGGGTGTTAACTGCACGACATATAAAGCACAAACTCACCGAAATCGGATTTCATCATTAAAGAATAAAAAAAAATAAAAATTTAGAGCCAAAAATTCCTTAGTCCGGGCCTGATGCAAGGAAACATCATGTTAAGCACCCGCTAAACGTGGTATTATGTATAAATACATTGCATTCATTCAGTATTATTCTTAATGGTATGCCGTAAGTTCATTTAACGTCATTCTGAATAAATAAAGGCCAATCGGCCAGTGTGCCCTTGTAATAATAGCAAAACTGAGGCATTTTAAATTTCTTCTTTCTATAAAATAAACATTCCTTATTTTTTTTTTTAATATCCTGATAAGACGTTCGACTTTCACCGGATATGCGACTTAAGTAGTTACAAAAACGTAAATATTTTTCTTTTGCTTTGTCGAATCGAGTTTAGTGTTAGTTGTTAATAAACGGTATCACATGAATCTGAGTTATTTCTGTTGGATTTATTTAATCAAATAACGCAAAATGAATTAAATCGAATTACACAGAAATAAATGTAGATACAGAAAATTTGCAAACACGCCTTTTTATTATGATGTCGGGCGAAAATGAATCTATACATTCCCGCGCTTTTGCCGATGCATCAAGCTTCGCTTTTCTTTATATGAAATCATGATGGTCCTGAAAAGCATTGTTTTTTCGAGATGGGAAGAATTTAAATAAAATGTTCGAAGTGGCTTGCACTCCAAGCGGCGATCCACACAAAACTAACGGCCGTAATGGCTGAATGATAGTGGTATGTGGGAGTATACTCGGAACAGCATTTAGGTTAGACACAGGTGCGGCTCTAGCCCACGGCATTTAAAAAATATTTTTTTCCTCGTTAATGCTTACAGATAGACCCCCTGTGCATTAACACTTTTTGATCGTATATGATTACAGCTGCTATATATTATTATATTTACCTCTATATCTGATACACCCTGTATATTCGATAAACTTTCTTATTAGTTTATAAAATATCCAATGTATTTGTTAGTATTTGTTGCAAACTGTTCTGATTTTCATGTTATGCGGCTAGTTTGTAGAGTCGCTAACATTTCTGGCTACTATATCTAACCCAATTCATAGTAAACAAATAAGCGAATATTGTAACATAGTTCATAAACTAACTGACTACTTCCGCTATTTCATTAAAAAGTCAATTTTTCCATAAATAAACCAGTTGATTGGTTACTCTGTAAACTAGCTGCATACTATCCAGCTAAACTAGCCGAGCTTACGCTTTAGCCGTAACATATACAGGTATTCCAAGTAAGCGGTTCATTAAAACTTTATGATGTCCTATTATTTACCTATACAGGATGTCTCACGACGAACTGTATCGATCGATATATACATTGGAAAATTCTGAAAATTTCGAAGTATACTAAAGCCGGCCTGCGCTATTGTATTAAAATATTTTTAGTAATCTAGTGCATCAGGTTGTACCGGAAGTGGCTGTCAACTTTGTTATTTTAAATGGAACACCTTATATATTATTACATTTTTTAATTCCTCGTTCAAATCTAAAGTAAGTAAGTTTTCGAAAAATTCCTTCGGTTTCGGATGCTACCCTGTACGGTCAACAATTCCAAAACAAATAAAAAAATTATATCGTTCTATTTAAAATAACAAAGTTGACGTCCATTTCCGGTCAACCGTAGGTAAGTGATATTTTGGTTAAAGTATTTCACATTTATAGTTCCAATCGAACAGATAATGTTATCAAAGTCACAAATATAAGTAAATAATAGAACACCATAAACTTTTAATGAATCACTTAGGTGGAATACTCTGTATATAGGTTCTCATGGGTTATGTGTAACCTTTTGAGTACTTACATTTTTACACCTTTTTACTATCTTATCTTAAAACCGCAAGCAAAAGTAACATACGGCGTTATATTATGCAAATTATTATATGCAAAAAATAGTTACTAGCCACACTTTTAATCACATACGAAAATTATTGACTAGTATTCGTAACGAGACGTATGATGCATATTTTTTCGTTAAGTTCGCGCTGGAATATCATGCACATAAATCATTTCGAAAGGAACTGAAATCATCTATAGATAAATCTACAAAGGTATATAATCCAAACAAGAAAGACCCACGAAAATTAGATAAATAAAACAAACTGCAGAACAAAAGAAAGAGGCGTTTCATTCCTTCCTTCGATGGCATCGGGATTATAGCGGTAATCATTCGCGGTTTTATCCACGATCACACCAATTGTAAGGGGCATTATGTAGATAAGCAGGCGATGAATACATCGCGTTGTGTTAAAGAACTCATTACTCGACGGGTTTACTTTCCTAATCTAAGACATTATGCTAAATTTACTGCCGTTAGTGGCCCGTTCCTTTAGTCTCGCGCCAAATTTATTATTCGGAAACTTGTTTGGTTATTCGGAACTTTTTTAATCAGCGCGTCCTTTTTCCACATCGGTATCGTTCACTCTCTAACTGGAAGACCTAATCCCGCTTACTTACTTTCTATTACTACCGATTAATTTTGAATGTAATCTGGGAAATTGAGATTAATTCATTAATTGGATTATTTTCCTTCGTAGTAAGGAATATTCGCTATATTGTTAGTTACAAACAAATATATTTTCCCTGCCATTTCGAGAAATTGAGTTGGCACAGGTTCTTTAACTGAGTTTTACAAACTTAAGTCGCGTAACTAACAAGTTAGCTAACTTAGAATAGAGATTATCTACGTCTTGACTATTATTTCAGTGCCGTTTTATATTGTCATTATAATTTATTCCAACTATTGTTGAATTACACTTTTTATATTCATTTAACTTACTACTTAAGTTACACCGAGCTCTTTTTCTTTCACTACACTTATATTTTTCCTACGTGCAGTTCTAAAAAAAATATCAGTGCGTTGCTGACTGGCGAATAAGCATCCAGTTATATAAATCATTTGACGTTAACATTTCATTATCACTTATTTCTTATCTAATTTCATAAAGTATTAATTAAGAATTAAGATATACAAAATAATATAAGTAGGGTACAGCTTTATTGCATAGCAAATTTTCGAAATGAATTTTGTTTAGCCTTAAAAGGAACACAGGTCATTTCTAATAAATTGTAGCGGGATTCCATGAGTGGTTTTCACTTTATTGTGTAGTATGGGGTTACACCTGCCAATGGTTTGGATTGCTACGTGCGACCCCATACTCTGGTCCCCAAAATCAGCCGATTTGTTTCAAACGATTACTTTTTTTTTGGGGTAACCTAAAAGCCAAAGTTAAGCAAAGTTAAAAGCGAAGGTACTATTAAAAAAAATGCTAATGTCATTAGTAGATTTGTTAGAGCCCCATTCCTTTGGAATGAGGTTTATCAATAATTACCATGTCGATTAATGCACTGATGTGGTCTCGCAACAGACCAAGAAATTGGAAATTCTTTTGGAGTGAGAGTCCTGTCAATAAAAACTGCGCTGATAAGTCTTATTGCTTATTATTTCAAGTGACCTTTTGTGGGAATGTGTTTGACAATGAGGATCTATATGGGACCGATAACTTATAAGTTAATGGAATGGAAATTTAGTATTTTTCAATGGAATATAGGATACAAATTGGAAGTTCTGAGCGTTTATGTTATCATTTAAGGTAAATGTAGTTTCATCAGAGTAAATTAGGTATTTTATACAAATTTTCTACGTTTTGATTTAATATCTTAAACATTGTTTCTCAAACATCTGTTTATTCTTTTATCTATCAATTTTTTTAAGTAGCACCTTCGAAAGCCGATGAATTGGCACGTTTGATCCTGTACCATAGCCCCCAAAATCAGCAGATTTGTTTTTGGGGTCACCTATAAGCCAAAGTGTTCTAAACACGATTACAGCGGTATTTTCCCACAGATATTTAGTCCACAGCAAAAAAAGACATAGTGCTCAGACTGCTGCAACCCATTGCTGTGTCAGAAAAGCAGAAAGGTGGACCAACCTAGACTAAAAATGTCGTTGTTTTTCTGATAACATAAATTGGAGTTATTGCTCCATCCGGCATAATCAAAGCGTAGATTCAAAAGTTTATCGGTGAATGGATACACAACAGATACAAGGAGTGATGGTAAAAATCATCTAAACAATACAGGCAAAACATTTCTTAGGTGGGCTACTGATTGGTCACTGTGGACTCAATAAGAGTATGTGTATAACATAAGTCTGATAGAAGACTGTAGTTGCAAACACTACTGGCCGAAAAAAAACACTTCAATCCATTTTCTGCGCCAACGTGGTGGCTTGACAAGATTTCTATTGCTACACTCTCTCTAGCTTCAATCCTTATCTAATCACAGGATTAGATAAGGATTGAATAGCAAATAATCACAGGAGTATTTGCTGCCTCGCAACTCACAGTAGTGATAATTTTATCGAAACATAAGTGCCATCCTTATAAAAACTTAGTTGGTCAAACTCCGCAATGAAAAACGATTAAATTTTTAAGGTTGTTTCATAATTATTTGCCATGAAAATAACAACTTTCCGATGTGGATTTTATGGACCGATTAAATACGTTTTACCAGTGGCGGCTAGTACTAAAGGATACAAGGGCACGTGCCCACCCAACCACCAAGATAAACACAGAAAGAAATTCGTATGTAATGGGGAGATGGAAGTTAATTGAGTGCAAAATCTTTAAAAAAAAAACCCGCCCTCATTTGAGAAAACTTAATTAAAGAGAAAGGAATGTCTATTCCTGATCTTCAAATAAACTACACTTTCACAAGTAACGAACTTACAATAGAATATTTAATAAAAAATATGACTGGAAGTGCAGATGTTCACTAACAAAAAAAACTATTTTGTTTTATCTGCTTAATTTTTAAGAAAGAGGTCAGTGCGTGGAATAAACAAGGGTTAAATGATTTAAAGCATATCGCAGAGAGGGCAAAGAAACACGAAAATTCCGTGTCTGGCATGAATGCATGCGTGGATTTTAACGTTCTAGGCGAAGTGAATATACTTTAATAGTTAGACAGTGCTTATTTGGGACATAAAATTAAGTACAACGAAGATGTGGAAAAAAATCGTCATATTTTCCGTCGGTTAATTATGTGTTAAAAAAATGTGAAATTTTATCCTATGTTGGACAGCGTAAAATTGAAAAGTGAACTTTCAGTAATTTATGAGCGCGAGGACATGTGTGACGTAGATGTACGTGGTGTTTTGCCGCTTTTAGTGTTCATAACACACAACAACTTAAAAGAAGTTTTGACGGAAACATATATACTGTTGAATATTATTTGTACAACCCCCATGTCGACAGCAGTATGTGAACGATGTTTTTCTACCCTCAAACGCATTAAAACTTTTCTGAGAAGCACAATGTCAGAAGATCGACTGAACACATTTTTGCAATAAAGTCATAAACGTCTTTTCCAGCATGAAAAATACGAGAATGGATTTTATGTACAAAAAATAGGCAAGTTCTTATATTGTGCCCACCCTCTTTCATAACTCACGAGCCGCCACTGCGTTTTACAAACTGCGGCTTGTTTAATCGCCATCAAATATCAAAAATGTGCTATTAGAGTATATCATAGCCAACTATGGTTTCACTTAAAAAAATAGACTTTGCTTCCTCTCTCTGTACATATAAAAGAGTTACAGCACTAAAAACGTGTTGGTGAATTTTTCTTTTTTGCAGATATCTAGTAAACCATGCATTTTCTTAACAATGGCTTATCTAACTTAAGCTAATGAAGATGCAAATCTTTCTCCATGTAACTGAATGCATATCTCTTTTCGAGATCCCGATATAAACTGTATTTATAATCTCCATTATTAATTGCACAAAAGATTCAAAGATGGTCGTGGTGAAGCAAGTCATTGTGGGCATCTCACCCCTTTTCTAACCTAATCTTTATTAAGGGATACAGTTGTATATCAGCCTTTAGAAACGCCATTTAATGCAGTTTACCCCATTTTTGATAAGTACTGCAACAACTGCATTAGTTTTACTGCGGCAGCATGTTGAAAATTAGCGACTTCATTAAGTGTTCGCTAGTTGAGACTGTTTTCGAATCGTTGCAAGGACGAACCACGACTGTGAGTAGCTACCGCGTGTGGAATGCGGCGGCCAGTCCACGGGGGGTGGACAGTTTGAATGATGAAATCATCTCTTGGCGGTCAAAGGTCTGCAGTGCTTTGACCCCAGACGGGACCAACTTCAACCGCATACACTCACATTGACACTCCGTCGGTTAGTGCGTTTCCGTCTCGCTCGGGTGTCGTGGCGTTCTGCGGAGGACAGAAGCGCGCTCTTCCAGCTCTAGTACAATACCCATAACCGCAGGGTACATTTATCATACCGAATGCAACCGGCATCAGTACTAATGACCCAGTGGCTTTGTACTTCATTAAAACTTGCATCGACCGCACAAGCGAACTAGCAAACGTTTTATCCTTTGCTACAAAAGACCGCAGAAAAATGAGAGTTTGACGTAACTTAATAGCAAGCAGTTTTGTGTTTGTATTCAATGTATTCAGTAGTTCTAAGTATGCGTATATGTATGATCTTTACTGTATTACTTCGTTTTATTTGTGGCTGTGTTTTGTACTTCGAGTTATATGTATAGTCTGTCCATGGATATAACGATTTTAATAATGATATTTAACAGGGAGTATTCTCTACCGGTTGCGGCATAAACATTTCTTTTCTGAAGTTTAAGTGCTAGTGAATAAGTCAAAGTTGTTAGATTATTGAGAGACTATATTTGTCATAGCAGGTAGTGGATAATCTCCGGTAATGCTCATTAGTCAAATCGTTATATCAGTGGACAGACTATAGCATACATAGTTCTAGAATAATACCTGTTGTTTATAGACATCCTTGAAATTTTATGGTTACACTTAAGCCTGAGACGTGCTCAGTCGACACTATTGTCCAACAAAGACGAAGAATAGTCACATTGGATCGGCAATACCTATTAAATGTAGACATTGCAATTGATTATGTGGACGAAGGCTATTCTTCGCCTTTGTCTAACAGCAGTATCGACTGAGTGGGGACGCGGCTTTTCATTGTCAGTTCATCGGTGTTGTAATTCGTTGCAGGCAATTGTGGCGATTGTGTTGAGCTTACTTCATACGTTCGTACTATGCCGCAGTATGAAACAATGACAACAATACGTTGAAAAACTTTTTTCATTTTTTAGAAGCAATCGTAATACACTATTTCTGCACGTGATATGAATATTTCCAAAAGGAAAATAGCTTTTCAGCTTTTGCTGTTAGGATATAATACAGATATATGAAGGCATCTTCGGGGTATTAGCGTAAGTAAAGCAGATACAATCAATCACTATCTTCTGTGACTGCTGTGACAAGGACAAGAACTATTTTGTTCTATCTTACTGCATTGGAACTGGTCGTTCAGATTTCATGCCTTTTAAAAAGTCCAAAACGTGGGTAGAATCCAGGTTAGACGAATCCTTCCTTTCAATTTTATATTCTCCCAGGTGTAGGGTCACTGAATTTTACGGTCCCTCGTAATTTCAGAGAATATTGATAGATGTTGATGAACTTGTTTCCCACAAAATCTGCAATCTGCTTCCTCTTACACTTTTTTTTACATAGGTTTGGTAGTTTTATAAATTCCTTCCAGTTATAAATTCCCAGAAGAGTATCAGCTTTCATCATTGCTTTGACATTTTCTAAGTATTTGAATGCTTTTCTCTCTACTTCAGCTTTTGGAGGAGACCTTTCGTATTTGTTTTGAAAAGAAAAAAGTATTTCTATTTGACGGGTCTGGTATGAAAGCAGGCTACATCCATTTTTGCCGGAAACGCGATACCTACTTTACATACGCCACTTAATGCAATTTTTGTTGTCTTTTTGAATTAGCATAATCATTCGGAATAAAACAGTCTACATCCCCTTCATTTTTCAGGGAAAAGTTTAGCTTTGGGATCGAAAAAAGTAACATCCAACCTCTTCTCTTTAATCTTCCTGAAAAATGACAAAAATGGATGCTGCGTGGTTTGTTACCAAACCCCTCATTTATTAATGCGTTAATGAATGAGAAATCTCATGTAAAGAAACTGTGTCTAAAAGATTAAGATAAAAGAACTCATGTTTTGTTTTGATTTTCGATTTCGGCATTCATAGCATCTTTGAATTAATTCCCTTAACGGTTTCTTATGCGATTTTGTAACATATAATCCACATACACAACAAAAACTGCCGAAGAGTTTTTACAGGCTCTTGCACGGTTTGCCTTTCTTGAAAATCACACCCAACACAACTTGTGGAAAACTGCTTCAAGCTTTCTTAACTAACTGACAATTCAGTGACCTTTCGCTTGTCTCTTGCCAGACCGCGTCAACTACTAAACAATAAATGAATCACTCCGCCCGCTGCAATCTTTATACTGCACATATTGATTTCAAAGGTTTCTATTTTAGTATATTGTGTGATGACTAATTTATTAGAATTCCTCTCTCTAGAAGGCGTGACGTCGTATTCTTTGTAGTTGCTGCTTCAGGAAATAGCCGCGAGCATGCTGAAGCTTGTTATAATACCTTCTCGATTTTAAAGGGTCTGAAAACTGCACTCGCATCTGATGAAGGGTTATTACATTGTTTTTATTGTTCTTCATCTAAAACAGCCATACAATTAATCTTACATCCCTAAACCCTATTGTAAGGGAAAAATGGGGGTGACAATCCTTAACGTGAAATTTGTTTTATTCAATACCTATTGAAGATATCTTTATGAAATTTAAACTGCACTTGACTATCCATAAACTCATTACAATATATTTTTTTCAGAATTTTTGTGACACTGGAAACTGTAAAAAACGAGACGCATATTTTTTGGAAGTGATTTTTTATACTAAAAGTGACACCTACCAAAAAATACATCTTATTTGTTCATTGGTTAGCTATTACATGTTAAAGTTACAAAATGGTCGAATTGGTGGAACATAGTTAAAAAAATAAAAACCAAGTATGGATATGTGCGTATGTATCAATTATTTACCACAAAGTATATTAAAACCTGTAAACTATCTCTATACCTATCGTTATATGTTCTTATAACAAAATATACACCTACAAATAAACCATAAACAATCAATATTTCGTAGCTCATCAGATACAATGACGACTACTCTGTACTATGCTCGATGAAATATTGAAATTGGGCCCGTCGAATATGCGATTTTACAACATTCGACCGCACGAATTTCGAACTTGTGATGTATGATGTAGACTCGGTGCAATGTTATCCTATAATACGCTATAATGAGTATGTAGTGATCTATTCCCAGGACGATTCGATTTTCATACAAGTTTTGTCAAGTTATAAGAAGTTAACTAGCGAGTCAAAACATACACTGTTGAAAATGTTAACACTTTTTTGACTAATTTAATAGTCAGGAGAGGTCCACACTGTTTTCGTGTTATTTTGTCGAGAACTATAGAAGTTTAAATTTGACGAACAAAGATAGTCAAGTATTGTCTATTGCTAAGGGGTTATTTTGTCCAACTAACACGTGGAATTATGATATACTTCTAGTCACATTTTATTTGATCTAGACTAGACAAATTTACTAGCTGTTTAACTAAATGAATGCAATCTATTGGATGATTTAACACCATTTTCTAAACACAACGTCTTTTTAATATGCAACTCCTATTTCTTAGTGCTATAATATTCTCTCTTTAAGACGTTTTCTCAATTATAAATATGCAAAACCACTCATTCACAAGTTTTGGTTTCAACTAAACGTACTAATTTTAAAATGATTTTTTGAGAACCATTATAAAATTAAGTGAATGTTTATGCTATTTGATTTAAATCTGAACTAATTATGTAAATAGTTGTTCTCAATACATCTTTAAGATGTTGAAATTTTTTATGCCCACTGGAATTAACGTTTAATAACACAAGGTTACACTTTGCAGGTCAGTCACATTTGGTGGTTTGTTTGGATATGCTAATACGCAGAAACAAACTCGAAAACAGATACACGTGCAATGCAGGTGGTGCGTATAATGCAATACCGTATTAGATTAGGTGGGGTTTCTATATTTCTATCCGAGGGAAAAATTCTGATTGGTTGATGCTTCTGAATGTCTAGGGAAAATAATAAATCCTCATATCTGAACAAAGAATTCACACCAAATTCTAGTAATTTCTGTTCTACTAAACACATGTAGTCAATTCGTCTGGCAAAGTTTGTAAAAATCAACACTAAAATATTTGACTAGCGCAAAATTAACGCCAACACCGTAATATTTTCAACAGTGTAGTTGGCAGACCACGTATACTTAGATTTAGGCAAAAGAAATTTGTGTTAATGAAACTCAAATTGTTCTGTTGAGTACTTTGCGGGAGTTATCTATCTACCGACCGTGTCTACTAGCTGTGATGATAGTATTGAAAATGACAGTTAGGGCAGTGATTTGGATGATCCTGTCTTTCAAGTGTTTTGCCACAATAGTTGACTTTAAGAAGAATATGCAGAGTTACAAATCAATAGAGATAAAATAACACATTTTTACTGTACATTATGTGAATCTAAAAAAATCTTAACCACTGTGCTTTTAAATGATCACTTATCAAATGGCTTGGGCAACCTCTGTTTGCTTTCGGAATAAAAATTCTTTGTTTAATAAATGCTTGAAGGTAAGCCTCTAAAGGCACAGTAGCAAGATTTTTTTTTAAATACACATCATGTGCATATTAGTATAAGTAGTTAGTATATAATTAGTATAAAAAATCACTCCCAAAGAATATACGTCTCGTTTTTTACAGTTTCCAGTGTCACAAAAATTCTGAAAAAAATATATTATATATAATGAGTTTATAGATAGTAAAGTGCAGTTTAAATTTCATAAATATCTTCAATAGGTACTGAAATTTTTTTTTTGCGTTAAGGCTTGTCACCCCTATTTTTCTCTTACAATAGGGGTTAGGGATGTGAGATTAATTGTATGGCTTGTTTTAGATGAAGAACAATAAAAACAAGGTAATAGCCCTTCATCAGATGCGAATGCAGTTTTCATATGCTTAACCGGCTAGACACAGTTTTTCACATTAGTCTTTGCGAAAACAGATAAAAATATCCTTTTGAAAATGTAACGTGATAGTGTTAGAATTCAGCTTTTATGTTTAAAACAATGGAAAATACTAAAATTTTAGGTCGTTAAATCAGATATAAAAATCGTCTCGGCTAGTGTTATCAATTTTAAATTCACTTTACATTAAAGTATTGGGTTTTTCACTTGATGAGTACGTAGTACTAACAATAGAAATTAGTTGCTGCCATAAGATTATTTGTCCGCCCGAAACTCATTAATGCAGATCTTGGAGTTTTTTGTCCTTCGCCGAGTTGCTCGACTAATTAACAGTAAGCGATAACGTAGTTGAATAGTTTAAAGTGCAGTAGCAATATGTCAAACAGTTAATGCTTACTTAGCCCGAAATTAAGCTTTCGCTGCTTATTTGTAAAGTTTATGTCGGTATCGATCCATTTCGCTCTTCACGTCATTCCAGTTACTTAAACGCTAATGCTAAGGAATTGTTAATGATCCGACGAACGGACCGTTAGCGAAACGAGGGAGAGTAACTAAAACAATTGACGAGCGACGCGGCGTTGCCGTTCGCGATCGCACACCCCTCCTTGATCCCACTCGCACAGAGTCCCAGCATTAATTCCTACTTAGTTTCGAAGGGAGTGAGGCCGTAGCGAAAGGGGGGATTTTGGCGACTTGCTAATGCGAAAATCTGCGAATCGTCATCTAGGCGGGCATAAGTTTTCTCCGGGTAGAAAACGGAGGGCGAACGATAATCAAGATGGCCTCGTTTCTCTTCCTTCTACCTACGTTTCTACTTCTTCCATCCGACTAGGGCTAGGGCTGCCACGGTAACGAGGATACGAAAGGATGATTTACCAGTATACATCGAGATTTGAAAGCATTATTTTGAGTTTAAGTCAGGGAAGGATGAGATTTCCTGCAGCGGGATAATTCGCCAGACTTATGTGACTCTACGTCTGCATTCGTGCAATTTAGATTTAAAATACATTGCAACCGAGCTAGTCGGAATGGCTCCAGCGAGCAAGGACTAAATAAAAACGAACTGCTTACCTTCGGTTTTACGACGTCATTTGCCGATAATATTTTCAGTGCCATATTTGAAATTCTTTCACTACGATATTTACTAACGAAATTGCTTTGAAAGTAATTTTTCAAATGAAATTGTTAGAGATTGAGTTTTCAATAGCATTTGATTTAATCTTTAAATTGACTATAAAATTTTATTTCACCAATATAATATTAAGTTTGGTGGTGGTGTTTGAGTATGGGGTGCCTCAGAGGTTCGTCTTGAGTCCCTTGTTGTACGCCATATATGCGTCTGAAATGGATTTGCATCTTGGATTGCAATTCCCACATGTCCGCTACAAATACATAAATCCTTTATCGTATCCGATACTTTCGCAGCTTCTGAAGAAATAAATCAGTATCTTCAAGGATTTATTGAGTATTCGCGAAAGATATGTTTGCGGATCAATCCTTCCAAATCTAGTGTGATGATATTTGGAAAAAAGATTCAATGTTCTTATTTCTTGCAATTTTTTTTTTGTTCGACATGGATGGTATTGTGTAAAAGCGTATTTCTGCTTGCCTTCAAAACGCCTGATGTGTACTGAAAATTAAATGATTACCAGCAAATGGTACCCTCACCAAGGAAATTAAAACATTGTTAGTCAATTCACTTTTTAATTATTGCGACGTTATTTTCGGCTTTGTGTTAGATTCTGCTGGCAAATATTCTCTACATAGGTTTTATGATTCGTGCATGCGTTTGGTATCAGAAAATATGATCGTATTAACCACGAATTAAAAGAAGTTAAGTTGTTAAATATGGCAGAAATTCCAGGACAGTCTAGGAGTACCAGACGGTGACGAACGGGCGAAAGTAGAAGCCAACAAATCAAGAGATAGAAAAAGAATGTATAAAACTAAAAAACAAAGATAGTGCAGGCGAAAATGGTATTCCCATAGAAATACTAAAATATGTAGGGAGCAAAATGAAAGAAAGGATTAGTACCTTGATAAAGCGAATAAGGCACGAGAAAAGGATGCCACTTCATTGGAGAAACGTCCTGCTATGCATTGAAAATTATTTACCAGCAAAGGATATCCTTAGTATGAAAATTAAAACATTGTTAGTCTAGTCGCTTATTACTCATTGCGACGTTGCTTTCGGTTTTGTAATAGATTCTACTGGCAAATATTGTCCACAAAGGTTATAGAAATCGTAGAATGCGTATTTGGTATTAGAAAATATGATCATATTGGTCACGAATTTCAATCCGTGATTAATACTTAGCTTGTTAATACCTAATAGGTACAAGTTTCAAGTGTTATGATTTTTACATTTCAAGGATTTTCTTCTTATACCACTGAAATTGCTGTAACAAACAAGACCGAGTTGAGACACTCAATAAATCTTTTTCTTCATAAAAAAAACAGTGATTTGTGCATACAACTTTCATCGTTATTTATAAAATTTTATTTGCTTCTATTCGTTTATTGCAGCTGTTGTTTAAGTACGTTCCGTGGTCTTGTTTCGTTTTGTTTTGATATGACACGTTCAAAGTTAAAAGTGACAGAGCAGTCAACTATATTTTATGACTGAAATTCATCCCTTTCCTAATTCTGTTTATTTTCTAATGTAATCTCAATAACAACATTACTATTATTTTCAAATTGTTCTCTGTTATAGAGTTGTTCCTGAATAATTTTAAAGAGTACCCATGATTTGTATTTGGATTTTTTTTTATACTAGATGTTCTGAAAGGAAGCAAATAACATAACACGACTCCTAGAAAATAACGGCTGATTTGTAATTTACATAACAAAGAACGTTTGTATCAATTCCCGCGTTTAATTTTTTTTCCTCTATATTAGTATATTAATATCTAATTGCTAGGTTAACTTATTTTTTTTTTCACTTCATATTGATTGCTGAATTCTTAATACTCCCTGTTTTGGTTACATAACGTTTGTAACCCTATAATTAGATATCATTTATATATCTATTATTTGTCTCTTTTACCATTAAAGTAGTGCAATTTCTATGCTATTATGATTCAAAACTACTGCGTGTCTGACACAAACGCTTATGCCGTAAATGATAGATTATACTTAAGTGCCTCTGGCAGCAGAATTGGTAATATTTTTTTTCTAATCATTTGCAGAATTAAAGCAACGTTTCGACATCTATGATATAATATACCATGAAAGCGATAGCCAAAAATAATGCTGCTTAGAATTTTATTATTAGGAATAATAAAGAAAACATCGTTAGTGATCCTAAGGGTATCGTGGATTTGTTTCCGGGGGCATTTTGATATCCAGCCGCACTGGTCTATGTATCTCTGGTTCACCTAATAATTATAGCAATAATAGTTTTTTTTTTTTTTAATAGTTTGAAAGTGCTAAAATAAGTACTTTCTAATGATTTTGGATTTTAATTCATTTACCGCATTCTCTTTAAATATTTATTTCCATTTCGGCACACACTAAAAAATTTATAGTAAAATTTCTGTACGATTTTTGGACTAGTTTGTGCCCCTACAAACCTAAAGCCGTACAAGTATTGTACTTTTAGAAGTAATATTTCTAACTAAAAGTAATTATTCTAAGGTTTTTTCATGTAATCAGCAATAATCATAGTAAAATTTCGAAATGTGGGTAACTTTTCCAAAGATATTTTCAATAGTCTAGAATACTCACAAGTAAAATTACAAAGAGAAGTTCAGTATTTCTGTTTTCTTTTTTCCTACAAAAAGGAAAATATCATCGAAATGAAAATGCCTTGATAGAGTGTACTTAATTATAATTTAATGCGTAAAAGACAAACAAAATATGAAAATATCTAAAGCTTATTAAAAACCACTACACGTCAGTTATCCGTTGCCTCTCCACATTGGCAGTTAAATCGCAAAAATCAAGGACCACCGTATGCAATCGGCTGTGATAATAGTTCCTAAGAAATATTTATCTGGCAAGTAATAGATAAATAGTTGATTACTATGTCTGCCATGTAGAAAACTTATATCGAGTATGGAAAGATAGTGTAGTGAAATAGGAGAACTGCCATCTTCGCGACAATTTCTGTACTTATAGAATATGTTTAACGTATTTGCTACTATAGGCCAGAAAACTTTGCTATTATATGTTTAGAACATCATGGCGTGATGATTTACAGTTTTGTAATACAATTTTGACGTAAATCTACTACTACTGTATCTGTAACTGAACCGACCTTGTATAAAATAAATAGTTTCTTTAAGAAAATTGTACGTACTTGGTGTCATATAAATCATAAAATATAGGTATATAATAATAGAATAAAAATTATTATTTTAACTGTAATTTTCCAAATTGTAAGGAATGATAAGTTTCTTCTGAGAGATATTAATATTTTTCTTAGTAATATTACAATATTAAGAATTTTTTCTAAGAAACAGAATCTTTTCCGTTAATATTCACGTAAATCATTTTGTACATTTGCCCCCATTTGAATGTGGAAAATTATCCGAAAAAGTGTTTTTTATCAAGAAAAATTACCTAATATTTTTAGTGTGTCTGCCTTGAACTAGAACATAACTTCGAATGTTCTCAGGCACGTCCTGCTTATTTCCTTATTATTTGAAGATTGTATATTTGTAACTGTAATTTTCCAAAATGTGCATCTTAAGATTTACATAAGAGAGTGTGGCTCCTTGACCTTGTGGATGTTCTCTGGCAATATTAACCGAATGGATTTTATGCCCCACGTCCGCTCTGACTGCTCTAGTAGAAAGCAATAATTACGGCACTGACTTGAACGTCATATCGTCTCCTTAATTAATGCTTTCATAATAGCCTCCTGTGGGACGTTGTTTTCTCAGATTCGGTCTGTTAGCTCCAAGATATCTGTTATAATATACAACAATTCACAACAGAAATCATGTAAGGTTCCTAATTTTAGTATGAAGGTGACAGCCTCCCAGCCGTTTACTACTGCGGTTTACACAGATTATCTGTGGCGAGATTTGGTTTTTGCCCTTTCTAACGTAGGATTGGAATTCTATTCCTGGAATTTTAAAAGGTAGAACGATGGAAGCGTCAGTATTATGTAATAATGTCGCGGGTAACATGATGAAATGGCCCTTTTCAAATTGACCTGTTTTGAACGGTTCCAAAACTGGTCTGTTATACTTTGTCCCGATAACTCGTAGCAGCTCCTCATGCATCTATGTATGGGTTGACAGTAGAAATATACCCGAGAGTGAATGTGTGAATTTGATTGTGTGTCGGTCGACATTTTAAGTTTTAGCAACATTGCGATTATCTCCACCACAAATTGTGCTTAGCAGTATATGCTATTAGATCACTACGAAGTAGTGTCAGTCTATATTCTATAAAATCATTTTATTATGCATATATCGAATCTAAGCTACCTATGTTATGGTATTTTCTTGGGTTCCACTGCATCAGCGAAGACATTGTTTGTGAAGCTCAAGAAGATAATTAGGTTTACGATGGGAGTTGCACCCGCAGATTCGTGTTGTCCTTTGTTTGGGGCCCTCGGTATTTTAACATTGGCTATTAGTCTAATTATTTATGAAATCTTAATGTTTTTTAAAAATTATAGCGAATTTGTAAAAAAATCGTAATATATATTCAATGGTATGATGACAAGAGGTTGCCATAATTTAAGTATTCCTACCCATAAATCCAAATTTTATGAATCCGTCTCTAATTATCGGGCCATTATTATATACAATGAGCGGCAGAAATATTGCAATATATGAGATTTTTTTTTATTATTAAAATATACTAAAACTTTTTTTGGGTGATAGGTTGTGCACGTCTAAAAACCCCAAAATCTGTTTTGACTTTACACGCATCACGTGACCACTAGTATGGCGGTAAATTTAAAAAATAAGCTATGGGTCTGCAAAAAGTGAGATTAGATGACATGATATCTAAAAAAATTGTTTAGAATCAAATTCTGTGGCGGTATGCAAAAAAAGGAATCAAATTATTTTGTTAATTAAAAGCAACAGATTAAGTTAATATTAAGTACGGGTATTCGCAGTTTTTGTAATATAATTTCTGTTACATGAAAGGCATGGTAGGGCAACCAGCATTCCGAAAAATGATGCGTCATCATTATCGATTCCCGGAGATATTTCGTTAGCCTAACTAAGATATCGCGATTCATCTAATGAGCGAGGCCGGAGTTAAAAACAATATGTACGCAAAGATCGTTATCTGGTCATTGTTGCCAGTTTTAATAGCGGGCTCGTGTTCGTGAGCACAATGGCGACCATTCACTAAACTTCAATGGAGCGGTCGCCGTGGTGAATTTTAAAGTGCCTCGTAATCAGCTCTCAGAGAAGGAATTCCCTCGCTTAACCGTTAATGAAGGCCAGAAGGATTCGGGCGCGTATTGAATATTTATAAATATTAAACCGTGTTGCTGCTCCGTAGCTGAGGGAAGGTGTCGATTGTGACGCGCTAAGGGGATCACGTTCTGAAAGTAAATCTTCGCCGCGCTATTAAAGCTGTAATAACGTCACGATTCCAATTCAGGCCGCTAGAGATCGCCTTTAAGAGTACTTAAGAATACTATCAGGGCCTATCTTAGGTAATATTTACCTGTAATTGTATTTATAGCTAAATAAATTCCACTTCAGGAGAGCTAGGCAATTTAATTGGTTGAATTATTACATATTATATGTGACCATATCGGACAAAATCTACCTAATAAACCAAAAAAATTGATTATAGTAAAATACCACAAAATTATCTTGCAGCAAATAGAGAGCCATATAAATTGACAGATATACAGTGACCGGCAGAAAGTGGGCAACATGTGGGAAACCGTTTTGTCTTCGAATTTAGTGAATCTTTTTTCTGACAAAGTACCTCTGCATGTCTTGAAACTAAAATAACACTTAACAAATCTGCTGAAAATTTAATTGCATACGAGGGAAGGTCAATAATATGAAACTACGCTTAAAGTAAAGTATCTCAGTTTTTGAGTTTAGAAGATTCTTTCATTAATAAATGTTAGTTCAAATTCAACACTACATCCAAATATAAAGTTTCGATTAATTTTAGCAAAAAATGATATTTAATCTTTTTTTCGGAATTATCCTGTATACTAAATTGATCGGTATCATACAGCTGTCATATCCTACTCTATGTATAGTTTCTGAGAGAAAATCATACTATATGAAAATTAGTTAGTTTCAAAAATATTATAGCCTTGAAATGGGAAACTTCAAAATAGAAATTATTTTTGCCGCACAATGTTTTGTTTTTAAATGAAACAAAATAATATTCTAATTAAAATTTTAGTTTTGGGTAATTGTTAGAAAGGCACAATTAGTTTAACTTCGTCTTTCTTTTTATGTAGGTCTTCATTCATTCATTCATTTATTCAAGTTAGGGCGGGCACTTGATGTTCGGGCACTTGAGCTTGGTGCTCATTGTACCATCCCTATTGATTCTCTTATTTCCACTCGAGCAGCTTGGTGTTCTCTATAAAGCCCAGTATCTTACCCAGTGGAAACTTGAGGACCTTTGAGGGCTTAGATCTCTCCCGAAATATTTCTGTCTGAGTACCTTCAGTTCCTCACATGTGCAGATTACATGTAAACTCGTTTCCTCCTGTAGTTCGCATCTTCTACACCACGGTTCGCTTACACGGCCTGTGTTGTATAGATGCTTTTTCAGAGGACAGTGTCCAGTTACCAACCCAGTAATGGTTTTAACTTCTTTTTTACTGCGCTTGAGTAGGTTATCAGAGAAACTACCATCCCCATCCCCTATTAGCGTTTTGGTATGGAGTTGACTTTCAGTCGACCTCCATTTCTTTGTAATTTCTTTATTTAACCAGGTCCAGATCTCCCTTCTTGCGGAATCCTTAGTAATCCCACATACGGACTCTGGACCCATGAAGTGTCTCTTAGAGCCCTCCTTGGCTAGTTCATCGGCTATTACGTGCCTTTATATCCTCATGTCTCGCACCCAAATCAGAGACAACCGTGTTGTCTCGTGCCAGTGCATTGAGGGATTGTTTGCAGTCCCTAACTAGTTTTGACCTAGTTACAGGGTTTGAGACTGCCTTAATGACAGTCTGGCTGTCACTCATTACATTAATTTTCCTCCTCATGTAGCCCCCTTTTGCAATCATTTCTGCACAGGCTGCTAGGGCGAATACCTCTGCCTGGAAGACCGTTGTATGTTTATGTAAATCTTAAAACTAAATATAATCTTTTGTCGACTTACCAGCATGCCTACATGCCTAATAAGAGTGTTGATACTGCTCTCTGTGATTTTTGTTTTCGGGTGATTGACAGTCTTGATAAGGGCTTAAATATTGCAGGTGTATTTATTGACTATTCGCGTGCCCTTGATACTGTTGACCACTCCGTAATTCTCTATAAACTTTATAGATACGGTATTCGTGGAATTTCTGTTAACTTTATAAAATCATATCTTTTGAATCTTGATCTCAGTATGTTGAAATAGGGAGCTTAGTAACTAGTGATATCAGTAATTTAATTCGGGGGGTGGCTCATGGGTCAGTTTTGGGGCCACTTTTGTTTGCCATTTACATTAACGATCTATGTTTTTATTTTAGTAACAATAATATACATTTACGTATTTCTGTGGATGATACCACTATTATTATTACTGAAAAGATTCAAAGAATTATGCCATCCAATCAATAATGTTTATCAAAAGGTTAAATTTTGGTCTGATCAAAATAAATTATGTTTAGATGAAACAAAAACATTTTATAAGATCTTTCAATTAAAACAAAAAGACTGTGCAGGTTGATATTGCTTGTTGTTACGCTGTTGGGCGTCTTGTTTGATACCGCTTGTGAACGTCTGCGGGAAGTTTGCTATGCTCTTCGATTTATGTCTAAACGTTGCAGTCAACATGTACTTTTAAATTTATATTATGCCTATTTTTATTCGCAATTGCGTTACGATATTATAATATGGGGTAGTGGTAACTGGCAACGCGTTTTTGTGCTGCAAAAGTGTGCTGTCAGAGTGTTGTCAGGCATTGCTTCTCGAGAATCGTGTAGAGATGCGTTTAAAAAATTGAAAAATTTAACTTTGCCTTCAATATATATTTCAGGATTATGCTCACACATTTATAAATACGAATCGTTTTTGGAAAATTTGAATTATTTCATGAGTATCCTACACGGTTTAGATACATTTTACATACTGGCTCATATAGAACTGCAAAGTCTTTTTTTAGTGTTGGCTGTAGACTATACAACGCGCTTTCCAACGAGATAAAGGCTGAATGAATGGTTGACAGTACAATAAATTATTTATTATTGCCAGTCAACATTGTAGTTACAAGCATTGTTTTTCCCACTATTTTTATTCCCATTTTACTGTGTTTTTTTTTTACTAATGTAGACTGCACAAATTTTCTTTACTTCCATATTAGTATCAATGTCTTTCGTCATTCCGTTCATTCACTTTGCCGATATATTTGCAAACGTACGTGCACACTATAATTACCGCACTAAAACAAATCGTTCCTTTGATGTTAAACAGAAAACCAATAGCACGGTATCATCAGTGAGCACGCTTGTAATAGTCGTTGTGACAGCGAATACCCAATCGCACCGATTACATTCACCCTACAGCACAGTTACATTATAATTACATTCGTGCTCGTTCGTCTGGTATATACGAGGCTTTAATTAATTATTTAAGCTTGTAACCTAATCCTGCCATTAAATTACAAATATCGTTGTGAAATTGAAAACCTTCTTTGTGTAATGTTTTCTGCCAATTTCTAAATAAATGCAAGAAAATGGGAGTTTCCATTTAAGATTAGATTTAAAAATAAGGGAGTAAGAGCTCTAGGTTTCTACCATAGAATAGACTCCTTAAAGATATTCATATGTTCGTATTGAAAGAGTCTGTTCTAATCTAGTTTACGAGTTTTTCTTGATCCGCTGCATAGTGTTCATGACATCTTGTTATCTCAGAATAAAAAAACTCAGGCGGTAAAATTTCGATTTGGTACGTTAAACGTGTCACTAGTGAAAGGTCACAGAAAATATATGAGGAAGGATCCAAATGTCCCGCTAATTATTAACTCAACTATGTTTCGCATTTATAGCCCGCTGGATTTCACAGGATTGCCAATACGTGATATCCATCCACGATGGTTCTCCCCTTTTGCGCCTCTCGCTGGGAATACACAGAAAATCCATTAAACGCATCCAAGAACCCACTATCAGGATCATCGATACTGCATACATTCGCTTCCACTGCTTTACGACTTTGATTTATGCTGTCAATCGCTATTCTCTGCTAATAAACGAAGAACCGGCATTCATTTGCACTTGTCCCGGCTTCAATTTTCGTAACCTATCAAACAATAATTGACAGGCCGTAATGGTTATTACTCCGAATTACTGATCACCATTATGCTGTTTGCCGTAAATAACGAAGTTAATTTTTGAACATGTCTGGGGTAAAAATAACACAAATGTTTGGGGATGTTACACGTATTTGGATTACCAAAACAAAATAACAGACTTTTGCGATAAATTTATCTTTTTTCCCGTATTCATGTTATATCCATGGACACCTACTTCTTCCATCACTACATTTCATTGAAAAAAAAACAATACGAAAAAGATATGCGATCATTTTATAATACTCTGGTTATCGGCATGGTACAAAAATACCATTGTTGCTTTTATTACTGTCAAAGATAATAATCGTAGTACAACGTAATAAGATTTAAGATTGATTGTGCATTGAAACATTTCAGACACTCTCAGTGTAAAACACCATCAATCATAATTAAAGACTTTATTATGATAAATTTACGGAACCTAGAAGTCAAAATTTATAATTGAGGAATCCCTTTTAAGACATGATTATCGTTCCACTCAATTATTTCAATAATTTAGTAAAAGAAAGGTGTGGAAAGTTGTCTGAATAACTTGTTATCGCTTGTAAAGAATCGAAATTATTATTTCGGATCGTTATACTGTTTTTTTTTTAGAATGTTGAATGTTTTTCTCAATAAAACAAATAAGGGATTTAGGTTCGCGAGAATTGACTGCTGCTGCTTTCAGATATCAGCAGCTTATCAGAAGCTTACGAACTCCCTATGCCACGGTGAGGAGAAATTGTTGGTCTAGATTCTAGACCAATAATTCATAATCACTTCATTTCGCTTCTTCGCGGATTCTTATAATTTGAAAAGCAGTCTAATTTGATCAATGTCAATAGCTTCGCTATTTCTAGTTAGCATATTGGTCCTCTCCAGGTTAGAAACCGTTCCTCTCATCCTCATAGACTCTAGAAGGATGAGAGAAACGGTTTCTGACTCTAGAAGGATGAGAGAAATGGTTTCTGACCTGGAGAGAATCAAGGTGCTAACTGAAAACAGCGAAGCTATTGACACACAAATATCTTTTTAATTCAATCTTAAATGTATAAAGAGTTAAATTGGGCACTGCGCAAGGGAGTTTATTATAAATTTTAATCCCCATGTAAATTATATTATTAGATGTTGGACTTAGTCTATGAATGGGTAAGCGTATATCTACATTACGCATGCCATAAGCATACACATCATTATTGTCCCGCAAGAACTTTTGTTTATTTTTATGAATGTACAAAGATATTTCTAGTATATAGAGATACCACTGTAAGTAGGAGATCTATGAAAAGAGGCCTGCATGACGTTCTCTGAGAAACTCCCACCATGGCTCGAATAGCGCTTTTTTGAGAGATTAAAGTTGGTTATGGCGGTTATTTATTGACAGTATGGAAACGGCCCCAAAATAATATCAGCTATTTTTGGCCCGAAAAGGATATTACCATTTCAGCAAATCGTTTAAACATTTGGCGTTGCTCTTTCACTATTTTATATGGTCTCTCCTCTAACAAACCATAACATAAAACGAAATCATTTATCCCCGATCCTTAAGCCATTCTAAAAGATTTCAATCTTGCTCGAAAGTGCGTATATTCATGAACGATTTACATACAAAATGCCTCTTGCTCTCCTTTTAGACATAAGCCCCGACTTATTAATACTCGTGAGCATGTTGTCGGTTTAAATTCGCCTCCAAAGAGCGCAAACATTCTTTAAACGAGGACTGAACCGGATTGGACATCATTAAGGTCTGATGTTCCGCGTTCGATCTCAAGGGAACCGTAAACCTTTAAACCAATCCGATCTCTTAGGAAACCTAACGGACCCTACTCATTA
>RXPK01000028.1:178533-194731 GCA_004143645.1 Protaetia brevitarsis | reverse complement strand
TCAAGTTTTTATTAGCTATTCCTATAGCTACATGTTGCCGTTTTTGAGTTATTTAAGTTTTTCTTTTTTTTTAGTCAAAATCATTACATCATTGAGAAGTTAATATCTCGGCTAATACTGTAACTAGAGACTCCAAATTTGCTATGTTATGAATGTAGATATAACTCTAAGAAACGGTAAGCACATTTTACATTCTAACATACAGGGTGTTCAAAACTGAGGAACAAAGTGACATATTTTCAAATGCAGAAAACTCATTTTTTTTTTAAATAAAACACCCTGTATTTTAATTAGGAATAAGGAAGTAAATATCATCCCCTATCGCTTTATATGAGCATTTCCTATACCTATCTTTAATAGATTTTGAAATATGAGCGACTTTTTGTTAAACAAAGTATTCTTTTTTTTTTAAATAGAACACCCTGTATTTTAATTCGGAATTAAGAAGTAAATATCATCCCCTATCACTTAATATCAGCATTCTCTATTACCTATCTTAATAGATTTTGAGATATGAACGACTTTTTGTTAAACAGACTAAGTAGCCCTATCTTGCGTGTTTGTAGCTGGCTCTGAATGGGATTAATGTTAAATTCATTGACTAAACCAAAGTGTTTATGTAATCATTGTAATTACACTTACGTACAACGCAATATTAAGAGAAATGACTATTCGAACAGACATTTTGTATGGTTATTCAAAATAATACATGAATTTGACGTGAATCCATTTCAGAAGCAGTTACAAACATTTAAAGATAGGGCTACTTAGTCTGTTTAACAAAAAGTCGCTCATATCTCAAAATCTATTAAAGATAGGTATAGGGAATGCTCATATAAAGTGATAGGGGATGATATTTATTTCCTAATTCCTAATTAAAATACAGGGTGTTCTATTTAAAAAAATGAGTTTTCTGCATTTGAAAATATGTCATTTTATTCCTCAGTTTTGAACACCCTGTATGTTAGAATGTAAAGTGTGCTTACCGTTTCTTAGAGTAATATCTATATTCATAACATAGAAACTTTGGAGTCTCTACTTGCAGTATTACCCGAGATATTTATTTCTCAATGATGCAATGATTGACTAAAAAAAAAGAAAAACTTAAATAACTCAAAAACAGCAACATGTAGCTATAGGAATAGCTAATGAAAACTGACGTATTTATAGTTGTAGAATCCAAAAATGAATAAAAAATTATATCATTCTATTTAAAATAACAAAGTTTACATCCATTTCCGGTCAACCGGAAGTGATATTTTGGTTTATTTATAGTTCCAATCGAACAGATACTTGTGCCAAAATCTCAAATATAAGTAAATAATAGAACACCATAAACTTTTAATGAACCAGTTACGTGGAATACCCCGTATACGAAAAGTGGTAACATATTTTCAATGTTTCGTTTGTTAAGGGTTATACAGGGTGACTCAACGAAAAGTTACACACGAAAGTTGTGAAAAATTAAATGGAACAGCCCTGTATATTATGACATATTTTGACAATACAGACTAAATAAAGACAAGTTGGCGTTAGGTTTCTTATGTCTAACTCGTTTACGAGATAATTAACTATCGTTCAAAATGTAGACCAAAATTGAAGAGGCATGCCTGTGATGCATATTTAAGCTAGATCTTTTAAACTGTATTTATTTTTTAATTAAAGCATTAGACTTAATAATAAGATAAAAGTAATGCAAAAAATTATACGGGGTGAACAAAAACATACTTTTAATTTTCACTATCTTTAAAGGTAAGTAACTTTCTTATTTTACATGGAACACTCTGTATTTATTACCTTATTAGATTCTAATTTTAACGGTCTTTAAAATTGTATTAATGCTTGCTATAACTATAACAGATGTATATCTGTTATAGTTATAACAGATATATATCTGTTATACTAGTTTCTTAGTAATTTAGATTTTTCATTTTCAAATATTAATTACTAGCCATTATTTTTTTCTTTGAAGTAAGCTTGGACAAAACTGCTGTTATTATTCAACATAGATATACGATAATAATCAGTCTAACTTTTCAACTGGCTTTTCCTACATACTAATTAAAAGTCATAACTAAGTAAACTTCAGAAATGTACTTTATTAAAACGGATAAACTGATATGTTAAAAACTGCTAATGTTTTAAAAAATGTCAAAATGATCGCCATCGTTTCCAATGCAGAAGCGTACTCTTTCTTGAAATGAGTTTTTAATATTACTCAAAACGTTTGGTGTTAGAGATCGAAACGTCATTCTTATTCGCTCTTTCATATTGTCGGGTGTGGTTGGTGGTATGTCATAAACAATATTTTTAATATATCCCCATAAAAAAAAATCTGGACTCGTTAGATCTGGAGATCTTGCTGGCCAATTCGCTGGCATATCCGCGACCTATCCACCTGTTGGGATACTGCCTATCTAATTCCTCCCAACGCTTATTTGAAAGTGCGCAGGAGCACCGTCTAATTGCAACCAAAGTCTTTGTCGAATATTAATAGGTATATTTTCCAAAAGTATTGCTAAGTTATATTTTATAAATTGTAGAAACATGACACCATTCAAGTGACCATCACAAAAGTATGGTTCTATCACGTGCTTTCCAACTATTCCGTCCCACACATTAACAGACCTTCAATGTTGACGATTTAGGGTTCTAAAGAAATTTGGATTCTCGTCACTGTAATAATGAAAGTTAGATTTATTAACTAATCCGTTGTTATGGAAAGTTGACTCATCCGAAAATAACACATAATCGAGAAAATTTTCGTCATCTCCTAACTTTTATAGAACCCATAAACAAAATTCAAGCCGCCGATCATAATCTACTTCCAAAAGTGCTTGATGCAATTGTATGTGGTATGGGTAAAATTTGTTCATCTTTATAATTCTTCTGATGCTCCCTCTGCTTATCGCCTGTAGTATATAATTTATTTTCGCTGACTTGTTGCGGATTTTCAGCAAGAGATTCGATAACTAAAAATATATTGCCTTCATTTCCGGTAATCGGTTTTTGTCGTTCGTTTTCTTATAAAACACACTTCCTGTACTTCGGAAATACTTGCAGCAAATTTCTTAAGAAACGCTTTATCGAGATGGCGTCTGGAATCAAGTAGGCAATTGTAAATACGTTTTCGTTTTAGAGAGAGATAACAAAGTATGTTGAGGTATTATTTTCTTATTTTTACTTAGTTCATTCGGTCTTCGGTTAATAATGGGAGACGTGTTCCCGAAACAATTGTCCCTAATTAATAAAATCTGATGTAACGTGGAGCGATCGGGTATTCATCTGGCATAAATGCCTTTCGACAAATATCTATCTAAAGTGTTAAATAAAATCAATTTAATATCTAAACTAAAATGAACAAACATATTTTATTATCCATATTACATTATATCGGCTTTCCTCAAGACACTATTACTTTTTTCCATTCTTATTTATCTAACAGAACTCGTAGGGTGTCGTACGGTGGTCGAATGTCTGGGACATCTGCAATCGTATCGGGTGTGCCACAGGGTAGCATTTTAGGACCGTTACTTTATTCTATATATTCTGCTAATATCATTAAATGCTTAGTATACTGCAAATATCATATGTATGCTGACGATACGCAGTTGTATTACTCGTTTCCTCCTAATGCCCGTCGCGAACTGCTGTTCAAAAATATAATTGGACGATCTGGCACGAATGCTGACGAATCTTTTACGGCACTCCGCTGCGTCTTAATTTATAAAAAATCTAGCGTCCTGGACTTTGGCAGGGCTAAAACTAAATCTAAAGTTATTGACAAAATAACGAGTTTTTGTTAACAGCGAGGCACTAACCATCTCAGAGCATGCCAGGAATCTGGGGTTGCTCATGGATTCCAAGCTTCGGTTTAAAGAACATGTTTCTTGCCTATAAAGACGTGCATTTTGCTGTTTGAGGTTTCTGTTTGGCAGTAGGGACTGCTTGGATATAAATTTGAGAAGCTCATATGTGAGACACTTGTGATGTCGCATTTTAACTTTTGTATTAATGTATATTTTCCCTGTCTGACAGTTCTGATAGATTGAGAATACAGCGAGTGCAGAACTCATGCCTGCGTTTTATTTATGGCCTTCGTCGCTATGACTATATTTCCTATACATTTAAACTAGCTAATTGGTTCAACATGTCTCGCAGGGCTGATTTTCATGCAACTGTGTTTATTTCAAAATCATTACTTCACAAGAAGCCTAGGTATCTCTATCGAAAGATTACTTTCAGAGCGGACGTTCCATACAATAAATATTAGATTTAGAGGACTGCTCACACCGCCCCGCACCACCTCGAAATGTTCAAAAGGTCTTTCTCTTACCATATCGTCCGTTTATATAACGTGCCCATCTGATCTGCGTTTGTCGCTTCCGAGTTCCTTCGCCTGTCGACTACGAAAATATTATTGTGAATCGTATGGCTATAATTAAATTTGAATTCTATATAGATACCCTCATATTTGTTATTACTGTATAATTTTGTTGTATTCATATATATTATTTATAGTTAGTTGTGGTTTTGGTAGCTTCGTTTGGCGTTCTCCTTTTATTTCACCCTTGTAGGCTTGAGAGGTAGACCAGCTATTTCGAGTAAGTCGCTGATCTCGAGCCGTTTGGCGTCAGAGAGTGAACGATTAGGACTTTGTCTATTTCTTTTCTATATGTCTCTTGCATATACTATTAAGAGTTGTTCTCATATCAACATTTTGTTATGTTCTGAAAATGTATTCTCTGTTGTCAATAAACCACTTATTATTATTATTATTATTATTATTATTATTATTATTATTATTATTATTTATTTTGTTTTCGGCGTGGCTTTCTTTGAATTGGTATTTCACGGAAATATAATGGGTATCCAATGTTGCTCATAAAGCGGAGACGAAGAAGCATTTATCACTACAGCCTATAGTCGCTTAGCTACGGTCTTTAACGTTTCTGGAACGAAGTATGATTTATAATAATTTCAGTCAGAGCCCACATTTTCGTTTTATGGGATTAATTTTAATCCCTCGTTAATCTTCGCTTAATTTCTCAACGTACGGAGTTCTAATGGAAGGGTAAAATAAGTCGACTGACATTTATTATGTGTGTGTGGGTGAGAAATATTTCATTAATGCCGTATACTGACGGAAAATCAAATTTATATAACGTACTGCTGTGGCCTGGCATCCCGGTTTTTGTAAATTCAGTGATCATATTTTATTACGATCTGTTTTTCTCAATGTTTTGAGAAATTCATCTCAGAATTTAATTGTTTATTTTTAAATAAGAGTTAGTTATTGAATGAATTGTTTAGTTATTTATTTATTTAAATGTTGAGTTGTTTAAATTGTTTTCACTCTTTAGTATATTTTTATTTGCTCATGTAGTTCATGTCTTTCCTTGAAATTTTATTCTATGATCTTTGTGCGTTAGATGCCAGCGCACGCCAGTTGTTATTTATATGCATATGCAACTGTTTAACCTTGTAAGGCAGTTCCAGGGGATCCATACCCAAGGTCAAATATTTTAGTAGTTTATCTTCCACCCGCAAAGCGCTGATTTAAATTGTCGCCAAATCGCTACCGCCGAAATTTCAAACTTTTTTAAATATGTATATTTACATTTATTACAGGATATGGTTAGAGGGCGCGTCTGACCTAGTATGCGGTCATTAGCCTTTGCCAATTGCCATTTTATATTCTTTTGTTATTTTGACGGTGGTGGTTATGTTTATTGTGCATATTTTAGAGCAGAAAATAGCAGAAAAGCAGCAGTTTGCGTTTTTTATAGAACAATTGTATTTTGAAGTTTTTGTAAAATGAATGAATATAACTGACGGGTATTCTTAAATTATACAATGAATCATAAATCTTAAGGTGTAGAATCTGTGGAAGTCCATTATTACGATTGTGAACGTTATTTATTTAAGAGTTTTCAAGTTTTATTTATTTTTGTATTGATAGAATCCTCAATTTCAGGTGTAATAATCCGCTTAACGATATTGGACGTTTTTAATTTAGGAGGTTTGTTTTATTAGTTTTTGTAAGTATGCGTAAAATCATGTGGTGTTTAAAAGACTTATCAGTTAGTTTTAGGTATATCAGTCATTAAAATATAGTACCCTTGTTTAAGTTTTAAGTGTTTGGAAGATTTATTATTTTTCGTAAGACATACTTTTTGCTACCAAAGTGACGCATTAAATTACAGAATTAAAAAATGATTTATAGAAAATGGTTCTACAGTGTTGTGTTTCTGGATGTAAGGAATACATCCAAAGAAGAAAAAACTTCATCGATTTCCATATACCTGATAATTGGTGAGTTTCTTTCTAACTTTTTTCAGTTGGATATATTTTTTTACATATGTGCGCAATTTCAAGACATATAATGAATGAATTAAGAGGATTGGCAATGCTAAACCTAAAGGTATTACCACCTCAAAGAAGTTCACAAGAAATATCGAGTTTGCCATTTGCATTTCCATGAAGTTTGTAAAATCGACCACAAAATATTTAGAGCAAAGGTCTTAAAGGAACGTAGTTTACCAACTGTAAATTTGCCAGGTGAGTGAAGAGCACTTCTATCAGGAGGAAAGAGGCAATATAATTAAAATTTTTAGGTTTTACAATAGCGCCCACTCAGGAAAATTCTTTTATGACATTGATTCATTTAAAATACTTGCAGCGTAATTTTTAACATGAGAATTGTTTTTTTTTTAATATAGTTATATTTGTTGTCATAAACTAGTAAGAAGTATTAAGATCCCATATTAAATTATTTTTCTGTTCGAATTCTTTAATTATTAGTTACAGGTATAATTCTAAAATGCTATCTAATACCTTAATGCCAAGACTGTATTTCGACAGTTGTATTTTATATATATTTTTCTTTTTCTATTGTCTTTTACAATGTTTGCTATTTTCACTTTTGTTGACTAGTTTTCATATCATGTAATGTTCAAATAAAGTTCTATTATTATTATTATTCTTGTTATTATTATTAAATTTAAAATTGTTCTTAATAATCTCGGAATTCACACCACTAAGCAATTAACTCATTAATAGTTCAAATGCCCACATAAGTTATATATATATTTTATTATGTATCAATACTGCAATTAAATACTGCAACAACTCTAAAAAATTACAGATGAATTGCATACACTTATTGATTTTAAATAATATGTATTTAGATTGTACGCAATTCGAAATTTGTAATTTTTTGGTTGTTACAGTATTTAACTGTAGTATTGATAATATCAACTGTAGATCAGCGGTTCAAATTACGCGCGCGTTTCAGTTAGTTTATCTTCCTACCGCGCCAGCGCTGTATTTGTACATGTCTTCACTAAGATCGTTTAAAATTACTGAAGTTTGTACAGAAGAAAGCGCAATCTATAATTATCTATGGGCAGTTCTTCTGACGAGATGCCGAGTGAGTACATGTAAATTTATATGTTAGCTGGCCATTTTGTCCTTACATTTGATTTTAGTTTTGAATTCGTGTTTTGAATTTATCTCTTTCCATCAAAAACTCATTTTTATAATAATTGGTATTATATTATTGTGTACACAAAGTATATATAAGATCTTTTATTATTTTACGTGCAGGAAGATATATTTTTAAGTTTAAAGAGTTAATTTTTCGTTTTTCTTATATTTTGCTGTATTGTAATTATTTTTAATCACTTCGGGTAAGATGAATAGAAACATTGTGCTTGTAATTAAGTTTTTCTATTTTTAGTTCACTTGTTTTCTCCACGATTACTTTAGTTTGTATTAATTGTTGAAACCACGTGGATTTTTGTTGTAATAAGGATTATCTTCCTGAACTGTTTTCTTTTTGTTTGTTGAAGGATTTGCATTGTCCTTTTGTAAATATTAGAGTCTAATGCAGGTTTTGTTTTCGACCAGGATTTTCTGTCTAAGGTTTTATTTTTTCCTGCGTAATTGTAAATTAACATTTTTTTTTTTAAATAAAATTTCATGATTATTAACGTCATTCAAAATTTCTGTCTTTTATTTTTGATTCAATCTTTTCAATTTTTGTAATTAAAGAAATCAAATTACTTCACCCACAATTTTTACTGTTCATGATGTGCCAATTGTGAGAATAACCCTGAGGTTAATTGTACTTTTTGCGCCCTTTTAATATTTTTATCCGCTGAGCTAGTAAATTTAATTTTCATTTCATTTTTTGTAAATTCATTTGCATTTATGCTTGTACCATCAGTACACAGCAGTACGTTCAAGGATAACAAATATGACAGGTTCGTATGCTAACGCACACCATGGAAATGGCGAATAATTTATAAATAAGTTTACACAACAGTGAAATAAATGTAACAGGATTGTATTCGTCAAATTTAGGGCGAGATTAGTGTTAATTCTAGCAATTAATATCGCGAGCCCGCGATCCGATAACGTCTGGCTTTTGCACAGAGGATTTAAGTCGGGGCGACTGCCGCGCCGCCATGCGAGAAGTAACAAAAGCTATCCGTCGAGACCGTGATATCCCGTCGGCTTAGTGTCTTAAACAAATGAGCTATGAAAACACTCGAAATCCTCGGGTCCGGAGCTTACTCCGAGTAAATGCATCTTGATAAATCGCGCGCGTCTAACGAGCACGGGTAGATCCGGATTTCAGGAGTAAAAGGGGTTAAGGAGAGAGGGTGGAGGTGGGGGTAAAGTAAGACCCTTCTTCAATTAGTCGTAGAGGAGCAGAAAGGTAGGGAGACCGTCGTTTCGAGGGTGCCATCTGATAATTCTTGGAGATAATCCAATGCTTTTGACATCGTCGAAATAAGTCAAGCGTGATAAAAGTGTAAAAAACCGGTCAGATAAAAAATGTTTCTTTTCTACAAGATTTTCGTGATCTTAATCTAACACACATCTTCTATGTGACTTCGGGGTTTGCATTAAAAGCAACGTTAATTTATCATACTGAATTGGCGGGAATTAGAATTCTCTATTGCAATTAACTTATTACTAACATCCTTGAGCGCGTTTCATTACAACAAATATTTCGGGTTTCTCTAGTTTCGACATTTTTATATTTTATTTAATCCCCTTCCCTGGGTAATTGACGTCTGACTCTGTAGATGGTGCTCGTTTGCGAGGTATTATATTGTTTCTAATTTAATTTCTTTATTGAATATTTTTGCCGTGAAACGATCAATATTTATAAGTAATAAAGCGGAATTTCATTTTTCTTTTAAAATAAAGATGTGATTTTTAGATTATATTTACTATTTTCAACAAACATGCCGTTACAGCACCATTTTGTGTATATGTAGATGTATCCTAGTGTTGGTTATTTATTATACTTGTTAATATTGACAAGCACATTCTAGATACAGCGTAATTATCTTTAACAATATGTGTTTGATACATAATTAACTTTAACTAATACAACGAGATACTTTAGTAACACTTTAGTAAATTGATCACACACTTATATACAGGTAGTGATAGGTACACAAATTTAATTTCATTTTTAAAGCTTTACTTATAATCATTTGCGTACATTGGTAATCATAAACACATTGGTTTGCCAAAACGTCAATAAGTAATTTATATTTAGGAGATGACCAGCTTTGCACGAACTTTTTTGGCTGTTAGTGTTTATATACAGGCTGTCCCACCGAACTGGGTCATTAGATTTTTTTTGAACTTCTAGCAGGAATTTGACTTTCAAACTTGCAGTGTAGTCATGGCCCACTGTGGTATATTTAAGGAAAATTTTTTCAACGTTATAGCACTTTCGGTATACAGGGTATTGATATCAACTTTCTTATTTTAAATGGAATGGTACAATTTTTATCGGTACAATGAATATATCGAGTCATTTGCAATTAATTAACATTAGGGTTCCCTATCCCTGAACTCAAGATATTTACTATACTAACTATACTAACTTGAGATATTTACAATTTTGTTGATTTTTTGACGTTTGCACTGTTTCAAGTAAAATTAAATAGCTGATGAAGTATCAGATATTTAGTAATTCTACTAATGTCGATGTAAGTACAAAGACGTCGGTTGAAAGTGTTACGACAATAATGACCAAATCACATACAGTGTGTTCGAAAACGCATCTCCAATGTGGATACTTTTAAATCAGCAAAACTTTTTTATTTCAAATGGAACATGGTATTTTTTACTACAGCATTGAATGCAGCGTAAAATTCTACATCTATTGACATTAGGGTTTGGTATACCTATTTTTGATAGTTTTTGTAATATTACCATTTATTGCTTAAAATATGACTAATTTCCGAGTTTTGAGTAAACAAAATATTTTTTTCCTAAAAACTCTCTGTATATTATTTTTTAGAATGATGCGTTATCTTTTTTGCATTGTTTGGTTTCCATACCTGAGATATTTATCATTGGAAGTTTTCCAATTATTAGCAAATTTTATACAGCGACAGCAAATTACATGTTAATATTTTTGCCTGCTTATTAAATACATCGAAAATAAGTCAAATGAAAAAAAAAACTAAGAAACTATTATTCTGAAACAACATTTATATTGAACATTTCGGAAGACTTTTAATAGTTTGTTCCTGATTTATGTTATCTGTGTGTATCGCTTAATATCTAGTTTAGTACAAAAAGCCAAGAGGCTGCATTGTTTTCGGAGACTCCATGTCAGACGGCTCCCCCACGAAGAAAATACCTGGTCTAGTAAGTGAACAATATTTGAAATATTATGGGTGTATTTAGGATATCTGCTTTAATTTCACTTTATATTTTATTTTTTTTGAGGCTTTTATTCATTGCAAATAAGTGTAAGGTAGGTATCTAATCATTGTTATATTCTTCTTGAATATAGAATAAGTTTAAAATGTTATTTGTATATGTAACTTTCAATGTTTTTCTTATTTCTTTCGATTTGCAATATTTTATTTGTTAGAAGAAAATGTGTGAAGGAATTGACAACATTAGGACTTACTATAAAAGATATGTCTTGTTAATACTGCAAAGGTGTACCACTGCGCAATGTGGTAATTACCAACAATTAAGCACATCTCATAGCCTACTAATATCTAATAATTAATGTACGTTTTCTATGACTAAAAGATATTACTATTAGTAAGAAACTAGCGTACGTTAAATATCTGAAACATAAATATTTAGATAGGTTAGGCAAATAATGTACAGAGTGTTTTGAAGGAAAAAACTCATTTTATTTGCTTGAAACTTAGAATTTAGGCACATTTTAGAGCAATTTTTTGCAAAGAAATGCTAATACTTCAAAAAACGTATTAAGAAATAGGTATACCAAATCCTAATATCAATCGATGTAGAATCTTGTGCTGCATTCAATGCTGTAGTAAAAAATACCATGTTCCATTTGAAAGAAAAAAGTTTTGTTAGCGTAAAGGTATCCACATTGGAGGCGCGTTTTTGAACACCCTGTATGTAATTCAGTGATTATTGCTGTAACACATTATAGCTACGTCCTTGTATTTACATCGACTTTAGTAGAAGCACAAAATATCTGCTATCTCATAAAATATTTGATTTTATTTGAAAGAGTGCAAATGTCAAAAAATCAACGAAAATGAGAATATCTCATAAACGGTCGAGTTGCAAATGACTCGCCAAATTCATTAGACCGATAAAAATTATACCATTCCATTTAAAATAAGAAAGTTGATATCAACACCCTGTATACCGAGAGTTCTATAAAGTTGAAAATATTTTCCTTAAATAGATCACAGTAGGGCATGTCTACACCCGAAGTTTCAAAAGAAAATTTCTACTAGAAGTTCAAATAAATCTAATGTCCCAGTTCGGTGAGATATCCTGTATGTCATAATACTTTTTTTATTTTCTAATATAACAATTGTTAATTTAAATAGAATACGACATTTAATGATAAATTGAATACCAAAATTATGAAGAGAAATAGTTCTGTGTGGGGGTACATAAAACAACCTGTATATGTATGCATATTAATACATTTTAAAATCGAACATAAATGTTCTTATAATAGACTTTTAGTATGATAATCTTATACTAATACGTTTCTGTGAACCATCCGTGCTCGAAGGATTGTTTAAATATTCCTTTTCTGCAGTTTGAGTGCTTGTGAATAAGTCTAATCGTTTTATCTATGGACAGAGTATACACATACTTATATCTTATATCTTAAACGGTATTGAAAACGAATTTTAAACGAGATTAGATTTTAGTATTTTTTTTAATATAATAAATTAGGTTATCATGGATAAATGCCCTAAACTTTATCATCAGATGTTTCCATAGAGAATTTTTCGGTGTAATTTTCAGTTAGTACGGAATCGACGAAACTGTCACCTAATAAAGATCCCCCAAGAATCCGAAACTACTAACTGGATTTGATTGTGGATACGTCCTATCACGTAATAGAATTTCGCAAAGTCAATATCAGCGGACTGCTCGTAAAACCAACAAGCCATCAACAATGACGACGACGGAAGGGAGCGTCGTCGGCATATGACAGGTACCGACTGCGCCGCGCAATTTTACGAGATCTCCCCCTAACCGGCACACAAAAGGTCGCCCGTTTCGCGTAAAATTTATCGGTTTTCCCGTAGTTCCTCGCTAGGAGATCCTCCGAGCGGAGATTTCTTCTCCGTCCGTATAACGGGAATAAATCCCCTCGCACACAGTCTTCTTTTTCCTGACCGTTTAACTGTCGGAAAAAGCGCCGACGTTTAAATTTAACGGCCCGCTCTGACGATGCCGGCCGCGATCGATATGATGACAGTTGAATGAAATGAACGAACCAAGCCTGCGAGCCTGTGGAGCGAGTCGCGAACTTCGCGTGAAGTTTCGCGTTTCCGAACGGTTAATTCGTATCATGCCCGCCGCGTCACATCAGAATGGAAACGATGTATAATTTTGCGCTGGGATTTCGGTGCGAGCCACGACAGTCGACATGTGTACGTACGTTGATACTACTAATTAACCTTCGTTGGTAACGTGGAGGAATCTCGCTCGGTTCAGTAGTTCAAATGAAAGTTGCCTATTTTGCCTCAAAACCCAAATTAAAAGCAAAACAGGTTTTACGTTCAGTTTCTGTCAATTTAGTCGCGTGGAGTTTAAACGTAACGCGTCGGGTTACTATTAGAGGGGCGTTATAGAACCGGCAATGTGTAAAAATTAAAAGAACAAAAAATAATCGGGTAATAAGATTGTTAAGATCGCGAATGCGTATTCATCTACGTTCGGCAGATGCGGCGTGCGTTATTTCGGTATATATTACTAAATAGATTTATGTTTGAAGAGACTAATTTCCGTAGAAAAAACGCGAATAAAATAGGGTTTCCGTGTTTCATTATGGCAATAGGAATTAGATTTGAACGGGACGATTTAGAAAGGCGAATAGATATAGGGGGCCGAATTCATCCCGCGGAATTATCATGCCTTTTATAGTCATAACCCCCCCCCCACAGGGGAGTCAACATCCCCACTTATGTGGAGCCTAATAGTAACGAACTCTTATGCGACTGACGATCTAGGCATATCCTGTCAAGGTATGCTGATGATATGTCATATACGCAAGAGGCAAATTTGAGAATACCCTCGTTGACATAGTTCAAAGAGGCTTGAACTTCACGAGAAGATCGGTGTACAACGATGGGACTCAATGTCCAACCCCACCAAGAACAACCTAGTAGCAAGAGAAATCCAATCTTAGAACCATAAAACTGGATGGGCAAAATATAGAATGGAAAAGCAGAAGTTATAATTATCTAGGCCTTACCCTAGAAAAAAACTTCTATGGAACAAACATGAAGTTGAAAGTAACCAACAAGGCCAAAAGAGCTCTGATGGTGTGCAGAAACTTGCAGGAAAAATTGGGGATGCAACCCAAAATACTGCTTGGATGTATACAGCGATAGTGAGACCGATCATCACCACGTATTAAAATGGCGCCCGAGCAGGACTAGATTTAATTTTTTTTCCACTGTCAAGTCAAGAGTTTTATCCCAAATTTGTCAAGGAACCGTTTATATCGTTGTGGTCCCCGAGAATTTTGTTATTTGTTACCACAGCGACCGACCGAAAATATTCGTTCAGAGAAAGTTAAGTAACTTTCGAAAACGACATGGCCGAGGATTGAGGAAACAGTACCGCCACAGGAAGCAGTACCGCAAACACATCATGGGTGTATAAACTCCAAAGCCCAATCTCGAAGCGATTTTGAAGGACTAGCTGGGAAACTGCCGGAACGTTAGACGAGTTAACGACGTCGGTTTGTAACTTACCTGCGAAGCCGTGGTGACTTATTGCCGCCAGCGGGCAATCAAGCGCCCGATGACCGCCTGCAAGAAGGTAATATTCCCGTATCCGCGCACGATATCGACAGGGTAAGGAATGGGGCAACAGTTCAGTGGCGATGGTGAGCCTTTTCTTTCTTGAGAGGATTGAAGAATTACAATCTTCTTACGAATTTCCGATAGGGAAATGCTTATCGCGTTGCCGAACTTTTCCCCGGCAAGGCATTGTTATGGTATAGAAATGGCCCGTGAATTAATGGCAAACATGGAAGGATTTCCTAGACGATTTCAAGTTGCAGTAATTGCCGCCCGTTACGAATACATGATTGAGGAGGAAAGTGCGCGCCAGACACCAAAGACCGCGAGAGCTGTTTAAGATTTCGCGACCGCGATTTTAACCCTGATCCGCAGGGGAAAGAGGATGACGGAGAGAGAGAGGCTAGAACGGGTATACAACAACATGGACCCCGAATACAAGTTGTATATCCGACGCGACAGTGTTTTTACACTGCAAGAATTGTACAAGCAAGCAACCGAATATGAAGCTATCCGTACCGAGCAAACCCGCAACGGAAAGCCGGATCAAAGGTCGTGGCGAAGCCGTCCAACGTCTGATTCGGTAGACATGATGCCGCGATTTCCGATGCAAAAGCTACGTCGCCAAGACCCGCCCGAAGAGATACCTAACGGTGATACCTCTCAAGGAAAGTGTCGCATCCCGAGCGACGATGTTGGCGATGGTGGTGAAGAGGGTCACAGCCGCATAGGATGCCGAAACAAACCGCTTTTATTCTGTGCAGGGTGTGGCGAATTGAATATTCACAGAGACGGATTGTAAATGTTCAGGAATGCTGTGAGAGTTCTTCACATCTAAATTGCGTCCGAGAAACGCAGCCGTCCTTCCGAATCCGTTCGAAATCCGATGGAAAAAGAAAACCGATTTGAACAGGTGCAAAGGTTCTAGGGCAGAAATAAAAGCTCTGGTAGACACCGGAGCCACAATATCATTTATTTCTCAAGAGATTCGCAAACTGTTTCTAAAGGAAGGTATTCAGAGCAAGAATGTTCGTCCGAGAAGGAATCCGTTGCGCGAACAACAACGTGTGAAGGTCCACGTAGTGCTAGACATTCCAATTCGCATTGAATCCGTTTGCATAACTGCACCATTCTTCGTTTTACCTGCACCGTGTATTTCAATGATTTTGGGAATCAATGTCCTGCAGATGCTCAATGCCCACATTGATGTTTCTACAAAGAAAATTAGCGTAAACACAAGTTATAGGAATGAGGAAGAAATCCTACCTGATGTGCGCTAAGTCCGAAGTGATCAATGATGGTATCTCCCGAAATTGAAGGCTGTCCAGAAAAACCAAGCGGAAATCCAGATTTTGCTGATTGGAAGGGTTCTTTTCGCAATTTTCCTGGGAGTTCCAAGACAATGTTGAAGGGACTGGAAGCTGTGTGTTCCATGGCAGGAAACGTAGCCGCGTGCTCAGAAATCACGAGATATCAGCAAACGCATTCAAGAGTCGCCGAAAGTATCAAACACGAGCCGCGAAACGACGCTACTGGCCAGGATGTTCATGCGTTCGCGATACGTCAAAGTGTAAGCTTGCATCAAAGGAGTATTCATCGAACAAGACCAGTCACATCCTCCGCTCGCCAGAATCTTCGAAAGTAGAACCGTGACTTCAAGCCAAAGGGAGCAAATTAAACCGATTCCGCCGTGTCAATCCGAACCAAATCGTGAAAAGCTTCCACCGCGAGAAAACGAACAATTTGCCCGCTCCACCAAGGGTGTTGTTCCGTGTCAGAGCAATATCCGCCCCAGCAGTGTGCTGTATTCACAGCCACCGCCGAACACATTCCGAAAGAGCAAGGCCCGCCGAAAACATTTCCGAAGAGCCACTCCAAGGCTTTAAGGG